>JAJHPE010000033.1:2344997-2877326 GCA_024447655.1 Carex scoparia
TTACTATCATAGATAAATTCAAAATAACACCAATTGAATAACAAATTACAATAGAAGCATAAGATTATTATTGCAATGAAGTTTTTTTTTGTTTCAAACTAATGTTGAGAGTAGTCGAGGGATGGACTCTTTTACTTATTACTTATGTTCAGATGGAAGATTAATTATTTCTAGCATAACACATTTATGTCGATTTGATGTAATTTTTATATTACCTTGTAGCATTTATGTTTAGATTATTTTCCGAAAACTATCCATTGTTTTTCTTAATATGGTCATATATTATGTTATTATATAATTTAATAATTTGTTCAGTCTTATTTCTAAAATTCAAGAAAAATTATTAGTTAATCTCATATACAAATGATTAAGATTAATTTTAGTCCAAAATAAGAAATCACATAAGAAAAATATAAGAATCGCATACAAATAATTATGATTAAGACTAAAGCTTCTACAAAAATAATATTCATTCTGCCATAAATGATTGCTTGGTTAACTCTAGTAGTACACTTTTCAAATTTGAAAATAAAAATAAAACATTCCTAATAAGAAGATTTCATTAGGCGTTTAGTTATATGGAAATAAAATAAATAAGTAATAACTATTAATATAAAGAAAGTACATCTTAAAAAAATATGACATTTAGAGAGTGCTTAAGCAAAGACAAATTTGTCCATACAAGTAAAATATTTGAATTTGTTGTGTTAATAAAAATATTAATTGTGTTAGTATCATCACCCCATACAGCAAAGTCGCAATAGTAGAAACTTTCAAAAATTGATGTGAAGAAATAACTAAATTGTTACGTAATAAATGCTTGACACATATCATGATCGACGAGCCAATTCAATTCGAGTTAGTTTAATTTGGATCGCTAGCTATTAGCTAGGTAAAGATTTCGTGAAACCAGATAGAAGCAGAGAAAATTAAGATTATCAGTCATTGGGTTTTCTGATTAAATGTTTAATTAGTTGATGTGGTCTGAAATTTAATCTGACAATTAAAAAGTTAGGATGCGTAAGATATAAATTTTTGGTTCAATATTTTTCTAATAGAATAAAGAAAGTGTAATGTTAATTAGCGAGCAATAAACTTTTACAATCGTACAAATTAATCTAATGGACCAACCCCACGCTGGTGTGAAAAAAAAAAAACGGGTGTGTGCGCTGTTTATAGCACTAAACTTGAGTGTGCGGACTCAATTCGCGAATCCGCGGTTCCACTTCCTCAATCTGCAGATTCGGATCTGCTTGCTCAGTTCGTGCATCTGTCAGTGCACCTGCTCAGTCCTTGCATCTGGTCCCTCTGGATACACGGATTGAGTTTGCGGGAGTGTCATTTTTGATAAAATAGTGGTCGGGTGGTGTTTATTTTTAAACCATTTTCTAGGGTGTTAGATAAAAAAAATCCGGAAAAACCAAGGCATTTTCTTTCAATTACATTACAAAGCAAACTCATCTCAATTTATCATTTAAGAGTGAGTTTTGTTATGTTTTTGACGTCTTACGATGATCGGAATTCTTAATTTCGTCATTAATATTTTAAAATAAAAAATTAGAAAAAATAAATGTCAATTGTTAATTATGTTCTATATATTAATTATAAAATAATATATGCACACATGTACCACGCCAGAAGTCGAAAAATTTGAAATAATTTGTGAAAGGCAACTGGTGAAAACAAAATCAAATAAAAAGTGCAAATTAATTATTCATAATAAATAATTTATTTATCATCATAAAATTTTATAACGCCGCTATGAATATTAATTATTGGAACATTTGATCCGAATATACTATGATTGGATTACTGCAGATAAGATTAACTAATAATGGTATGCATGAAACAAGATAATGTTATTTAATGATGCTAATGTATATGAGATCCGATTCATGTATACCATATATCCGTTGACATCTTGATTTTGAAAACACAATAAATGTATGTTGCATCCTCTACCACTCATGAAGCGCATAAAGGTTGATTTATAGAAGAAAATAAACGACGTGCTAGCATATATACATTATTAAACAAGAACTGGCTAGCTATCACTAAATCAGGACTACTCTAATAGCACGCATATTTTTTTGGGATCCAAACCTCTATTTATCTAGAGCAGATCTGAACCGTTGATTCAGTAAATCTGAGCCACTGATCAAAACGTCTCTCAATCACAGCCTTTAATAAATAATTTTGATTGTGTGTATCTGCTTCATGTTATCAACCATGTAGAAGTCTTATTTTAGTTTGAAGCGTAACTATTTGAACGAAAAACATAATGTCAGCGCCACATATTTTTCTACCTTTTCTACGCGTTTTCCTCTTCCCGATGCAGAGAACACGCGTTTTTTTTTCTTTTTCTTCTCTCCACGCGATCTACTCCTATTCTGAGTAGGGTAGACCCGGTTTTTTCCTTTTTCAATCCGTGCATTGCAAGATTGATGGTTTTTTTGTAGACCGGATTTAGTGTGGCGAATCATATGCGATGAATTGTGCTGTTATCCGTTGCTGCTGCAGCTTAGTCGTGACTCATGACTGATTTCTTGAAATTGATATAACTTAGTAACCAATAAATGAACTTGATAATTATCTGACAATTTATCATTTATATAAAGTTTACATTCGAGTTTAGAATTAAAGGATTTTAAATTTTTAGTCCTACTGATTTCTTGAAATTGAGGAGGGTTCAAATGTAGAGTGGAAAAAATGGCACGGCGGAACCGGTTCCGTCACGGAACGGGACGTTTATGGCACAGAATGTGTGACTGTTCGCGTGCCATGACTCACGTGTCGTGTGAAGTAACCTTCGCGTGCCGTGACTATCTTTTGAAAATTTGACATGGCACGTCACGTCACGAGAAAGATTTAGTCACGGCACGGCACGTGGTCACGCGAGTCACGTGTAATTAGGACCGTTAAGTCTTGATCAAATGATGAATCTTGAATAAACTAACCAAAATTATGAAAAAAATAGTTAAATGTGAGAAACGTGACCAGTTACGTTTGGACACAGCACGCGAATAGTCACGACACGGGAGTCACGGCGTGACTCGCGTGCCGTGACCACCCCCTCCACATTTTAGTCACGGCACAGCACGACACGTGTGACTGTTCACTTGGTCACGGCACGGCACGTTTTGTCCACTCTATTCAAATGCATCATGATTTTGTCCTCCAATATCCTTCACATTCTTTATCTTTATTTTTAATGTCCGAACAGTCGATCCGAACCGCTCAACATAATCTTCATAATAAAATATGCTTGGAGACCAAATTTTATAATTTTTAGAATTGTTTTACTATATTTTTATATTGGTACAATATCACTTTTTCATATGGTCTGTAATCTCCTTAAAACAATGATTTTTTAAGAAATTAGGATATTAATAATTTTAAGTGAGATTAAATGAGTAAATAACTAATTTTGAAATGTTGGTGGGAAAATATCTAATTGATGAAGTTATGATGGACATAAATCTAAACTTCTCTTAATTCTTTGCGTAATCAATTTTTATTTTTATTTTTTAAACTGATTTGTATTTTCTATGAACTAAAAATGAGAGTTGCTTTGCTTAATATTCTTTACAACACTTCTAATCATAAATTTTTCATAATTTTTAGGAGGACGGAAAAAGATTTATTCATTGAGTTGGTGGCATGTGTACATCTCTGGAGTCAGTAACTTTTTTTGTTTAATAACATGGTGAGTTACATTTCTTATGATACCAAAAAAACTGTCAAGAATATACTAAAAAAATAGTTCATTGAAGGAAATTTTCACGTCAAATTTTCTTTGTTTTGACTATTCAGCTGCTCTGGTCCCAAAAATATTAATATTTTTGAGATAAATTTCACCTTTTTTTAGTGCAAATCTTTGAAATTTATTGTTTCTCTTAGTTGTATACATCAATTGTAGATGAACCATAATAATTGTATTATTGCAACTTGATTCAGTTATTTGGCGCATGTCATTTCAATTTTTTATTGAAAAAAATAGAGTTAAAAAATAAAAAAGTTTCAAAGCTAAGAAATTGAAGAAAAAAAAACAAAAAATGAAGAGTTCATAATTGATAACATGTCATCTTAATTTTCATACATTCCAATAATTCTATTAAAAATTAATACATCATATTAGCAATTCAAAAACAATCACCGTTGTACATGCTCTAAACACCTCTTCATTTCTCGCCTTCCAAAGTTGACATAGCAGTTTGAGAAATGTAACAATTTGATCTTTCTCCAAGTTTTGAGTTATATAAAGTACACTTGCAGTTCATCAAGTGAAACCCCATTGACTCATAGCGGTATCGGTGCTATGAGCCATGTTGCTTACGCAGTTGCTAACACTCATCAATTCATTAATTGTCAGAGCAATAACACTGATCAATTTCATAGATATACACGCCATATAATAAAGAACAACACCAATGTACATTAGGAAATACAAAATGCATATTCAGATTCTTCACATATCATTCCCCGTTGCAAAGTACGGGCACTTGACTAGTTTTCTAAAATTGTCTCTTCAATTTAATATTAATTAATAATCTCATACATATATATATATTACGGCCGGGGTCAACCAGATTTCTTGGCAGTATAAATACTACGTACTGTTACAATGGTACGCTTCTGAGATAATTGCAGTTGCCCCTACTAATTATATCCAAGTTTGTCTAGTGAACACGGGACTTGGAACTCCTTTCATCTCAGCACTGGAGTTGAGACCATTGACTAACACTCTTTATGAATTTGCAAATGCTACGCAATTTCTGAAAGTCTTTGATAGGGGAAATTTGGGATCAAACAATTCATTGTTGAGGTATGCAAAAAATAGCATTTATCTGAAATTGTCATTTTTGAGAATTTATTTATAAAATTAAATGTTATAATTGCCCATATGCTCTAGGTTTGTTTCTAATTAAACTACAATAGCTTATTTCAAACCCCAAATTAAACGTTCAAATCTCACCTCCCGAAATTGAAGTAATATTTTTAATTAAATAAAGTTCAGTAAAATTTAACTATATAGAAAACTGATATTGTACAGAACAAAATTCAACAATTAGGCATCTCTTTTGTTGGTTGAGAGCAGGTACCCTGATGATGACTACGACTGGCTATGGCATAATTACTCAGTGTCTTCATGGAACTCAATATCCACCAGCTCTAGACTTGCCAGCTTTACTTTTGATTTGCCATCCTTGGTGCTACAGACAGCTGCTGTTCCCTCAACAGAAAGCACCCCCATTGAAATAACATGGCTGACAACTGACAAGTCACTTACTTTCCTTGTCGTGCTCCATTTTGCAGAGATCCAGTTAGTGCAGAACACTAGTCTCAGGGAGTTCTACATTTATGCAAATGGAGTGAAAAGGTTCAAGGACCCTGTTCCCATAGATACTTACCTTAACCCAGCTTTTGCTTTGTACACAGATACAGGCCGGACAAATTATGATGTGCTCCTCAATAGTTCTGCAAGAACAACTCTCCCACCCATACTCAATGCATTTGAGTTGTACACAATCTTACCAGTGACAATGTTTCCAACAGATACTGTTGGAATTCACATCACCGAAGGCCCAAGGCCCAAATCCAAATATTTACTTTCTGGATTCTTCAAGAGATGGAACCGACTTATATGGTGGGCTGTAATAGAATGTACTAGAAAATGCTATAATATATTGTACTTAGAAGCTTCTATACTCTTGTATCATGATACTCTAGAAAATGTAATAACCGACATTTGGAAATGTATAAATAGGTGAAGGGCTAGATAGGTCAGTGTACACATGAGCCGTGAGTAGAAAGAGAACAAGAAAGTGTGAGTAAGAAATATATAGTCCAAATATATTGTACTCCTCTTGAGAAATAAAATAAATTTTTTATATAAACTCCTCTCCTATACCATCCACAATCCGATATCAATTTCCAACATTTGGTATCAGAGCTTCAGGTTCGAGTAAGAAGGTAGAGAAGTAGACTAGGGCGTTCGTGCAATATAAGAAGCATCCGAAGTCGATGTCTTCAGGAGGTGCAACTATGGCACAACCGATGGTTCCCGTATTCATTGGAGAAAATTATGCTATGTGGAAGATCAAAATGCGAACGTTGCTACTCTCGCAGGGATTGTGGGATGTCGTCGAACAAGGCTTCACGGCACCGACAGGAACATTGACGAAGGAGCAAAAACAACAACAAATGAACGATGCCAAGGCCCTGTTTCTAATCCAACAGGGTGTTGCAGAAAACTTGTTTCCACGGATAAGTGGAGCAACTACATCCAAGAAGGCGTGGGAGACTTTGAGAGAGGAGTTCGAAGGCCCCGCAAAGGTAATTGCGGTGAAGTTGCAAACATTGAGGAGGCAATTTCAAAATCTCCAAATGAAGGAGTCGGAGAAGATTAAGGAGTACTTCTCACGAGTCTTCGAAATCATCAACCAAATGCGGACATATGGAGAAGACATCTCCGATCAGAAGGTAGTCGAGAAAATTTTAATTAGCCTCACCGATAAATATGACTATATCGTTACCGCGATAGAAGAATCGAAAGACTTATCGACGCTTTCGATTCAACAATTGATGAGCTCCTTGGAGTCACACGAAGAAAGAAAGCTCCAACGTGAAGTAAATTTGGTGGAAGATGCATTCCACTCCAAGCTGAGCTTTAAACCTCGATATAACCCCACGAGTCAACAAAAAATCCAAGAAGGCGGTAGTCCGCGACAAGATACAAAAAAACAATCGATGCTGAAAGAGAAAGCACCAGGTTCGAGTTATTCAAATTTATGGTGCGATATACACAAAAGGTCAAACCATAATACATCTGAATGCTGGTCGACAAAGAGATGCAACAAATGCAAGAAGATTGGCCACATAGCCAGAATGTGCAGAACAAGAATCAGCGACCGAGCAAACTACATAGAAGAAAATGAGAATCATGAAAGCATTTTCTATGCGTGCCACTCAGTCAAAGAAGAGAAAGGCGATATCTGGTTCCTTGACAGTGGTTGCACAAATCACATGACTGGGAACCGCGAATTATTTCATTACATTGATACTTCGTATGAGACAAAGGTACGTATGGGAAATGGCTCAATTGTTCAAGCAAAAGGTAAAGGCAGTATTGCCGTACAGACCAAGATGGGTCCGAAATTTATCCGAGATGTGCTACTGGTTCCGGACCTAAAACAAAATCTACTGAGTGTGGGGCAACTAGTACAGAATGGATACGCTGTTTATTTTGAAAATGGAGGCTGCAAAATTTTCGACCGAAGAAATAAAAATCAATTAATAGCAAGAATAGAAATGGAGAAGTCTAGAAGCTTCCCACTGCACATAAGCTACGCTCCGCATTTGACGCTAAGAAATGAGGCGATCGAGCCACGAGAAGAAGGTTATACACAACGCGAAGATGGGTCAAGATCAAGAACTACTTCAAATTCAGGATCAAGCCCGAGTGCTAGTCGAAGAGCTAAAGAAGGGACTACGACAACAGAGTCACCCCCCAAGCAAGTAAGATCTTTATCCGAAATTTATGAGTCATCTAATTTTTCAATCGTCGAACCTCAAAGTCTTAAAGAGGTCGAGAAGAAAGAAAATTGGATAAAGGTCATGAAGAATAAAATGCAAATGATTGACAAGAACAACATTCGGAGGCTTGTCGATCAACCAAAATATCGTGAAGTCATTGGTGATAAATGCATCTACAAGACAAAATTAAATCGTGGCAACGAAATTAAAAACTACAAAGCAAAATTGATGACAAAAGGCTTCAAACAAAAACCCGGCCTCAACTATTGGGAGAGATATATTCCGATGAGAAGGTTTCCTACTAAAAACAAGTGTCGATCATATCAACTTGACGTTAAATCAACTTGTCTGAACAAGGAATTTCAGATTAAGGGGGAGAAAATAGAGGATACAAAAAAATCGATCAGCAAAATTAAATATAAAGAGGATCAAGTCGGTGATGAGGGGGAGTGTTGGAATTCACATCACCGAAGGCCCAAGGCCCAAATCCAAATATTTACTTTCTGGATTCTTCAAGAGATGGAACCGACTTATATGGTGGGCTGTAATAGAATGTACTAGAAAATGCTATAATATATTGTACTTCGAAGCTTCTATACTCTTGTATCATGATACTCTAGAAAATGTAATAACCGACATTTGGAAATGTATAAATAGGTGAAGGGCTAGATAGGTCAGTGTACACATGAGCCGTGAGTAGAAAGAGAACAAGAAAGTGTGAGTAAGAAATATATAGTCCAAATATATTGTACTCCTCTTGAGAAATAAAATAAATTTTTTATATAAACTCCTCTCCTATACCATCCACAATCCGATATCAATTTCCAACAGATACCACAGATGGTATATCTCCATAATTTTCTAATTTAAGTCTCAATATTGTTGATTGTGCTCAGTGGAAAAATTCTGCTACTGACCAACAAACTTCATAAGAAATAGTTTAGAATATTATTTGAAAGAAAACTTTCATCTTCAATACAGTTAATGCCATTAAATCAATTAAGACGAGTTATAGTATCATAAAAGATTGGAATGGTGATCCTTGTCTTCCTGCAAGTTACAGTTGGACTGGGCTTAATTGTACAATCAATTCCTCTAATATTCCGAGAATCACAGTTTTGTGAGTTTTACATCAAATACATTGCTTAATTGAAATCTTTTTTTCTGTATCGATCCTTCTGTGAAAGCAATTAAGTTCTATTTTTACAGAAATCTATCATCCAGTGGATTAACTGGGCCAATGGTATCTGCATTTGGATACCTAACTGAGCTTGAGACATTGTAAGTTCGTTTAACATTCAGCAACAAAGAATTATTCTCAGAAAGTCTGAATAAAATCACTTACATTATTGTAACATAGAAATTAATCAGTTTCTTACATAAAATTCACTTTTATAATCCTTTCAGAGTGTTATCTCACAACAATCTGTCGGGTGACATTCCTTATTCTCTGGATGAATTAACATCACTTACATTCTTGTAAGACAACAGAACCCTTAATTTATTTTTTAGCCAGAACATCAATTGTCAACATTTCATAAAATAATCTTTTTTTATGGCAGGGACATCTCAGAAAACAGTGGCATTTCAGGAACACTTCCTCCTGGTCTCCAAAAAAGACAAAAGAATGGTCATTTGACAGTGCTGTATGTCTATATTCCCCATGTTGATCAAAATAATGATATTTTATTCCTACACTTATTTGAACAGCCATTTATCTTTAGTTTACAAACTTATTTACTATGGTTGATACTGTAATCCATAACTTGTTAGAGCTGGCCATCCCATTCTTGGATCTTCTAAAACTTTTCAGAAACTATCTGACAATAAATTCTCGGTCCTAATCTAATTTTGAGTAACTCAGTTTATCTTTAGCCATGTTGTTGTTCCCTTTGGCAAGGTAGCTTCCCATATGCTGTTCGGGGTGCAGCAGAAATAATTTCACAAAAAGAACAAAAGATTAGCAAGTAAACACATAATTTGACCAAAATTTTAAATTACAGTTTCAACAGCACTGACGGTGGATCAGTACACAAGAAATCTTCAAAACTAGTTATCTTTATGATTGTGGCTATAGTTATCGTGTTGCTGATTGTTGGAGCAGTATTCTTTTTGTACCAGAAGAAGAAGAAAAGTAATTGTTGCATAGTGGTTAAATTTACTTTTTTTTTTTTGAGATAAAGTATGTAGATGAAGCCTCCCAATTTTCAATGTTCAAATGAGATCTTCCAGTATAGTTATGAACCAACAGCCACCGACACATAAGTAATTGCCTTTTGTCATCATTAGACCAAATACTAGTTCTCAATATTGATTAATTTTACATTACAAACTTTTCTTTCTAGGATGGCATACATGAGATTAATAACCATTTTTGTTGGTACCTGCATACGTGTGTTTGGAATTTTTTGGGTCAGTGAATACCACCTACAATACTAAAAATTGATATGTGATCTTTCCTCACTCGACTTAACTGAATTACATACAGTGTTTTGCCTAATTTTACATATTAGCTGATTGCTGCATTTCTTAGAAACATTTTATAATTAATTTATTATTTTAGATACTCACATCGACCCACCTACATCTCACAGGGACCCTAGAAGGTTTGGAATGGGAAATAACTCTCATGTACTTGATAACCCAAAAGACCCTGGCGAGTCAGGGCAGGAGGACTGGGGTTAAATTTAGACAAAAAGCAATTTAGTTTTGCTGAGCTGGAGCTTCTCACAAACCACTTCAGAGAAAAAATAGGAATTGGGGGGTTTGGTGAAGTCTTTAAGGGCAGACTTGAAAATGGAAATGAAGTTGCAGTAAAAGTTCGCTCTGAGTCATCTTCGCAAGGGACTCAACAGTTTTTGAATGAGGTAACTGGATTATCTGTCAGTCAGTATATATATAAGGCTGAAACTGGGCACAAGCCTTTTTACCAAAAAACATATATATATAAGGCTGTGTACCAAAACAAATTGGTACATACTGTTATAGTGTGCAGTATTAATGATTGACTGCACTATATTGTGCATCAGCAATAAGGACCTAGTGTATTTGTGCTCTGCATTTCTTCTTACAGGCTCTTTGCCTTGGTTAATTGAAATTTTATACTTTAATGGAAGTGATCACACTTTAAATAAACTTACAGCTGTATACTATCTTTAGAACAGAGTATCATTTTATTTTTTGAAACTCTTGACAGAGGCTGTGAAGATAAAATAAATTGACTTCGGCATGAATAGAACCCGTGCCCCATGTGTTGAGGGTCAAATCTGTTTACCACTGCACTAGTCTACTTTTTTCATTTTAAAGGAACAGCATGCAATGCATAATGTATTGAAAATGGCTATCTAGGTTGAGAAGTTGTCAAGGGTTCATCACAAGAATTTAGTCTCACTAGTTGGCTACTGCAAGGACAGAACTTGCATTGCTCTCATCTACGAGTACATGCAAGAAGGAAATCTCCAAGATTGTCTTAGAGGTTGTAAATTTACAGAACAAAAAGTGTTTCCAATTAATACAAATTAGATGAATATCATATTTCTGAAACTTATGCCCTGCACCAATATTCTATAATAAATTAACACTTTGATGAATCAAGGATACAAAATGCCAAATTTAATTAGATAAAAAATTGACAGTCTGCAGGATGAGGATTTAATCTTACTAAAATGTAAGGTGCCGAACAACCAGATGTTCAAAATTTTGTCTTATAAATGTAATAATTTATATATTTAACTTGTAGGTAATGCTTAGCCTCTTTCATGGAAACAACGGCTCAGAATTGCATATGAATCTGCCCAAGGTTGTAAATTTTGGTATTATTGTCATTTGTCAAACAAGCAACAATTTCATTGGTGACTGCATCTTTTTTTTTTTTTGTATAGGATTTGAGTATCTTCACAAGATGTGGAATCCACCACTAATTCACAAGGACGTAAAAACCAGCAATATTCTTCTTACCAGAAATCTCGGGGCAAAGGTTTCTGATTTTGGTTTAGTCCGGGCTTTCTCAGGCACTCATGTCTTCACCAATGTCGTTGGGACACCTGGTTATTTGGATCCCCAGTATGTTCTAACTGCCTCTCCAGTCCGTTCTCTCTAACTTATCGGTTCTAGCTAGTAATGTTTGTATGGGCACTTGGATTTCCATTCTGAAACAAGTTACAATGAGAGTGCCGGTGAAACATAGCATATAAGGACATATTGGCTCTAGACCAGACTCCTATGTGATGGATTTGTTGCCCCCATAATGCTTGTTTGCTGAATTACCTCCAAACCTAAATTTAAAGCTGTAACTAGTGTAGCCAAAGGACATTGAAATCCCCTATATATATTATATCCTACAATAGTTGTACTCGTATTCTACAGTAGTCAATTGTTTCTAGTCTTCATGTAGTACTTGTTTGCTTGTTTGTTAATTTATTTCCTATTTTTTCAGTTATGCCTCCACCTCTCAGCTTACAGAAAAAAGTGACGTGTACAATTTTGGGGTTGTGTTGGTGGAAATCGTCACAGGCAAGGCTCCAATCCGCCAAGGCCCAGAAATGAGTCAGCATTTGACTGAAATTGTGAAGCAAAGGCTCTCCCAAGGAAACATAGAAAGCATATTGGACTATTGAATTTAGAAGAGAAATAGAAGTGATGAACAGTAAACTTTTATTGAGTTTTTTCTGTATTGATCTTAGAAGCACTGTACATGATATATAGGCTAATTACTAATTAGCCGTTGCTATCTTTCATAAAGTATAATATGCAATATAGCTGTTGCTATTTCCTAATTACACTAGCTAGATTATACACAGGTTTCGTGTACACAGCTGTACATTCCATGTTTAAAGATCCTTGCTGGAATTACTGAACATTCTCAATATCTTCAATATGGACCCATATATGGGAGGCCAGTACAACTTAAACTCTATTTGGAAGGTATCTAATCTGGCACTCAGGTGCACCGACGTACCTGAAAAGAGGCCTGACATCACAGCAGTTGTCACAGAGCTCAAAGAAAGCCTGAATCTAGAAATGTCTAGCATTGAAACGGGTAGCGAGGCTTTGGGGAACATAAGCGAGCATAGTGGCAATTTTGAGAAGGCACATATTGGGGACTTGGGGCTACCAGATTATGGTCCATCGACAATATAAATATCAGTTTTAGACAGCACAGTGCTGCATGACTGTGTCCTATCTTGGTTGGGTATATATATAATTGTTCATTTGGAAAAGAAATTGGCCTGATTGTTTTCTTATAGTAATTTTTGCATTATAAATTCAGCAGATCATTTGTTGATGTTTTTGCTTTGTGATGTTGAAAGTAGGAGAAATGGAACCTATGGCATGGCGTGCTATTAAGAAGACCTAAAATCTCTGTTTGCTTGTATTAGAATACAATTTCTATGTATTCCTTTTGGTTTCATTTCAGTTGACTTGCATATATGGCTGGTAACAAGAATTGATCATGGGGATTAGAAAATGAATTCCATTAAACTGTTGAAGAACAATAGAAATGACTCAAATGAGATCTCCCCATTTGTCAGGTCTGATACTGAACAGACGATGTAATACTGCAAGTTTTCAATTTATAATCACCTGTGGCATCCTCTAACAGGGATTTGAAAAAAAAAAGAGATATCCCCATTTGTTCAATCAATTTATGATGCTAATTAGCATAGAAAAAAATTTACATTCCCGGCCGTAAAAATTTTTACATCATTCAATTTACAATTTCCAATCTGTTTTAAAACCTTCCAGAAATGAGAACCTATCTTTGTTCTAGTGGCAAAAACAATGTTCTCTTTGTGAGAGGTTAAAACAGTTGAATGACTTGACTCCCAAATTTACTATAAAAATAACCTTCTAGAAAGAAACCAAAAAAATCAACATATTTGTTAGACTGCCTTTGGTTTAGTAGCAAAGGCAATACCTTTTTTGTGCCTACGGGCGCGTCAGTTTGCCAAGAAAAAAAAAAGAATTTGATGGGAATAAAAAGTAAATTAATTTTGTTTAACTAGTACCTTTAATAGAGGATCAAATATATTGTATTGGAGATAATAATGGATGTGAGTTGTAGGAGTTGATTAGCATTGCAATGGTGGTAGGTAGGAGATACTTAGTGGAGTTGTTTAGTATTAATTATAGTTAAGCCTATAAATAGACATCATGTCATTGTACTCAAACACACTAGTTCAATACAAATTCTCTCTTTTCTTGAATTCTATTAACCTTGAGACCTCTAGAAAATATCTACCAACTTTCCAAATAATATCCTGTTAATTCATGATCTACATTTATATAAGAGGAGTTTCTTGTGCTTTTCGTGTCTCACGATTATATGAATTATTTTGTAATTAATAAATTAAAAATAAATATTTGACATAATTAATGTAAATCATTTATTAGGTTCTATTTTGGAAGTAATACATGCATGCCAGAAGTCATAAAATGTAAAATCAAACTGTGCAAGGCAAAATGTGAAAAAAAAAAAAAATCAAAAGTTTAAATTAATCACAATAAATAATTAATTTAATTATCATTCTACAATATTATAGCGGCCGTTATTTATAAATATTATTTAAACTTTGATCCCTAACATATATGATTGGATACAGTACAGATCAGCTAATACTGGTACAAAACAAGATAAAGTCAATTAATAATGCTGATATGAGATCCAATTCATATAGACTATATATATAGAGAGAGAGAGAGAAAGAGTAGAACTATATATATATATATAGAGAGAGAGAGAGAAAGAACTAGGGTGCTTCTAAGAGTATCAAGTCCCTTTGTATTTTTAACTTTAAAATCTATCGGATTAATTTCGAACGACGAATCCAAACAGTTGAAATCCTTCTATCTTATGAGTGATGCATCTACATGTGAAAATTTTACAGTTTTGAATTAATATAGTATAAAATCAAGTGGTCAAAAGGCTTTCAAAAAATAAATGCATTAAAATTAATTATAAACCTTCTAATTTTGACGACTTGACTTTATATTAAATTAATTCGAAACTTTAAAATTTTCACATGTAGACGCATCACTCGTAAGGTAGAAGGATTTAAACGGTTTGGATTCGTCGTTCGAAGTTAATCCGATAGATTTTAGAGTTAAGAGTACAAAAGAATTTGGTACTCCTAAGAGCACCCTAGTTCTACTATATATATATATATATATATATATCCGTTGACTTGATAATTAAATACTGCATAATAAATTTATGTTTCGTCCTCTACCACTCAGGAAGCGCACCAGGTTGTACGATTTGCACAGAAGGTGTCCTGATATATATTATGGACATTAACTGTCAATTAGAAAATTACTCAAGAAGATATATAATAAACGACGTGCTAGCAAATATGATTAAACAATCTAGAACAGGCTATCACTAAATTTACTTAAAATTAAGTCATACATATGACTTTCTTGGCTAATATAAATACTGTATCCCGAATTTCCGATAAGAGGCAGAATACAGACTTTGGGGGAAGAATGCATCTGTGGGGCTCATATCTTCTGATACTGCTTCTCCTGCTCTTCGTTTGTGTTCAGGGCCAGAAGCCAAGTTCTGTCGGTAAAATAACTCTTTTTCTTTTTGTTTGTTTTAATCTCATTTTAATCACTTCCACATTCTTAATTCAATGGAATTAATAAACTATATATCCAATTTTTATTCAATTAATTAGATGATGCCTTTTGTTCAATAAATACAACTAATCAACTCCATTTTTTATTTTAAAGTACAACCTCGCACGAATCTACAGCTCGCTTCCTGAAATATTTATTAATATCCTCAATTAAAAAAAAAATTCCACAAGTGACCTCCATTTTTTTCTAGATGTACCAATTGTCAGGAATCCCAACGTTTTTCCTCCGAAATGAAATCACCAGGATTCCTGATGGTTCTATAGGAAGTGGACTGTCAGAGTTTATGACAGTTTTGGTCTATTTTTTTTGTTTAAAATCCTCAAAATGACAACACCAAATTAAATTTTTGATAAAAAAATCTAGAGCATTTGTTTATTTTTTTTAATTGAAGATATTAATAAAAATTTAGGCCTCGCTGCCAGCACCCACAATAAATATTTCACCAAATTTTACATAACTTCTTCTAACCAGCTGCACTATTAATAGAACTCCGAATCTGTTATTTGTTGTATTTACAAAAATTCTAAAAACTTTATTATTAATGAAATGCTGTTATAAATACATTTATATAAAGCGATATTACTATTCAGATTATATAAATATTTATTTTGTTCAATGGAGCTTGCCTCCGGGTTACAACAAAATGATGACGAGCTATATATAGGTTGTGAAAATTCAGAACAAAAAATAGCAGTAAAGGAACAAAAAAATTTAAAAAATCGAAAATCAATAAAAAAAATATTGACAAAGAGGATTGATTTGATGGAAATTCCATATCTAGATAGACCGGGTAGTTTTATCTCGTCCCACGGGACGATACATTTTATCCCATCCCACTAACCCAAATCCTAATTACAACCTAGTTAACTAAGCAGGATAAAAAATATATATTTACGTGGAACGGTATGATCCGTCCCGTCTGGTCCCAAAAAAAAAAAAACGGTAAGCACCATCCCGTCCTGCCCAAAAAAAAAGAAAATAAAATAAAATCACTCCACTTCTGTCTCCAGTTGCTCCCTCACTTCACAAATACAATACTAGGGATGATAAATTTTTTTTTTTGTGTGCTCCTGGTAGGGACAGTCTACTCCGTCCCAGGTTTTTCATTTCTTTTTTTGTTTTTAGCCGGACGGGACCAATCTTACTATCCCATGTAAATATTTTTGTTTTCTCCTGCTTAGTTAACCAGGTTTGGATTAGGATTTGAGTTAGTGGGATGAGATAAAATATCCCGTTCCGTGGAGCATAATAAAACTGATAAAAACAGAGTTCTTTTTGGAGGAAGAGAGAACAAGAGAATACAATATCTTTCTATAAATTTTTCAAAAAAATTTCATCTCTTACTTTGCAACCGAGATACAACTCTATTTATAGCCTTATACATGACTCTTAAAATTCGTACAGTAATTAAACACAAAACATAATTCAAAACAACTCAAAACGCAGAATAGTAAATTCTGACCCTTGGTTACTAAAACAGCCATAACTAATTATTGGAAACTCCAGATGACTTTAAACTTGAACCACCAGAAACTAGACTCCAAGACACATAAAATAGACTCCTCATTTTCCCAGAATGATCTAGAATTGCCCTTTCAAATTCGCTCATTAATCAGCCTCAAAATCTGTCCACTGTGCAGTCACGAATTTAATGAAAAATTAAGTTTATTCATCAACAAAAACAACCCGGTCTATCTAGATATGGAATTTCCGCCAAATTGATCCCGATGATATTTTATTTATTTATTTTGATTAATAAAAATTTCGGATAAAGGAATGATGTACTTATACGTGCACAAATTATTCACATGACAGTGAACCTTATGTACAGTTTTAATTTGTATAGAGTTCCCATTTTTTTTTTGTACTTTTGTGCTCACTAGTTTTGTGCGTTCGTCATATCGGCTGGTGAGCTGGAGCAGAAATATGCTAAAGAGAAAAATCATTTTCTTTTATAAGATTTAGTAAGACCCTTTTCCATTAAAAAAACTTTCAATAGTAGAAAAAAAAAAACTAATTTCATATAAGTCAACCTTACAGAAGTCTTATGTACATGTTCGACAACCCCTTCTTAACCATCCCTTAGTATTTTTTTAATCTATTTAGCCTCCCAAGCAAATTAATCTTTTAAAAAAAAATTACTTAGAGTTTAGCCTAGTTTTTTGCCCCATTTTTTAAATTTATTTTCCAGAATTTTGTAAGAACATCAGTCATGGATCAAACCCATAGCCTCCTTTGATTTTCTTAAAAGCACTAAATAAACTCACTCCATTTGCATGCTAAGGAATACCACCTTTAATTATAACTAAACTCCTATGTTGCCAAACAAACTATTTAAAAATCATGCCACCTTTTGACAAAAAACTGTTATTACATATTGATCAGTCCCAACATAAGTGCCTAAGGGTGTTACCAGTATATATTAGATAATTGCTCCAAAATAAATAAAATTATCAAATCAGTTTGATCAACAATTACTAATTTATTCCCTTTGCAGGTTTTATAAACATAGACTGTGGTATCGCAAGCAACACTAGTTATGTTGATAGCTTCACAGGTTTAACATACGTATCTGACGATGCATATATCGACACAGGGTTGAATAGCAAAATCTCTAGTCAGTATCCAGTGAATAAAAATTACACAAATCTTGAGACCCTCAGAAGCTTTCCTAACGGTACTAGAAACTGTTACACCCTAACACCAGTAACAAATGGATCGAAATATCTTGTGAGAGCAACATTCTATTATGGGAACTATGACGGATTAGAAAATACTCCCAGTTTCGATTTATATTTTGGTGTCAATTTCTGGGATACCATTAGGATCCCTCGACCTGGTCAATGGTACTTTTGGGAGATAATTGCTGTTGTCCCTGCTAATTATATACAAGTTTGTCTGGTGAACACGGGACTTGGAACTCCTTTCATGTCCGCGCTGGAGTTGAGACCGTTGGATAGATTTCTCTATTATCAAGCATACGGCACGCAAGCTCTCAATCTCTATGCTAGAAAAAATGTGGGATCAGATAATTCAGTGGTGAGGTATGCCAAAAAACTTCATTTGCATTTTCAGGGCTTATTTTGTGGTGATAATATCACCTACACATACTGATTTTGACCATTATGAAAATGTATTTATCAGATATTATAATCTTCCATATTTCCTAGACTTTGTATTGTTCTAATTGACCTACAATAGCTTACTTCAAACTTTAAATTGGCGGGTAACTTCCAATTCGCCAGCTCCCCAAACTGAAGTGATATTTTTTTCAATAAAATTTACTTTCTTATTTATAAAATTCATATTGTGCAGAACAAAAGTCACCAATTAGGCATCTCTTTATTTGTTGAGAGTAGGTATCCTGATGATATCCACGACCGGCTATGGCTTAATTACACACAGTCTTCATGGGCAAAATTATCCACTGCCTCTAACATTGACGGCTTGAGTACTTATTATGAGGTGCCAACCTTGGTGCTACAGACAGCAGCTGGTCCATCAACAGCAAACAGCTCCATTGACATATTATGGTCGACATCTAATACGTCGACTTGGTTCTTAGTTCTGCTCCATTTTACTGAGATCGAGATTGTGCAAAACACTAGTCTGAGGGAGTTCTACGTTTATGAAAATGGAAAGCAATATTCCACAAACCCTATTCCCATGAAGTACCTTAACACATCTTATTATTCATACTATGAATTAGGCCACACAGATTATAACGTGTCACTCAAGAGCTCCCCAAGAGCAACTCTCCCACCCATACTCAATGCATTAGAGCTGTACACACTTTTACAAATGACAATGTTGCCGACATATTCCAGAGATGGTATATCTCTATAATTTTATATGTTTTCTCAATATAAAATAGTTCATTGTCCTTAGTGGAATAATCTGCAACTGTCGAGCAAACTGTATAAGAAATAGTTTATTTATTTGAAATAAATATTTTGATCTTCCATACAGTTAGTGCCATTAAATTGATCAAGACGAGTTATGGTATCAGAAAAGATTGGAATGGTGATCCCTGCCTTCCTACAAACTACAGCTGGACTGGGATTAGATGTACATTTTATTCTTCTGATATTGCCAGGATCACAGTTTTGTAAGTTTTACATCCAGTACAATGCTTAATTGATTTTTTTTCTCTTTGTATCAATCCTTCTGTGGAGCAATTAAATTGTATTTATATTTTGGCAGAAATCTATCATCCAGTCGATTAACTGGGGAAATCATATCTGCATTTGGATACCTAACTGACCTTGTGACATTGTAAGTTCGTTTAAAATTCAGAAACAAAAATATATTTTAGGAAAGTCAAAATAACATCACTTGCATTAATTCCTATGAGTTATGACATTGCAATGAAACAGTTTCTTACATGAAGTTTCACTTTGATGATCCTTTCAGGGACTTATCTTACAACAATCTGTCTGGCAACATTCCTGATTCTCTGGATAATTTAACATCACTTACATTCTTGTAAGACAAGTGAACCTTTTCTTTTTTATCCAAAACATCAATTCCCAATGTCTCATGAGCTGTTCTCTCTTATTGCAGGGACTTCTCAGGAAACAGTGGCCTTTCAAGAATACTTCCTCCTGGTCTCCAGAAAAAACAAAATGATCGTCATTTGATAGTGCTGTATGTCTATTTTCCCTATGTTGATAAAATGAATGAACATTCATTCCCACCACTTCTTTGAACAGCCATTTTTTTAATTTTACAATTTTTTTGCCTTTAGTTTATACCATAATCCTCAAGTAGTGGGAGCGGGCATTGCATGTTGGAAAACTGTGCAAAACTATCAGATAATAAATAGGTTAGATCTAATGTTGATGGGCTGTGTTTATAGTTAGTCATGCTAATGTGCCCTTTGTTAAGGTAGCTTCCCATATGCTGGCTTAGGGGAGCAACCAAATAATTTGAAAAAAAAAAATTAAAGAACGAACGAGCATGCATACCCGTAATTTGATGAAAATCTTAAATGGCAGTTTCGACGGCACTGACAACGGCACGGATAGTGGATCAGGACACAAGAAATCTTCGAAAACAGTTTTCTTTATAATTGTGCCTGTTGTTATCGTGTTGATGATTCTTGGAGCAGTGGCACTATTCTTTTTGTACCAGAAGAAGAAGAAAAGTAATTGTTGCATAGTGGTTAAATTTACTTATTTTTTTTTGAGATAAAGTTGGTAGATGAAGCCTCCCAATTTTCAATGTTCAAATAAGATCTTCCAGCATAATTACGAACCAACAGCCATCCACACATAAGGAATTGCCTCTGTCATCATTAGACCAAATACTAGTTCTAAATATTGATATATTTTACATTACAAACTTTTCTTTCTAGGATGACATGCATGAGGTTAATAATCTTTTTTGTTGGTACCTGCATGTATGTTTTTTTTGAGTCAGTGAATACCATCTACAATACTAAAAAACACCATAAATAAATAAAAAAAAACTCTTATCTGCAGATCAGAGCAATGAAAAATTGATATGAAGATCTTTCCTCATTGGACTTAACTGAATTACATACAGTGTTTGCCTAAATTTTACATATGATATTAGCTGATTGTTGCATTTCTTAGAAACATTTTATAAATAATTTATTATTCTAGATACTCACATCAACCCACCTACATCTCAAGAGGATCCTAGAAGGTTGGGAATGGGAAATAAGTCTCACGTACTTGATAACCCAAATGACCCTAGCGAATCTGGGGCAGGAGGAATGGGGTTAAATTTCGACAAAAAGCAATTTAGTTTTGCTGAGCTGGAGCTTGTCACAGATCACTTTAGAGAACAAATTGGAATTGGGGGGTTTGGTAAAGTCTTTAAGGGCAGACTTGATGGAAATGAAATTGCTGTAAAAGTTTGCTCTGAGTCATCTTCGCAAGGAACTCAACAGTTTTTGAATGAGGTAACAGGAGTATCTGTCATTCATTGTTTATATAAGGCTGTGTACCAGAACTAATTTCTACACTGTTATAGAGTGCAGCATGCATGATTCACTATATTTTGCATTAGTAATTAGGTATAAAACATCTCTGCTCTGCATTTGTTCTCACTGGCACTTAGTTTACCAGAATATTTAATGTAAGTAATACTCCGAATATATTTACAGCTGTATATAAAAATCTTTTGATCAGAGTTTGATTTTAAAGGCATAACATATATCTAATGCAGAATGTATCTCAAATTTCTATCTAGGTAGAAAAGCTGTCAAGGGTTCATCACAAGAACTTAGTATCACTAGTTGGCTACTGCAAGGACGGAAATTACATTTCTCTCATCTACGAGTACATGCAAGAAGGAAATCTGAAAGATCGGTTAAGAGGTAATGTAGTTGCTGAACTAAAAGATTTTTCCCTTGTTCCAAATTATATTAGCATCAATATTTCTGCAGATTATGCACTGCACTAGTATTCTATAATAAACACATGGATATGAATCTGCATAATGTCAAATTCAATTAGATCAAAATTGGGAGTCTGCATGGTGAGGATTTAATCTTAATACAAAAACAATTGAATAAAAAATATCTTACT
The DNA here is from genome assembly GCA_024447655.1 of Carex scoparia. NCBI lineage: Eukaryota > Viridiplantae > Streptophyta > Magnoliopsida > Poales > Cyperaceae > Carex > Carex scoparia. The sequence continues at coordinate 2,366,732 of JAJHPE010000033.1, forward strand.
TCAAAAGGTGCCAAATGATCAAAATTATAGCTGATAGATTTAATAATTGGCATATTTTACATATTTTACTTGTAGGTATCCCTCAGCCTCTTTCATGGAAACAACGGCTCAGAATTGCATATGAATCAGCCCAAGGTCTGTAAATTTTGTTACTGTTGGCAACAAACAACAACTTGAATCATATGTAATTAGTGACATCTTTTGTATTTTGTACAGGATTAGAGTATCTTCACAAGATGTGCAATCCACCGCTAATTCATAGAGATGTAAAAACCAGCAATATTCTTCTTACCAGAAATCTCGAGGCAAAGGTTTCTGATTTTGGTTTAGTCCGGGCTTTCTCAGGGACTCATGTCTCCACCAAAATCGTTGGGACACCTGGTTATTTGGATCCACAGTATGTTCTACCTTCCTCTCCAGTTCCTTATTTCTAACTTGTCTGTTCTAGTCATGTTTTTATTGGCACTTGGCTTATTTTCCAATCTGAAATGAGTTACAATGAGAGTGCCCGTGAAGCTTAGCATTTGTGGACATGGCATATTGATCTGTGCTATGGATCAAGTCCAAACAATCGACCTGAACTGTTCAACATGATTTCCTTAAGAGAATGTACTCGTGGATGACATTTTATAATTTTAAGAATTGTTTTTACTATTTTTTGAGATAGGCAATAGAAAATCACTTGATCTAAACATTCTAGATTATTCAAAAGTACTGATTTTCCACCTATCTACAAAAATAATAAAAAATTCTAAATAATATAAAATACAGTCCACGAGTACATTTTCATACATGAATCACATTGGGAGGTCCAAATCGACTATTTTTCTTTTGAAATAAAAAAATTGATCCATAGTTACGGACAATTCTACGCTATGCATAACAGTGTAGCCTCAGTCAAAGGGAATTATAGCACTCTATATTATATCCTACAGTAGCCTTACTCATGTTCTACACCATCATCAGCATTTGCTTTTTTTGTTTCCATTTTGTAACATTAGAAAGGAAATCGTCTACCAAATTTATATGAAAAAAATGTATAAAAATCAAAATTTATAGAAAATTTATTGAGTGGAAAAGATCTATTATTAATAATTTTCATTATTTCATGTACTTTTTTGTTTGTTAATTTGTTTCATATTTCTGCAGTTATGCCTCCACCTCTGAGCTCATAGAAAAAAGTGACGTCTACAGTTTTGGAGTTGTCTTGCTAGAAATCTTGAAAAAAGTGACGTCTACAGTTTTGGAGTTGTCTTGCTAGAAATCATCACAGCCAAGATGCCAACTCGCCAAGGCCAACAAAGGAGTCAGCATTTGACTGAATTTGTGCAGCAAAGGCTCTCTAAAGGAAACATAGAAAGCATATTGGACCCATATATGGGAGGCCAATACAACTTGAACTCTGTTTGGAAAGTTGCTGAGCTGGCACTCCGGTGCACCGACCTACCTGCTAAGAGGCCTGACATGACAGAAGTTGTTACAGAGCTCAAAGAAAGCCTGAATCTAGAAATTTCCAGCAGTGAAACTGGTAGAGTGGCTTCTGGCAACTTTGAGATGCCACATATTGGGGGATCAGTGCTACCAGATTGTGGTCCTTTGGAAAGATAAATATCAGTTTTAGACAGCTCGGTGCTGCATTCCCTGTGTCTCCTATCCTGTGAGTGGTTTGGTTTGATATAAAATTGTTCTTTTGAGAGGAAAATTACCTGGTTTCTTTCTTAATTCAGCAGATCATTTGTTGAAGTTTTTTTTCTTTGTGAGGTTTGAAAGTAAGGAAAATGGAATCTATGGACCCTGTGCTATTAAGAAGACCTAAACTCTGTCATCATTGTATAATAAAACAATTTCCATGGATTCCATGTGGTTCATTTCAGTTGATGTGCATAGATAGCTAGAAACCAGAATTGATCATGGGGTTCACAAAATGAAACCATTAAGCTAGTGCATAGCAGTGGTAAATTACCTCTAAGCTTTAACATAATTATCCTCTGTGCGTTTTATCGGCTTTTTAGTTGTCAATGGTAAATTACCTCTATGCTTGTCTTCAAGGGTCCCCTCACTCCTCAGGCATGTATTCATATACCAATGCAGAGTATTCTGTTCTCCATCCTTACAGTAACCGATCAAAGACACAAGGTTCCTGTGGTGAACTCTTATGAATGCCTATATAGAATCAATGCTTAGTTCTGTTATTTTTCGTTTGTTGCATTACCTTATGGTAAATTTATCAAGAAAAGAACAAAAGATAAAATAGAAAAAGGAATCACTACATGGCTTTAAAAATGGTACAGTAATTGAATGATCTTTTAAGTTTTAATTGCTTCTCTCAAATAGAGATAAACATAAATCAAATAGAAACAACTAGATGTCCTTCTGATGAACAAATGTACAACAAATGATCAAGAATTAATTACCTCACCAAGGAACTCATTGATTCCCGGCACAGCTGACTGCGACCTTTTTTTTTTTTTTTTTTTTTGATGGTTGGCGGCAAAGCCGTCAACAGATATATTGATAATAAAGTGTGACCTCATTTTCACTGCAACTGGAGTTCCATCTTCAAGATACCCAAGATATACATCCCCAAACCCACCTTTCCCTATGCCTTTCTCAAAGTCATTTGTTATCATCTTCAACTCTTTATGAGTGAAATGCCAGTTATCAAGTTGCATTGAAGTATCTTCATCATAATTCTCTTTAGCACTACTAGCTCGTGGCCTCACATAGGTATCTGCATTCATTTTTTATTTAGTTAGATGCTTGGATTTTGTTTTTAAACTGACAGAGGCTAAAACTTTATCCACTTATATAATGCGATAATATATAAACTGAAATTACTAAATTGGTTAAGTGATCATGATTATCTTAGGTCTAAAATGGAATGCTTTGATAAAAAAAAAAAAAAAAAAGATGTGCAAAGGTTTTAAAATTTTGTTATTGTTGTCATTTGTCAATCAAGAAACAACTTCATTAGTGACCGCATCTTTTTTTTTCGTACATGATTGGAGTATCTTCACAAGATGTGCAAAGATTTTTGTCTTTGGTTTAGTTCGGGCTTTCTCAGGCACTCATGTCTTTGTTGAGAATTATATCTTTCTTATGAACTTATTGAGAAATGGAGAATAGATAGAAGTCTAGGGACTTATGTTCAAGAATGTAAAGGCTATATAAGGCCAACTCATTAATGAATAAACTAAGTTTTGGCTCAATTAATTAATCTTTTGTCTTCACCAATGTCGTCGTTGGTATACAACTGGTTATTTGGATCCCCAGTATGTTCTACCTGCCTCTCCAGTCCGTTCTTTCTAACTTTTCGGTTCTAGTAATGTTTTATGGGCTCTTGGATTTCCATTCTGAAACAAGTTACAGTGAAACATAGCATTTAAGGACATACTGGCTCTAGAGCAGACTCCTATGTCATGGATTTCTTACCCCTGTAATGCTTGGTTCCGAATTACCTCCAAACCTAAATTTAAATCTGTAAGCCTGTAACTAGTGTAGCCAATGGACATTGAAATCCCCTATATATTATTGACGCAAGACGGTCCAGTTACGATTTTGTCCGTTAAATTCACGTATCAGTTAATAAGTAATAGAGAAGAAAATAGAAGATAAAATCTCAAGTAAACACACAAACTGAACTTTCTATTACACTTCACTGCCCCCAACAGAGGATTTCCATACATATTTAAAGTAAAACAATATTAAATGCTATTATAGGAATCGCAAACTATTAAATACTAATTTTAGTAAACCAACAAAAATTTAATTCTTATCAAATTGCAGGTGCTCAAAGCAAATAAATATTCAATTGTCTCTAAACTCCTAGAAGGCCACCTGGCATAATATCACCCATGCATGTATCTTAATAAAAAAGATTATTCAGTCAAACTTGTTGAATTAATTCCTTGAAACTTGGGCCCAAGCTATTGAATTTATGGATCATATTTCAAGCTGTATATATAAATCTTTGATCCGTCTGGATTTGTTGTGGCCATCATCTACATCTGAATCTGAATTGGATATGTCTTCAATATGCACCACGTCAGGCTCCCCGGATTGGTTGAAGCTTGATCTCAAGCTTATGTTTTCACCATAGAGCCCAAAATTACATTTTCTCGAGTCTTTCATTTCTTTGTAGAACTCTTTGAAACAATACAATTTGTGATCAGGTACTATTAGAAAAATGAGATTACAAGGTATATTTGGGTTACATCTCCATCTGATTTCTATGCTATCCTTTCTATTTCTTGTTGGTGTTTAGGGAAAGTAAAAAATAGAAACATAAAATTACTACAGAGGTTTATAAAATTAGAAGGTTTATAAATTAATTTTAACGCATTAATTTTTTTGGATGCCATTTGACCATTTGATTCGAAACAAAATTAATTTAAATCTATAAATTTTGTGCATGTAGACTCGTCATTCATAAGGTAGAAGAATTTCGATGGCTTGAATTCATTGTTTGAAGCCAATCAGACAGATTTTAGAGTTGAGTTTACAAAGGAGCTTGGTGAACTTCGGAACACCCTAGTTCTACTCTAATTTAAAAATCAAATTTTGAAATAATAAAAGTGAATCGTTAATTATCTATTTCTAATGAATACATGTATATCAGAAGTAAAATTTTAAATCAATTTGTTCAAGGCAAAAGATCAAAAAGGTCAGAAGTGCAAATATAATTAATCACAATAAATAAATAATTTATCGTTCTAAAATTTTATAGCCGCCGCGCGCTACAAATATGATTTAAACCATTGACCCTAACATCTATGATTAGAGTACAGATAAGATTAACTAATTATTGACCCAAACATGAATATATATGATCTGATTCATGCCATATGTACGTTGACTTAACTTGGTAATAAATACTAAATGATAATGCCTCATGCATCCTCTAGCACTCAGCAAGCGCAAATCTCAACACAATAAGAAAATGCATTCTAATATTTGTGCAGTTTGGGTCCAATGCCGGTCAGAAGCACATTTGGTCCAATGGATCATATGGGAACCATCTGATTTATTTTAAAGTTTGTGCACACAAATCATAAATTGGATTGGACGGTTCTTATGACCATCGGATCCCAATTTGCCTTTGATGGACATTGGACCCGAGCTATTCTCTTCTAATTAATGTAGCAGTGGATCTGAAAATGAATGATCGGGTCTTGCATCAACTGTTTATTAGAAAATTGCATAATATAAGACAGAAATTAAACAATTTGTTAGCGTACATTATTAAACAAGAACAGGCTATCAATAACTTTACTAAATCGTCCCTTTAATTTATTATTAGCAAACTCATACATATAACAAGGTCAACTATAGGTTTCTTGGCTAGTATTTGAAAGAAAACTAGTAGTAATTGAAAAAAAAAAACTAGTAGAATATCAAAGACCACCTCGCAAACATGAAAGACAATCAGAAAATGATGAATTATAAAAAAAAAAAAGATAATTAGAAAAAAGATGAAAAACTACTAGTAAAAAAGGAAATACAACTAATATATATATAATGTATTGATCTTTTGATACACAATGCGCGCAGACACGATCGGTGAACCATATATGTGTCATTTGCTTGTTTAACAGTGTATGGTCATGTTTTCTGTAATAGCGATATTGCCATAACTTGTAACGTTATAGTGTGTCCTCATATTTTATTTTCTATTCAATCCATTATTTTTAATAGTAGGTCCAGCTACACTGAGATGTATCTTAATTTGTATAGGTTAAAAAGGTGCTTAGCCACTCCTATTGTTTTGATTTTTTTTAATGAAGTATATATATTAAAATTTAATTGAACTTTTTTTCTTTTGAAATTTTTTATATAATTTGGCCTCTTATAAAATATTACAGGTGTTCTTTTAGTCTAGTGGTTAAAAATTATCTTCTAATTGTAAAATTTGGATTCAAAATTTCACCACATTAATATATTTTAACATTTCATGTTTTATTCGCTATCTAAATTTTTTAATCCTGCATCTACGTAAATAATAGGGACACTCAAAGGAATATATTTTTCTATGTATTAATTTTACATTGTGATTACTATTAATTATAGTCATTAACTAGACCAATCTGATCCACATCTTTGATGGTAGTGCTAACATTCCAACATCGTCCGTTCTCAAAAAAAAAAAAAAAAAATGAGGACCTTTTCGTGGGGAATTTTTTGGATCGATGAAGCATAAAATAATTAGATGATTATTTATTAACTATTAGATCTACACTATAATTTTTTTTTTTTTTTTAAAAAGAGGCTGAAAGCTCATTTCATGTTAATGAAACAAAACTAAAGTTACATAGAGAGATCTACACTATAATTACAGGGCAGTTTGGGTCTGATGGGCTCCATAACCGTCCGATCAACTTTAAGATCCATGTGCACAGATTTTAAAGCAAACACACATGGATATTAAAGCTATATGCACATAACTTAAATCATATCTGACTGTTATGAAATCCATCGCACTCAGTTTGAGTCCGATGGGAGCCATCGGACCCAAGCTGCTCTCTTATAATTAACTCTTTTAATTAAAACACAGTGAATATAATTAGAACCAGTAAGTATTGGCGTGCCACACACATCCAATTTTTTTTATTAATACCCTAAAAAAATAGCAAATATATCCTCGGGCTGAATTTACAAAAAAAATGCCCCAGCTGCCCAGATTGGGGGGAGGGGAGGGGGGATTCACTGTGCCCATCAGATTGCCCAATCGCGCAGCAGTGAAATTCATTTTTTTTTACTGAACAGCCCAGATGGGGGGTGGTTAACTACAGTTTTTTTTTTATATAGAGATATCAATAGTTTCATCTAAAAATAGAAAATGTTCAATTTTACACTATGTTCTCAATTTTCTCCACCAACCTCATAGACCAAAATGAAAATTTATAACGAGCTTAGGGATCTTACTTATTTATTATGGGCTCTATGGTAAAAAAATGCAAATAATGGGCGGTCAACTACAATATTTTTTTTAGAGATCTTAATATTGTAGATGACATGGTTGGAAAAATGTTGATGTGTTTATGAATGTACATTGGATTTGATATTATATAATAGTAAAATAGAATGATTTTGACCGTTTAATATCTAATATGCATTACTGAGAAAAACATTTATTTGTACATCTTTTCATTTAATAAATTATATGTTACAACATGAATAAAAAAAGTAATCTTCATTGATTAAATGACGTGAAAAAATAATCAATTTGTTAATCTTTTCACGACACATGATGCATACATATTAATATACTTATAAATATTTGTTGGGTATAGAGATTCTAAAATAATTTACAATTATTGTAGACTATTCGAAGGAATAATGTGATACATAAATAAATCATTTTCTTATGTTATTTGGGATAAAACCTCTAATTCCAAGAAAGAAAAAATACAAGTAGTTTTTAATTTTAGAATTCTAGTTACTATTTTAATACAATATATTGTTGACCTTCCATTATTTGTATTTTTACTCTAAAGTACATAATAAATAAAATAATAAATAAGTATGACCATAATTTTGTATATAAATTTTTATTTTGGTGAATGAGATTGGTAGAGAAAATTGAGGATATAGTGTAAGATTGAACATTTTTATTTTTTATTTTTAAATAAAACTATTGAGATCTCTTTAAAAAAATGGTTACTGTAGCTAACCGCCCCTCATTTGGGTGGTTCGGTAAAAAAAAAAAATAATAATAAGTTGACCGCCCGGCAGCTGGGCAGTTCTGATGGGCATAGGGAACCACCCCCAATCTGGACGGTTGAGGCATTTTTAAATTTTTTTCAGCCCGAGGGCATATTTGATTTTTTTTAGGGTATTAATAAAAAAATCGGCACACACGTCCTATCCTAACCCAAATAATTATAAAAGTATGCTTAATTTACTTTATCTTTTTGAATTTTTTTTTTATAGAAATATTAATGCTTTTGAGCCTTTTGAGGTATTACAATCGTTATCTCATTGAACATATTGTCTCAACTTATAATTTTTTTCTTCTTCGTAAATGGAGAGGCTTGGAACCCAAAACAGGATTGTTGTGAGTGCGTATCTTCTGAGATATCTCATAATTTGCCTGACCGACGTGTCCGGTGCCTATTGGGAGATAGCGCAGGGGCAGTATATATTATTTGAGATATCTCAGAGGATGCGAATTCGATTGTTATTGGAGTGTGCACATTTGTATGTTCAAACTGGTAACGATAGGCTGGTTGACATTTTTTTTTTTATTGAGTCAAGTCAAGGACTCACATGCAAGAACGTGATGTCCTTGCGAGTTGCGACCTGGTGAGATGCTAAGAATGTGACATTCTTTATTTGCAAGTGGAGATTACTTGTGACTAATTAGCAGTTGCGCTATAAAAAAACAGTCGTTCTTGCTTAGCTTTTCCCGAAAACAAGAACAGGAATTGTCCTTGTCAGAAATGGGACGGAGTTGCTCAGTTCTTCTGGTACTAGGTGTGCTTATAATTGGAGTCCATAGCCAGCCTGATTCTCTAGGTAAGACTGCTATCTCTCGCATGCATATATTACATTTACCTAGTTTCTGTCTGTATTTTCTCTGTTTTTTTTTTTCAAGTGATTTTATTAATATAAACCGACTATATAAGCACAAAAAATCAATCCAACGAACTTCAAAATTCAGGAAGTGAAAGAAAACAAATGAATATTGTTGTGAGAACAATCGGTTTTTACTATATGGTTAGCTGGATTTTGTAAAAGCCAGTCACGGCTGGTTTTGATTATGCATATCCCATTTTGTTATTGAACCAACTCGGAATAATCTCTGGATCCCTTTTTTTTTTTTTCCAGTTCGGTCCGGGTTTATTAACAGCCTCTAGAATTGCTTTTATTGACTTAACGATATTACGTCCGTAATTTTTCATCTTGGTGTCAGTTGCTTTTTCATTAATGTCAATTAAATTTCGAACTGTGTCATCTAGAAGTTACCATTTTTTAGTCCTAAACCGCAGGTAACATTACAATTTGATTAAAGTCTTTATACAATGAAATACAACCATAGAAGAAAAAATTGGCTGAGTCGGATCGGAATCGGATGTAACCGAGCCGATTTTTGACCGATTTATGCAGATTGTGAATTTTCATCGAAAAACAGAATTGAACAGTGTTAAAACCGGCCGAATCAAGCGATTGCAGACCAGTTCCATACCGAGTCTCTCTTAGATGGCCGATTTTGCGTATTTTTTTTTTTCTCATCGGGATCTGTAATTTGTAGTTCGAGCAGCCGCCTAGCGTAAAAACTAAGCAAAGCGAAAGATGATGGGGCAAGACCATTTTGACAGATGGGTCTGCATTAAAAAATCTCAAGGAATAGGCCTCATATATTGGGCCTGTGTTATTATCCTGTAGGCCTAATATTTATCAAGTTTCTTTTTTTTTTTAATCTTAACGGGTCTAACCTCTAACGTCAAAAAATTACTATTTTTTTTAATTTAAAATTAACTCTATAATATTTTTTTTAATGTTCGTGTTATATTATATTAGTTGATTATTTAAGTGTGGTAATTTTCTAAACATATATTGTAAACAAATTATTATTTTTATCATTTTTTTCTATGTTTTTAGTATAAAATCACTTATGGTAAAAAAACCCAAGTTTCTGATCCGATTCACCCGATTCCGATTCTGATTCTGATTCCAACTTTTCCTTCTATGAATAAAACTGACAAAGCGCTAATTAATTAAGGAGCTAAAGGGATACAAATCATAGGATATATCAAAGATCTTTGGGGTCACAATTTATTTTAGATTTATAAGAAAGAAATGGAATAAAATAATTCTCTGCCAAATTGTACCACATATCAATTTCTCTAGCTCCCTTATCATTTAGAGCTCCTTGTTTATGGTTCGGTAAATCATAATTGAAAAATAACAATGCACATGCATTCACATTCTCTTTCGTTTCCAGAGAGAAGCGTGGATTGGTATTCTTAGTTAAAAGTCTACAGATAAGATTAACCAATAAAAATGTACAGGCCAGGTAATTATAAAAAAAACAGATTTAACTTATATTGATTCGAAACAATATAAAGTTAATTAATTATGCTGATGTAAGGTCTGATACATACAATATACCGTTGACTTCTTGGTGATTAGTACTAGACTGCCACTTCTGATGACGTACGTCTCCCCTCCAAATAGTGTTCTCCCTTCCCCTCCCTCGGCGTATTAGACTGTATTAAGTAATTGCCATGATTTGCATTTGATATAATTGAGCAACAGATTATATATAAATGCCCAAGTACTGTTTCAGATAGATTCAACTCCAGCATCCTCTTATATTGCGCCTCCGGTTTATTTTAAATTTTACACACACATACCCATTAGCCCTCTAAAAGTCTTGAGACGAAATCGTGAAACTCCAGGATCCAATTCTTCTTCATTGTGTCTTGATATCCTTCAAGGAAAGATAATCTTGTATTGATGTTGTGAGTCTTGATTACAATTACATGGAGCCTAATTATAGATTTGACTATGATATATTGCTAAACATCTCCACTAATATCTCCTACCTACCACTCTTGTATTCCAAATTATCTCCCACATTGTACGCTCACTAATATCTCCAATGTATATCTCTATCAATCAACAAATGTTGGGGAAACATTTTTCCAACATCATTTGGGCTAATAGTTCCACCCGCTCTAAAAAATTCTCCAACATTCATTTGGGTAAACAACTTGGTTTGACGTCTTTTACTGCTTTTATATATGTATTTTGTGTACGTGAATTTGTGGAAATTGATTTTCCAGATTTCATGTTCATGAATTTTGTATGCATGAAATTTATGTTGCCAAACAAACCTTTTTTAAAACTATACTACCTTTTTGACAAAAAGCTATTATTGTACATATGGGATCAGTCGAAATATATATTAGATGATTACTCCAAACGAAAAAAATCACTCAAAAAATTGACGAAATCAATTTGATCAACAATTAAAATAATTTTCTTCTCTTTGCAGGTTTCATAAACATAGACTGTGGTATTGCAAGCAACACTAGTTATGTTGACAGCTTCACAGGTTTAACATACGTATCTGACGATCAGTATATCGACACAGGGTTGAATGGCAAAATCTCTAGTCAGTATGAAGTAGACAAAAATATGTATACAAATCTCGAGACCCTCAGGAGCTTTCCTAACGGTACTAAAAACTGTTACACTGTAAAGCTACTAACAGAAGGATCAAAATATCTTGTGAGAGCAACATTCTATTATGGGAACTATGACAAATTAGAAATTATTCCCAGATTTGATTTATATTTCGGTGTCAATTTCTGGTCTTCTGTTAACATCTCTAGAACTGATTATTGGCATGCTTACGAGATAATTGCTATTGCCCCTGCTAATTATATACAAGTTTGTCTGGTGAACACGGGACTCGGGACTCCTTTCATCTCTGCGCTGGAGTTGAGACCATTGACTAACACTCTCTATCAACTTGCAAATGCTACACAATCTCTGAATCTATTTTCTAGGGGAGATATGGGATCAAATAAATCATTGGTTAGGTATGCAAAATGTAGCATTTATCAGGAAAAAGGAAAACTTCATTTGCTATTTTTGGGCTTATTTTTCTGAATTTATATCACTTAGACATCCTGAATTTGTCAGTTGTGAAAATTTCTGTTGTTCTAATTGACCTACAATAGCTTATTTCAAACCCCAGATTGACAAATAACGTTCAATTCTCAGGCCCCCAAAACTGAAGTGATACTTTAATTAAATAAAGTGCAGTAAAATTTAAGTTTTTATTTAGAAACTGATATTGTAGAGAGCAGGTATCCTGACGATGACCACGATCGGCTATGGTTGAATCACACAGATCCTTCATTGAACTCAATATCCACCATCTCCAGCATTGAAGGCTTTACTTTTGAGGTGCCATCCTTGGTGCTACAGACAGCTTCTGTTTCCTCAACAGCAAGAAGCCCCATTGAATTAACATGGTCAACATTGGACACATCGACTCTCTTCGTTGTCTTGCTCCATTTTACTGAGATCCAGATCGTGCCAAACACTAGTCTCAGGGAGTTCTACATTTATAAAAATGGAGTGAAAAAGTTTGAGGATCCTGTTCCTATAAAGACTTACCTTAACACAGCTTATGCTTGGTACACAGATACAGGCCTCACAGATTATAACGTGTCCCTCAAGAGTTCCCCAAATGCAACCCTCCCACCCATTCTCAATGCATTTGAGTTGTATACAATCTTACCAGTGAAAAACATTCCAACAGATATCACAGATGGTATATCTCTATATTTTTCTAATTTTAGTCTCAACATTGTTGATTGTCCTCTGTGGAATAATTCTGCTACTGACAAACAAATTTAATTTCTGTACAGTGAGAACCATTGAATCCATCAAGGCGAGTTATAATATCAGAAAAGATTGGAATGGTGATCCTTGTGTTCCTACAAGCTACAGTTGGACAGGGGTTAAGTGTACAATTAATTCCTCTGATATTTCCAGAATAACAGTTTTGTGAGTTCTACATTCACAAATAGTGCTTTCTTACAATATTCCTTTCTGTATGGATCCTTCTGTAGTAGCACTTAAGTTCTATTTTTTTCAGAAATCTATCATCCAGTGGATTAACCGGGGCAATGGTATTTGCATTTGGATACCTAACTAAGCTTGAGACATTGTAAGTTCATTTAACATTCAGGAAAAATAAAATAATTTCCAGCAAGTTATTTTAATTTCAATTACATTATTGTAACATAGCAATATTTAAGCAGTTTCTGATATGAAATTTATCTTTTATAATCTTTTCAGAGACTTATCTCACAACAATCTGTCAGGCAACATTCCTAATTCTCTGGAAAACTTAGCATCACTTACATTCCTGTAAGACAAGAAAACCCTTTCTTTTTTTTAACCAGAACATTAATTCACAACATGTCGTCAAATGTTATTTTTTACTGCAGGGACCTCTCAGAAAACAGTGGCCTTTCAAGAACACTTCCTCCTGGTCTTCAAAAAAGACAAAAGGATGGCCATTTGACAGTGCTGTATGTCCAATTTCCCCATTTTGATCAAACTAATGATCCTTTAATCCTACCACTTGTTTGAAATGTCATTTCTTTAGTTTAGAAACTTGTTTATTATGTTGAGTCATCTAAGTAGTGAGAGTCGGGCATCCCATGCTTCGATGTTCTAAAACTGCACAAATCAACACTATCGGACATTAATTGCTCGGTCCTTATCTTATTTTGTTTCTGTTTATCACTAGTCATGTTGTTCTGTCATTTGGTAAGTGTAGCTTTCCATATGCTCTCTTAAGGAAGCAATGAAACAATTTCACAAATAACTACAAAAGAATGAATGATCAAGGAGCATGTATGCATATAATTAATTTGACCAAATTATAAAATGTCAGTTTCAGCAGCACTGATGGTGGTTCAGGACACAAGAAATCATCGAAAGCAGTTATCTTTATAATTGTGGCAGTAGTTATAGTGTTGCTGATTGTTGGAGCAGTTGTATTATTCTTTTTGTGCCAGAAGATGAAGATGAAAGGTAATTGTTCCATAATGATGAAGTTTATTTTTTTTCGAAATAAAGATGAGAATCAAGACTTTAAACTCTAAATATTTCAATTAAATCCCCCAGTAGAGTTTCAATCTTGCAGCCTCTCACACGAATGGCATTTACCTTGACCAATAGAACAAAGACTGGTTCTCAATATTAATTAATTTTACATTACAAACTTTTATTTCTAGGATGGCATGAGATCAAGAACATTTTTATTGGTTTATGTATATATGTAATATTGAAAGGCATCATATCACTGAATAATAACTACAATGCAAAACCATAGAAGGAAAAATCAGCCGTCCGGACTATAATTAGCTGATCTGGATCGAAATTGGGCAGTACCGATCCGATTTCAGGCCGATTTACACGATATGTGAATGTTTCGTCCAATTTCAGCCAAAACGGACTGATTCTAGTCAAATTTCGCATGAAATGGTCCTATTCCAGTCAAATTTTGGTCAAAACGGTTTGATTCCAGTAATACCATTGGCTGAAATGCACAAATAGAATTCTCCAAAAAAATTTCCGTCCAGCATGACTCAAGCCATTGATCTCTTGCATAACAATCAAGCCAACTACCACCACACTATGATATCGATTGTTACTAGAATACCTAACTACATTTAAATATAACTATTGAAATGCTTGTATTATATTGTATTAGTGGATTATTTGATTGTAATAATTTGTTTAAACATAAATTGTTGACAAATTATTTTTTTATTAATTTTTTTTCTATTTTTTAGTATAAAACAAGCTTTTGGCAAAAAATTCCAAGTTTCCGATCCGATTTGGCTGATTCTGAACGATTCAGTACCCGATTCCGACCGATTCATCCGATTCTGATTCCATGGTCAAAAGACCGATCCCGGTTCCAATTCTGACTTTTCCTTCTATACGCAAAACAACACATACATATAATGAGAACTTATATCCGCAGATCAGAGAAATGAAAATTGACCTGGCAATCTCTCCTCACTGGAGTTAACTGAATTACCTACACTGTTTGCCTAATTTTTCATATTACCTCATTGTTGCATTTATTCAACACATTTTATAAGTGATTTAATATTTGTAGATAAACGCATCAACCCACCTACATCTCACGAGGATCCTAGAACATTTGGTACGGGAAATAGCTCTAATGTACGTGATGAACCAAATGACCCTGGCGAGTCTGTGGCTGGAGGAAAGGGTTTAAATTTCGACAAAAAGCAATTTAGCTTTGCTGAGCTGAACCTTATCACAAGTGACTTTAGAGAAAAAATTGGAATTGGGGGATTTGGTGAAGTTTTTAAGGGAAAACTAGGAAATGGAAATGAAGTTGCTGTTAAAGTTCGTTCTGAGTCGTCTTCGCAAGGGACTGAACAGTTTTTGAATGAGGTAAAAGGATTATCTGTCATTCACTGTTGTAGCATGCGTCATGCATGATTAACTATATTTTGCATCAGTAATCAGGACCTTATACATGTATGCTCTGCCTTTCTTTTCACTGGCTTAGGTTACCAGAATGTTAATACTTTGAAGGAACTAGGAAGTAATTCTTTGAACATATTGTATACTATGCAAATAATTAGATCAGAGTATAATTTTAAAGCTACAGCATCTAATGCAGAATATATCTCAAATTGTTATCTAGGTTGAAAAGTTGTCAAGGGTTCATCACAAGAACTTAGTCTCACTTATTGGCTACTGTAACGACGGAAATTACATCGCTCTTATCTACGAGTACATGCAAGAAGGAAATCTGCAAAATTGGCTGAGAGGTTGTCAAGTTGCAGAACTAAAAGTTTTTTCGCTTGATCCAAATTTGATTAGTATCAATATCTTTGCAAGCTCTTCACTGCACCAATTTATTGATAAACACTTTTATTTAAACCAAGTACCCAAAATATCAAATTCAATCAGATAAAAACTTGGCAGTCTGCAGGATGAGGATCAAATGTTACTAAAAACAAGGTAATGCTAAGCCTTTTTGGCTTGCAAATTTAATAATTGACATATTTGACTTGTAGGTAATGCTAAGCCTTTTTCATGGAAACAACGACTAAGAATTGCGCATGAATCTGCCCAAGGTCTGAAAATTTTGTTACTGTTGCCACCAAGGAACAACTTGATTCATATGTTATCAGTGACCTGATCTTTGAATTTCATACAGGATTGGAGTATCTTCACAAAATGTGCAATCCACCACTAATTCACAGAGATGTAAAAACCAGCAATATTCTTCTCACCAGAAATTTCGAAGCAAAAGTTTCTGATTTTGGTTTAGTCCGGGCATTCTCAGGCACTCATGTCTCCACAAAAGTCGTCGGGACACCTGGTTATTTGGATCCCCAGTATGTTCTCCCTGCCTCTTCTATCTTTTCTTTCTAACTTGTCTGATCTATCCATTTTTTAGGACGTATTGATACTAGACCCATATTCCTTCCTATGTGAGGGGATTTGTTGCCCGTGTAATGCTTGTTTGCCGAATTACCTTCAAGCCTAAAAAAAAAACAGTAATTTGTGTAACAAAAGGACGTTAAGGTATTAAACTCCCCCATATATTATAATTTACAATGGTCGTACTCAGGAGCCGTGCGAGATTTTCAACCTAAAAGGGTCAAATGTAAATAAGAGTCAATCATATAAAATTTGTATGTTGCGAATGAAGATCAATTTTACACTATTCATAGAATATAACTATAAATTATATAGAAAATTAAATGGAGGTCAATTGACCCCCATTCCTTCCACATGGCTCCGCCATTGGTCGTACTCATGTTCTACAGGGTCATCAATAATTTCCCTTTTTGTTTCCATTTTGTAAGAAAGGAAATTGTTTACCAAATTTTATATTAAAGAAAACAATATATATGTATATAAATCGAAATTTATAGAATGTTCGTTGAGGGGAAATTAATCTATTGTTTCTAGTTTTCGTTACTTGATGCACTTGTTTATTAGTTTGTTAATTTGTTTCATATTTCTGCAGTTATGCCTCGACCTCCCAGCTCATAGAAAAAAGTGACGTTTACAGTTTTGGGGTTGTCTTGCTAGAAATCGTCACAGGCAAAAAGCCAATCTGCCAAGGCCCACAAGGGAATGAGCATTTGACTAAATTTGTGCAGCAAAGGCTCTCCAAAGGAAACATAGAAAGCATATTGGACCCATATATAGGAGCCCAATACAACTTAAACTCCATTTGGAAGGTCGCTGAACTTGCACTCAGGTGCACTGACCTACCTGCTAAGAGGCCTGACATGACAGAAGTTGTAGCAGAGCTCAAAGAAAGCCTGAGTCTAGAAATGTCTAGCACTGAAACTTGTAGCAAAGTTTCTTGGGACATAAGCAGTGATTATCAATCAAATTCTTCTGGTGGTGTTAGCCTTAGTGGTAATTTTGAGATGGCACATATTGGGAATTCGAAGCTACCATCAGATGATGGTCCTTTAGCAAGATAAATATCAGTTTTACATGGCATGGTGCTCCATTGCCTTTGTGTCCTTTCTCAATGTTATGGTTTAATATAAAATTGGTCATTAAAAAAAAGATGGCCATGTTGTATTGTTTTTGAAATTTAAGCATTTACACATTCCGCAGATAATTTTTTAAAGTTTTTTTCTTTGTGAGGTTGAAAGTACGGATAATGGAACCTACGGCATGAGGTGCTAATGAGAAGATAAAAACTCTGTTAGTATAATAAAACAATTTCCATGAATTCATTTTGGTTCATTTCAATTTACTTGCATAGATAGCTAGTAATAGGTTTCAATTTACTTGCATCACATATGAAAACAGTGTACAAAAAACATTTTCTTTTTGCATATAGGTTCGGCAACATGAGTCCAAAGTCTCAGTTGACAAGTTAAACCTTATCTAATTGTAAAGACAATTTAATTGATCACCGGAGGAGACAGAGGCAAACAAAGTCCAACCCGCAATTGGTACCCGCAATTGGTACCGATCGACTCTCATCAAGCAATAATTGCAGCAATTTTTAATTAATTTTCATATCTAGAACTTTTGACATTTGATGACATCTGATCAGTAAACATTTGATATTGTTAAATGAGGAAAATAACATCTAAGCTTGCCAAATCCTATCATATGAAAGAAAAAAAAAAAGACAAAGCAAAGCTAATTGTGGGTAAGGGTGTTCATGAGTACGGTACGAGTTAGATGGAGACATTTTCATACTCATATTCATTAAATTTGATCTTATACCCATACTCTATTCTTAACCATTAAAAATTGGTCTTACTCTACTCTATCCTTATCCGTTAATATTATTGCATAACGAAATGGTAGCAGGTGAATAACGGATAATACTAATATAATAAGAGGAGGGTTCAAAT
The DNA here is from genome assembly GCA_024447655.1 of Carex scoparia. NCBI lineage: Eukaryota > Viridiplantae > Streptophyta > Magnoliopsida > Poales > Cyperaceae > Carex > Carex scoparia. Next base: position 2,384,653 of record JAJHPE010000033.1, read on the forward strand.
CAGTGTTTTAAAATTCGGTCTATTCACCCGAATATTCGGCCGAATATTCCTATTCGGTTGCAATCCGAATAGAAATTCTATATTCGGTCCGAATATGAATTTTAGAGCATATTACCGGTTTAGAGTATATTAATAGTGATAAAATACTGGTTTAAAGTACATTAAAAGTGTTTTATACCACATATTACCGGTTTAGAGTATATTAAAAGTGATAAAAATACCGGTTTAGAGTATATTAACAGTGTGTCATACCACATATTACCGTATGCTTGTTTATATATACGAATTCTCATTTAAAATCCGCATATATAAATCCGAATAAAAATCCGCATATGTGGCCGCATACCGTATATTCGGTATTCGGTGGCCTTTTGAATACCGAATAAGAACCGAATTTCAAAACACTGGTTCAAATGCCTCCATTTTTTGTGCCTCCATCATACCTTCATTTTTAAAAACATTAATAACTCAAAATTTAAAACTTAAAAGTCAAAATAAAATCGTTATATATGATTTACATTATTTTATCTATGTATTTGTAAAAAATTATGACATTTCAATTTTGTTTGGGTTGTCATCAAGAGCTTGTAAAAACATACTAACGTGGATAATTTCTTCACGTTGATTTTTCAACTTATTGATTCATATATAAACAAAACCGAAATGTGATAGGTTTTTATGAGCACAGAGAGAAAATAATATAGATCACATCTAATAGTTTTATTTTGACATTTATGATTTAAATTTTGAGTTATTAACAATTTAAAAATGGAGGCATGCACAAAAAATAGAGGCATTTAAACCCTCCTCATATAATAATAAGTTTTATTATATTTTACAAATAAAATATCAAAAACTCATTCATTTAACACATATGTAATTGCATTACTAATAAAAATAAATAAATGTGCAATCATTAATTAGCATGCATCAACTCTTGATATTCCATATGTATAAGAAAATTAGATCTACATTTCATAGTACCAAGTATAGCAGTGTTGTAGGGGTAAGACTTGATCATTAATTAAAATGCATAATTTATATACAGTAAAATACATTTTAGAAAACGAGAACTGTATTAGAAATAATTTTCCTTGTGAATGGTCTTGTAGCTGTTCTGCCTGTTTGTTTAGGAATGGTCTTGCTACTTTAGTTTATATAGTTTCTTAATAGATACAAATTCGATGTGCTCTAATAAAAAAATGCAGTTCAGAAGCATTGAAATGAAAGAGTAAATTTAAGTGCACGGGAAATTAAATTGAATATATATAATTTTAGATATTATATTTATCCTATAAGATTACTCATACTCTTATCGATTTCGTTAACAAAAAAAATTCTTACCCATACTCACCTTATAGAATACAATATAAGTCAGATAAATGGCTAAAAATGCACCATTGACACCCCTAATAACTGTGAGTCATTTGAACCTTACAAGTATGAAATAAGTTTTTTTTAATTTTTTTTCAAAAGAATGAGGCAAATACAATGAAGCTTAGGTTGGACCTTTATCCTCTGTAGTATTGCACGGTGGGCTCCACAATTTTACAGTCACATGCACTTCTCGCCGGATCAAACTCAATTCAGTGTGTAGGAATCTTTTAATGATTCGTGACAGATTAAAAGAAAAGTTCAAATCCACTAATTAACTCTACAAAACAGTATAGGATTTCGTCTGGATCGGCCTTTATCAGAAACAACTCATCCTTTCTGACCTGGGGGTCCCCTTGAAACGGTAAAGCCACAATCCTGATTAGCGAAACTGGGCCGAATCAAGCCCGTGCTCATGGGGAAATCTAGGTAACTCATGTTGTCTAAAATAGGCTCGCGGAGCCTAAAATGTGCCAGGGAGGCCTTGTCAGGGCCTGAAGGCTTGTTGAAACAAGCTATGGATCCAACTTCAAACAATTTATTATGCTAATAATTATCATATATAGAAAAAGTTTGACAATTTTACCTGGTTCAATGTACAACTTCCAATCTGTTTTGAACCTTCCTGAAATAAACAAATAAAGTCTCAATACATCCGGTCAGACTATCATGGCAAGCAAACAAAATTAATTAATTAATAATTAATAAATAAATAAATTGAATAAATAATTGATTAAATTAACGAATAAATTAATGAACATATAAATAATATTTATTATGTTTTTTTTTTTCTTGCGCATGTTGAAAGATTTAAGAGTCCATGAATTTATGCAAAATGAATCTGGATCATCCCATCCGTGTTTGCATGAATAATAAAAGGACCTCGTGCATTTCACTTCGAATAGATGTATCACGTGCAAGATGCAATCGGATCAAAATCTCACTTATTCAAGGAGTGTATACTAGTGTTGTAAATAACGGTATGTGGTTATCGGACAGACAGGGTGCCGCCAAGTGATTAATCGGAATTATGCGGACAATTAAACATTTTTATTAAATTTATGTATATATATCATAATTTATTAAAGATAATTTATTTAACTCATTAAACTTATCAAATAAAGTTAATTTAAGTTAGTTTTATTATTATAACATGACACTATGCTTATTTCTTCGTAACACATAAGCATTTTGCATATGTAAGTAACACATTTATTTAATGAAAAATAAATTTGAGAAATTAAGATTTTTCAAATACTAATAACATATTATTTCAAAGAAAGAAAATATTTTAACATAAAATCACTAAATTTAATTTATGATAATAACATAATTTTATAAATAAACTTGTTGTACTAATTGAAAAAATTAAATCAGTAAGTAAAAAAAATATATATATATATATATATATATATATATATATATATATATATATATATGGTATATAAATAATAGAAGAATTAATCAATTTCAAAATAAGTAAGAAGAAAAAAAACATATGTAAAAAATATTGGATATATTTCCAAGCACAAATAAAACTACAATACATGATTTATAAACCTTATTATCACATACTATCATAGAAAAAAAAACAATGTGAAAAATAAATTTTCATTGGAATAAAACGGAAAAAACGGGAATAAAACGGGAATAAATGGCCGATTAAACATTCGAAACCGCAAACAGTTGTCCGTTAACAGCGTGCGTAATGGTGTGACCACCGTTTCTGTTTAAACGGTCGTTAAGGGCGTTTTTTACAACACTGGTGTATACAGACCAAGCTTTTTATTCAGATTGATAAAAATCAAGAAGAATGTTAAAATACCGGGAGGATTATCAAATACACATGAAGTCACTATAACAAATTTGAATGAACTAAAGTTTAGCAAGAAAAAAAAAATCAATCTTGTGAATCACACAATTTATTATTTGGAGAGAAAGATGCACCAGAACTTTCAGAGAGGAAGTGTGTAATCTGATGCAATTAGCAGAGCAGGTGGAAATACAGTAGAGATACAGCTCAATAACAGACGATTAAGAAGAATGGAAAGCTTACAAATAATAACCGATTAAATTTGTGGATTTTTCTATTATTCTCTTTTAGTGTTTGTTTTGATTTTGTTTACATTCTTCTAATTTTCATTGCGCTCAAATATTGTGAGCAGAATTGTGTTTTTTAATTTTGGTTACATACCCCTTGTAATTACAAAATGATCAATGAAAATGGGTTAGACCCTGTTTTCTTTGTCCAAAACAAAAAATCACAATAAATAATTAATTATTACTTTAAAATGTTATAAGGCAGCTATGAATATTATTTAAACCTTTGATCCGAATATGTATGATTGGAGTACAGATAATAAGATCAACTAATAATGGTATAAAACAAGATAGTTTTAATTAATGATGTTAATTAATATGAGATCCGATTAATGTACGTATACCATATATATCCGTTGACTTGTTGGTAATAAATACTACATAATAAATGTATGTCGCATCCTCTACTACTCAGAGAGCGCACAAGGTTGTATGATTTGCACCAAGGTGTCTTGAAATATAAAATAGCGCAAATCTCAACACAAGAAGAACAATCGTATGGGCGTTTCAAACTTTCTAATATAGCGCAGTAGAGCAGTACTGGATCTGAAAATGACCGTGTCTAGGCGTCGATTGTCAAGAAGATATATAGAAATTAAATAAACGACGTGTTGGCATACATATGATTAAACAGAACAGGCTATATATCACTAAAACTACTAAAATCGTTCCTTAAATTTAATATTAGCAAACTCATACCTAGCTAAAATATATACGATCAACGGTTGATGTGTTACCTAGCATCCCATGGTTGAACCAGATTTCTTGGCTAGTATATATAAATCAGCATTTTGTGTGACTTGAAGGTTTACATGCGATGTTGTAACTTGTTGGAAACAATGCATCTGTGGTGCTCATATCTTCTGATCATTTTGCTGCTCCTGGTCATCGTTTGTGTTCAGGGCCAGAGTTCTTCCGGTAATTTTTTTATTTATTTATTTTTGGTTTTCATCTCTTTTGAATCATTTTCCACATGCTATGCTTGATTTAATAGTGATTCTGTTCCTGTTGGAAAGTTATCAATCCAATTGTTTTTTATGGCGTTGAGCTTATAGGGATATGCATATCACGTTTCTGTGAAAATTTTATTTTCACCATGTCTGCAGTTTAAAACGAGACAATTTGTGAGGATACACCAGCAGGACAAGAGTATTTGTGAAGATATGTACTGTCAGAAAAAAAAAAAAAACTTTTATTAGAACTAAACAGTCTTAGAACTTTTTGTTAGTCAAATGTGTTACCTTCCCTTTATCCTTCCTGAGATTCAGTTTTAATCAATACCAAATAAGCAGTTTTTGACAGTGAAAACAATTCCTTCAATCAGGGGTGGATCCATATGGACCCAGGGGGACAACTGGCCCCCCTCTAGATTTTGAGTTTCAGTGGAAATCTATCGATCTCAATCGATTTTGCCCTCTTCCCGAATTTTTTTTTTTGCCTTCCTCTAGATATTTAATTTGTAATTCGTGTTACATTTAGGATTAAAATTAAAATAATTTTCTTCAATTATGATTGATAATTATAATTATAGTTTAGAACATCATAATTACAAACCACAACATTGAAAAATATAAATCAATGTATTATTTTTCATCGAGTACTTAATTATTTAATGAGTTTAAATCTAATTAGTGATTTAAATCGATTCGATATCTTTTTGCCCTCTTGTGACAAAAATTCTAAATCCGCTTCTGCATTGATTTTGACTGATATTTTGGATCCGTTTACCGGCACCCTTAATTTTTTACCTGTATAGTGTATGCATATTTCTTACTCTTGTAAGCTCGGAACATTTAGGGACGTGGGCCTCGTCCATAGTTCTGTCTTGGACATATTTATTATTTTTTTTATAGGCAATCTTATAAACTACTTAATTTGTCTTTGAAAAACATCAAACTAAATATTTCCTTAATTTCTCTCCCCTCAGTATATTTCCATCTTTTTTATTCTTTTTTTCGGGTCACTTCACCTTCTTCTTCATCTTTCATTAATTTCTATGTTGATGTGATCTGACTTTCTATCACGCTCTAAACTTTTGTTGATGATTTTCCAATACATACGTTTTGTACCAATGCCAAGTTGACATGCGTTTTTCTGAACGGAGATAACATGTGCTTTATCATATGTTGTCATGTGTATAGTGACTTGTGAGCTAATATTAATTGGATGATTCATCATTTTATTTAGCCAAGACTTGGTCGAATGACACATCAAATTTCTCAGAAAAAAAATGAACTTTTTTCTTAGATAATTTTGCTTGAATTTCTTATTAATTCTATTGCTCTTTTCTGATTCCAAGCCAAACATATACACTTTTCACCCTTAATTTGATATTTGTCGCACAGGGCATCAAAAAATGGTGCTCATCATTTCTTTTGAATATATGAGATTTAAAGTGATTGACAAAATGTTACTGATTGTATCAAAAAATAGTGCTCATCAAAAAACGGTTCATGTACGTCCTTCGCACCTCTTCATGTCTCATATTTAATATTTATGTCTTCAAATGTTAAATTGTCAATCCTAATTGTTCAATATGTTATCCATATTAAAATATGCTTCGAAACCAAATTTTATACTTTTCTGGAATATTTTTATTTATTTTTGTAGATAGGTACAAAATAAATATTTTTGGATGGTCCAGAAATAAAGTTTTTGTACTATTCTTAAAAAGAAGTAAGAAAATTCCAAAAAAATATTTTTGTCTCCAATCAAAATTTAACATGAAAATCATGTTGAGTGTTCAGATCAATAATTTGGACATTGAAAATGAAAATATAAAATGTGAGACACAATGAGATATGAAAAACATGAAGCTTTTGTTCCCTCATCTATCTATATATACCGTTTGCATATGAATTGCTTTTGTGAATAAAGCTGACAGAAAATTTATATTACTAAATATTGTTTTTCTTCTAATTTTCTCCAATAAATAATATATTGTTTCCAAAACACATAATAATGTGCTTTAGAAAGAGAAGGGGGAGGTAGTACATTTGACTAGAAAAAAAGTCTAAGACTAAGACTATTGGTTAATCAAAGATCAAGAATTCAATTCTCCCTTTTGTAGAGATTTTCAAAAAAAGAATCTCACTAAAAAAAATAACCAACTTGTGGAGTGCAGTCCTCTTTTTTAATATTAATATTTTGATTTTCAGAAAAAAAATAAAACTAAATCAGTCGCAGATCCAAACAACTTTCTTATTAATGAAAGGCTGTTATACACACACACACACATAAAAAGATCTTAGAATTCAGATCAAAGAAATTTTTCTTGGGTTCTATGGAGCTTGCCCCTGGGTACAACAAAATGATAACGATCGAGGTTGTGACAATTCAGAATGAAATATCAGTCAAGAAATAATGTGCTAATTAATCCTATTGGAAGTCTTATGTACATGTTCGACAACCTCTTCTTAACCATATCTTAGCATATTTTTAATCTCTTTAGCCTCCCAAATTTTTTCAAATAAAATTGCTTAGACTTTAGCCTAGTTTTGCCCCATTTTTTAAATTTGTTTTTCGGAATTTTGTAAGAAACCTCAGTCATGGATCAAGCCTAATAGCCTCCTTTGATTTTCATAAAAGAACTAATTTAACTCACTCCATTTGCATGCTAAGGAATATTATCTTTAATTAGAACTGAACTCCTTTGTTGCCAAACAAATGATTTAAAAACTATGCCACCTTTTGACAAAAAAATGTTATTACATATTGATCAGCCACAACATTAGTGCGTAAGGACCTTACCAGTATATATTAGATAATTGCTCCAAAATAAATAAAATTAACAAAATCAGTTTGAACAACAATAACAAATTTATTCCCTTTGCAGGTTTCATAAACATAGACTGTGGTATCGCAAGTAACACTAGTTATGTTAACAGCTTCACAGGTTTAACTTATGTATCTGATGATCAATATATCGACACGGGGTTGAATGGCAAAATCTCTAGTCAGTATACAGTGAACAAAACTAAGTATACGGATCTTGAGACCCTCAGAAGCTTTCCTGAAGGTACCAGAAACTGTTACACCTTAACACCAGTAAGAAATGGATCAAAATATCTTGTGAGAGCAACATTCTATTATGCGAACTATGACGGATTAGAACATAGTCCCAGCTTTGATTTATATTTTGGTCTCAATTTCTGGTGTAGCGTCAACCCTCTACCTGATTATTGGTACCCTTACGAGATAGTTGCCCTTGCCACTTCTAATTATATAGATATTTGTCTGGTGAACACGGGACTCGGGAATCCATTCATCAACACGCTGGAGCTGAGACCATTGGATAGATATCTCTATGGAATTGCAAGTGCTAAGGAATTTCTGAATTTACTTGCTAGGAGAAATGTGGGATCAGATAATCCAGTTGTGAGGTATGCAAAATATAGTATTTACCAGGAAATAAAAATTCATTTGCATTTTCAGGGCTATTTTGTGGTAATAATTAATAATATCATTTAGACATCCTGATTTTGTCCGTTGTGAAAATGTATTTATCAGATATATAATCGTCCAGATTCCCTAGACATTCTATTCTTGTAATTGACCTACAATAGTTTACTTCAAACTTTATATTGGCGGGTAACTTTCAAACTGAAGTGATATTTAAAGTTCAGTAAAATTTAAGTTTCTATTTAGAAAATTAATATTGTTCACAACAAAATTCAACAATTAGGCATCCGTTTTGTTGGTTGAGAGCAGGTATCCTGATGATAATTACGACCGCATATGGCTGAATTACACAAAGTCTCCATGGGAAAAAATATCCACCGACTCTAGCATTAACAGCTCTATTTTTGAGGTACCATCCATGGTGCTACAGACAGCAGCGGTTGCCCCAAATGCAAGCAGCTCCATTGACTTATATTGGCCGACATCTACTAACAAGTCGACTATGTTCTATGTCATCCTCCATTTTGCTGAGATCCAGATTGTGCAAAACACTAGTCTCAGGGAGTTCTACGTTTATACAAATGGAGAGCAAGATTCCACAATCCCAGTTTCCATGAAGTACCTTAACCCATTTTATTATTCGTACTTTGATTTAGGCCTCACATATTATAATATGTCCCTTAAGAGTTCCCCAAGAGCAACTCTCCCACCCATACTCAATGCATATGAGCGGTACGCAATCTTACCAGTGACAATGTTGCCGACAGATGACAGAGATGGTATATCTCTATAATTTTATATTTTGTCTCAATATTGTTCATTGTCCTTAGTGGAGTAATCTGATACTGACGGACAAAATTTACAAGAAATAGTTTAAATATTTGAAATAAAATTTTTAATCTTCCATACAGTTAGTGCCATTAAATCAATCAAGACGAGTTATAGCATCAGAAAAGATTGGAATGGTGATCCTTGTCTTCCTTCAAACTACACCTGGACTGGGATTAGCTGTACAATTTATTCTTCAGATATTCCCAGGATCACAGTTTTGTGAGTTTTACATCCAATAGAATGCTTAATTGAAATTTTTCTCTGTGTATCGATCCTTCTGTGGAAGCAATTAAGTTGTATTTATTTATTTTTTATTTTTTTTTGCAGAAATCTCTCATCCAGTCAATTAAGTGGGCCAATTATATCTGCATTTGGAAACCTAACTGACCTTGAGACATTGTAAGTTCGTTTAACAATCAGAAAAAAAAAATATTTTAGGCAAGTCATAATAACATTACTTGCATTCTTGTGACATTACAATTAAACAGTTTCTTACATAGAGTTCACTTTTATAATCCTTTCAGAGACTTATCTCACAACAATCTGTTGGGCAACATTCCTAATTCTCTGGATCAATTAACATCACTTACATTCTTGTAAGACAAGCGAACCCTTTATTTTTTTTATCCAAAAACTCAATTCCCAATGGCACATGAACTGTTCTTTCTTATTGCAGGGACCTCTCAGGAAACAGTGGCCTTTCAGGAATACTACCTCCTGGTCTCCAGAAAAAACTAAATGATCATCATTTGATAGTTCTGTATGTCTATTTTCCCCATGTTGATAAAATAAATGAACATTTATTCCTACCACTTTAATATTTCACAGCCATTACTTTAGTTACAAATTTAATTGTTCACTTTAGTTAATACCATAATTCACAAGTAACTGGCCATCCTGTGATTGGATGTTCAAAAACTGTGCCAAAAAAATCACACAATAAATGCTAGGTCCTGATCTAATTTTGTATGACTCATTATTATTCATCATGTTGTGTCCTTGGTTAAGGTAGCTTCCCATATGCTGGCTTAGGGGAGCAACAGAAATAATTTCACAAAAAAGAATGAACAAATAGCATTTATACACACAATTTGACCTATGTATTAAATATAAACTTCAACAGCACTGATAGCTCCAACAGTGGATCACAACACAAGAAACCTTCAAAAGCAGTTATCTGTATAATAGTGGCTGTGGTTATCGTGTTGCTGATTGCTGGAGCAGGGTCATTTTTCTTTTTGTACCATAAGAAGAAAGGTAATTGCTGTAAAATGATTTTTTTTTTTTTTGAGATAAAGATAGAAATCAAGTTTTCCAATTTAAATAAGAAATCCTCCATCTGAATTTTGATCTTGCAAACTCCCAATAGACCAAAGGCTGGTTCTTAAAATCAATAATTTTTTTCATTACAAACTTTTCATTCTAGCTAGCTAGGACGGCATGTGATTAAAACATTTTATTCGTATATGCATATATGTAATTTAGGATGCATTGGGTCATTGAAGATCACCTACAATGCAAAAGAGCACCATAAATATATGAAGAACATATATCTGCATATCAAGAAAATGAAAAGTTAACCTGGCGATCTCTCCATATTGTAGTCAACTGCCCAGTCACATGCATTACCTATACACTAGTTGCCTAATTTCTCATAATAGCTAATAAATGCATTTTTAGAACCATTTTATAAATGATTTATTATTTATAGATACCGGCACCTACCCACCTACATTTGACATGGACCCCAGAACATTTGGTACAAAAAATAGCTGTCATGTATCTGATGACCCAAACGACACTGACGAGTCTAGTACTGTAGGAAAGCAATTAAATTTAGACAAAAAACAATTTAGTTTTGCCGAGCTGAAGCTTGTCACCAATGACTTTAGAGAAAAAATAGGAATTGGGGGGTTTGGTGAAGTCTTTAAGGGCAGACTTGAAAATGGAAACGATGTTGCCGTTAAAGTTCGCTCTGAGTCATCTTCGCAAGGGACCCAACAGTTTTTGAATGAGGTAACAGGAGTATCTGTAATTCATTATATATATAAGTCTGTTTCCAAAATAAATTGCTACACACTGTTACAGTAAGCAGCATGGATGATTTACTATATTTTGCAACAGTAATAAGGACCTAGTACAACTATGCTCTGCATTTCTGGTTACACGAGCCTAGGTTACCTGAATATTAATACTTTAAAGGAAGATTTCCTCATAAAAAAATTCAATTTTTACATAAATTATAACTATTTCCATCCTCATAAAATGAAATTGCATGGTACTTATTCATGCAACCTGCCAATTTAAGTTTTATGATTCCACTCGCAATGGAAGAGAAACTTTAAATAAACTTACAGCAGTATACTATGAAAATCTCTAGAACAAAGTATCATTCTAATGAAGAATGTATTTCAAATTGTCATATAGGTTGAAAAGTTGTCTAAGGTCCATCACAAGAACTTAGTCTCGCTTGTTGGCTACTGCAAGGACGGAAATCACATTGCACTCATCTACGAGTACATGGAAGAAGGAAATCTACAAGATCGGCTCAAAGGTTGTATAGTTTCAGAAGTAGAAGTTTTATAGCTTGTTACAAATTAGATTAGTATCAATATTTTCTACCAATTATGCCTCAATATTATATAATAAACTCTTTCATGTGGATCACGCTAGGATGCAAAATATCAAATTCAATTAGATAAAATATTGGCAGTCTGCTGGATGAGGATTAAATCTTACTAAAAAGGAGGTGCTAAACTACCAGGTGATCAAAAAAATTTCTTATAAATATAACAATTGACATATTTGACCTGTAGGTATGGCTCAGCCTCTTTCATGGATACAACGGCTCAGAATTGCATATGAATCTGCCCAAGGTCTGTAAATTTTGTTATTGTCTCCATCAAAGAATAAATTTCTCAGGCACTCATTGGTGACCTCATTTTTGCATTTTTGACCAGGATTGGAGTATCTTCACAAGATGTGCAATCCACCGCTAATTCACAGAGACGTAAAAACCAGCAATATTCTTCTTACCAGAAATCTCAAGGCACAAGTTTCTGATTTTGGTTTAGTCCGGGCTTTCTCTGGCACTCATGTCTCCACCAAAATTGTTGGGACACCTGGTTATTTAGATCCCCAGTATGTTCTCCCAGCCTCTCCAGTCTGTCCTTTCTTACTTGTCTGTTCAATTCATTTTCTAGGATGCTTTGGTACTAGACAAGACTCCTTCCTTATGTGGGTGGATTTGTTGCCCGTATAATGCCTGTTTGCAGAATTACCATAAAACTACAATAAAACAGTAATTTATGTAACAAAATGACATTAAACTATTAAAAAAAAAAAAAAACAAAAAAAAAATTATATTAGAAAACAAAAACAAAATGTATAAATCAAAATTTGTAGAATGTTCATCGAGGGGAGATAAGATCTATTGTTTCTAGTTTTCATTACTTCATGTACTTGTTTGTCAGTTTGTTAATTTGTTACATATTTCTTCAGTTATGCCTCAACCGCTCAGCTCATAGAAACAAGTGATGTTTATAGTTTTGGGGTTGTCTTGCTAGAAATCGTCACAGGCAAAATGCCAATCTGCCAAGGCCCACAAGGGAGTGAGCATTTGACTAAATTTGTGCATCAAAGGCTCTCCAAGGGAAACGTAGAAGGCATATTGGACCCATGTATGGGAAGCCAATACAACATAAACTCAATATGGAAGGTTGCTGAACTGGCACTCAGGTGCACTGACCTACCTGATAAGAGGCCTGACATGACAGAAGTTGTATCTGAGCTGAAAGAAAGCCTGAGTCTAGAAATGTCTAGCACTGAAACTGGTAGCGAGGCTTCTGGGAACATAAGCAGTGATTATCAAAGAAATTTTAATCCTTTTGGTGGTGTTCGCCCTAGTGGCAATTTCGAGATGGCGCATACTGGGGACTCGAAGCTACCAGATGACCGTCCTTTGGCACGGTAAATATCAGTTTTAGATAGCATGGTGCTGCATTGCCTTTGTGTTCTTTCCTGTCAAAGATTTGGTTTGATATAAAACTGGTCAGTAAAAAGGAAAAAAAATGGCCTTGTTGTTTTTCTTATTGTAATTTAAGCATTTACACATTTAGCAGATCATTTGTTAAATTTTATGCTTTGTGAAGTTAAAAGTATGTAAAATGGAACCTATAGTACGCACGAGGTGCCATTAAGAAGATAAAAACTCTGTTAGTATAATAAACCATTTCCATGAATTTGTTTTGTTTCATTTCAATGGACTTGCATAGATAACTTGTAATTAATAAATTTTGATCATTGGGTTCACAAAATGAAACCATTAAGCTTTTGCAGAACAATAGAAATGTTTTTTCAATAGTAATATTGAAGTTTTTGAGGGGAATATATGAAATTCCCCCTTTCATTTTTATAGAGCTGGGTTCCGAGCTTTGCAATGGGCTGTTTTGTCAATAATATTTTTGACGAAACAATAGAACTTCAAAGATCACTAAAATTAATTTCTATATTTTATTAGAAATAAGAAATTAATTTATAATTAATACGCTGGATTAACAGCTAGCATTGGAAATTACAAATGCGTGCAGCTCTTGTTTTCATTATTTTGATATTTCAAAATCAAAGGAAAACGATTTTGTTTTTCAGCGCATACATTAGTTCTAGTATTTAAGCAACATTATCATGTGCTTTGGAAACAATTTATTTTTTATTGGAGAAATTTAGAAAAAAAAATACAATAATTAGTAATATAATTTTTTTTTTCAGATTCATTCACAAAAGCAACTAATTCATATGCAACCCTATATATAAGTAACACAATCAGTAACATTTTGTCAATCACTTTATATCTCGTATTCAAAAGAAATGAGCACCATTTTTTGATGCACTGTGCGACAAATATCAAATTAATTTATTGAGGGTGCTGTTTGTCTTGGAATCTGAAGATCAATATAATTAATATGAAATTCAAGCAAATTTTCTAAGAAAGAAGTTCATTTTTTTCTCAAAAATTGTATGTGTCACTCAATCAAGTCGTGGCTAAATAAAATGATGAGTCAGCCAATCAATATCAGCTCACAAGTCACTACACACGTGACAACATATGATAAAGCACATGATATCTCCTTTCAGAAGAGGATTAAAATTTTATTTTTTTTTATTTTAAAATATATTATTTGTATTATTAAAACAATGATATGTTTGATGTAAATCTGACTGAATTATCCGTTGAACTACCGACTCACCAAATGATCTCCACTTAATAAACTTGTAGCGGAGCAGACAATATCGATCAGAAGATATCCACTGGATACGCAACAGAGGAATTAATTAATTTCGCCTTCCAAAGTTTCATTTAAGGAATTGGTAATTGGTTTCACTATCAAAAACCGCCTCTTTGATAATGATTAAAAAAAGACTCACTTAATTAAAGAAAAACATAAATTAACTTTTGGAGTGCAGTCTTCTACTTCTTGAGTGCAGTACTTATACCACATATTCAACAGACATACAAATACGTTTTTTTTTATAAAGCAATATTAAAAAAAATAAAAAACCAGAAACAAAGTTGATTGCTTACTTTTTTTTAACAAAAATCATCAACACCAAAAAATATTTTCAGGACCCATTTTTTATTCTGAAATTCAATTTTAATATCCAAACTTCTCTACCGGGTTCTTCTCAACTCCTCTTTGGCTGCCACATAAAATTAAAATAAGAAAACATCGAAGTTGAAATGCGGTATGAAAATTAAATTTTGAAAATCAATTTTTTTTTTTTTGGTATTGCCGAAAATCAATTTTGGTATGAGTTTTAAACATTGTGACCATTTGTTCAAAGTTGAATACCGAATTTGATATTCGGTATTGATATTTTTTAAAAAAAAAAAGTTAATAATCAATCCGGTTTCTGAGTTTTTGATGATAGTTTATATAAAAAAAAAAAATTCTACAAATACACAATAACACAAATCTCAATAAAGTCCCCGCAGCAACAAAATCGTAGCGTAGACGTACTAACGAAACAAAATGATCTAACTCCTCTTCTAAATTAAAATAAGCACATTAATTAGTATATAGTACGCGGTCAACTTTGACTAACTGGGTATTTCTAATTCTAGTTGCATGTACATGTCTGTGCATTTCTGGGGACTATTGGGCCTTTGATCCGTTCACCTCTCAAATTGACCTAATCCGACTTATTTTTGGGTCTCTCATTTGATCAGGGCCTACATTTTTAGCTGAACTGGCCCCACCCACAACAGTTACCAACTTCGGGCTGACTCCGTGATTTTTATTTATATCCATAATGAAATACAAATTGTCCAATATACTCACAGAAAATGGATATTTATAAAAATACCCAAACCGACCAATTATTAGCCGTTCTCATTTTAAATTTGTTTTCATCTTTTTTTGCTTTTAGAAAATGATGTAATTTATTTATTTTTGTATTAAACAGAAATATTCTTTTTTTTTTTTGAATTTAGATAAGATATTATATAATTTGATTTATTAGAAATACTAAAACAAATAATCTAACTCAATATTTTTCAGACCAGATTTTTCACGGCTGTAAAAAAATTAAAAAAATTCTTTGTGTGTTATTAGAAAAAAAAAAAATGCTCTGAATCTGAGTTATTGATCCCGGTTCAAAAGTCACTTCTAGATAAATCTATAGAAAATATTTGCATTCTTATATTTTAAAAAAATTAAAAAATAATTCCACAAGTGTGTAGAATTTTTTTAAAACTATGTTCTCTTATTTTTTTTTTTAAATTGAGATAATTTTTTATTTTTATTAAAATATTAGAATTATTTTGATATATTTCTTTGAAATTTGATAGACTAATATATAATTTAATTTATTAGAAAGATTGAAACAAATAATCCGGATCAATATTGAAACAAATAATATATAATTTTTTTTAGTAAAGTTGGAGGTCAAGCCACAATAATATATAATTTAATTTATTATAAAGATTGAAATATATTTTTGTGTTATTGAAAAAATAAAAAATATTTTGAATCGTAGTTATTAATCCCGGTTCAAAAGTCACTTCTAAATAAATAAATAAAAATTGAATTTTTTTTTGAAAAATAAAAAAATTCAATGGCATCAGAAAACGTGTCAAACAATATCAGATTTTTTTTTTTAAAAAAATATAAAAAATTAAGGACCGGCTACTACCAAGTATAAATCGATCTCAGCATATTAACATATTATAAGGACCAGAAATTTTCGTGCCCAAGTTTTTTTGGCACGGTTCATTTTGGGGATGTGAGGCCATATGTATTAGATTTATGTGTTTGCTGTGTAGTGTGATTTTCTTTATCTTGAAACTTAACTTTCTCTTACTTACGTTGGTAGATTCTACGATGCATTTTTTTTAAATAACTTGTTTTCTCATAATTTGAGAAACAACATTTAATCTTGTGGTAACAATAATATTTTTTGTGTGAAAAATTTACAAGTTTGAAACTCCAATAAAAAAATTCCTTAAATATTAAATACGTGGATAGATTGACCTAGCTTCATCCTTTACTTAAAAAAACCTTCTTTATTAATTTATTATAATGGAATGTGCTGTTCAGTAGTTGGCCCAACCACCTTTAATAAAGATAAATAAAAAACCAAGGGTTTAAGAATTTTCTTTTATACGTTGATAACTTAAAATTCGAAAACCCAACTAAGGAATTTTTTTCACAAATGGCCTGCAAATTTTTATATTTTTTTCTACTTCACTTTTTATAATATCAAAAGAAAAAATAATGTACACACCACGTTAACCAATTGGACCTTGATAATTAATTATCCCCACAGCACCATCCCCTCAATATTCCCCCACTAAAATCCAAAAACTATGATGTTCTGACTATTTGAACATTTAAATATATGGTAGTATTTAACATGGCTCATTACTGCATTTACCATGCTTCGAATAAGTATTAATCATCTGTTAACATGAGCTATTAATCTCTACCTCAAACAGCGACAAAAAGTTGTGTTCCCGCACAAATTGACACATTATATTTGTATCGTCCCCGCACTAGGTCCAAAACTTACTATGGGCGACCACTAAAATATTAATAGAACAATAGTATTGAACATGTAGCATTGATGTATTTATCTTGAATAATATAAATATTAATCTCTATGAAAAGAATTGTATTTACGTATGTAAAAAAATTCAAATTGTATCCTCACACTAATTTCTTAATTTTCCCTGTTTCGTCCCTGCACTATGGGCGACCACTAATCGGGTCAAACTTCCTAAGCCAACCTAATCTATGTAGTATTTATTTTTTTACTTCAAGTATCAATTAAATGTTCATCCATTGGACATAGCAGTATTTATCCAGGATCTATATAGTATTAATCTTTAAATATTGTAGTATTTATTATAGGCATAGTAAAAATTGAACCTTACAAACTGGAGTATTTATCTTCTAATATTGGAGTATTTATCTTTATACATTACATTATTTATCAATTAGATTAGAGTATTTAACTTAGTCAATTAAATATTTAGCTTAGACATAATAAGTATTAATCCTTAAAACTTGAATTATTTATATTTTAATATTGAAGTAATTCTCTATTGGACATTGCAGAAATTTTAATTTATTTTTAAAAGTTTGAAGTATTTATCTTTTGATATTGGAGTATTTATTATTTATATTGAAAGATTAATTTTTGGACAATTAAGTATTTATCTTAAATATTCTTAGAGATCGCGGGAAAAAAATGAATATTCAATTTTGAAAGGAAAAGAGCGACATGGGGATATCACTGGCACCAAATTAATTAAATCAAATTTAATTAAGATAGTTAATTAATGTGAGGAGGGTGTGAGAATGGTGAATTAAGGTAGTTAATTAATGTAGGGATGGATCTAAAATAGTGAATTAATGTAGTTAATTAATGTAGGGAGGGTGAAGGATGGTGTGGGAATGGATCTAGGAGGTCTAATATAATTATTCTAACTAATTAGCGGTAACTTTTTGTTTTACAAATATGTAATTTTGATCATTCGTGAAGAAAATTATCATGAATAGTAGCAATTACAATTCATTGGCCTTCTATTTTTTTTTTAAAGTAAAAGTTGGAGACCAAATCATCCCATTATATCAAATATTCACAAGTATCTCCATTCAAGTTTGAACCTACGGCCTCCTATATAGATGTTACCTTGACCTCAATCTATATTAAAGATTGGTTCTCATTATATACTAAGAGAGATATTAACTTGTAACTCCAAAATGCTACTAACTGTCCATAATACTTCTCTACTATTATCAAAAAAAATTAATTCATATGCATGAAACTTGTACCTAGAGATTAATTAATTTCTAGAAAACATTTTATCAGTTTTCAATAAAATCATCTCTATATACAACAATATGCCAATACCTTCAAAGATGAAAGTGTTTAGCAACTTGTACCTAGAGATTAATTAATTTCTAGAAAACATTTTATCAGTTTTCAATAAAATCATCTCTATATACAACAATATGCCAATACCTTCAAAGATGAAAGTGTTTAGCAATGTCAGTATTAATTATCGTGAATACTCCTATCGATAATAACGATACATCAGAAATAGTATTTTTTTTGTCGGCTTACTCTTAACAAAAATAGTCATTTTTAACTTGTAAATCCTTGATACATTACATATATCAAATTCATGAACATATTTATATAAGGGGAGTTTCTTATGATTGTTTTTTGGTCGCACCATGATCAAAATTGTTTTGTCAACATTAATTTAATGTTGATTATTAACCTGAATTATATTATTCAATAGAGAAGTACTACACGGGCACACTCTCTGATTCCTCACAATTACAGACCTATTTATATCATGCTATTGTCGGTTTTAGAATTTTCTGGATATTAACTACCGACTTTGTAAACTATATAAAATATAAGAAGGGTTCAAATGTACCATTTATTTAGTGCTCCAACATACTCCAAATTGTTTATCTCTATTTTCAAAGTTTGAACAGTCGACCCGAACCACTCAACATGATCTTCATAATAATATATACTTGGAGACCAACATTTTATATATTTTTAGAATTTTTTTTACTATTTTTCTTCATAGGTACAATATCACTTTATATGATGGCCCAGAATCTCCTTAAAACAATACTTTTATACCTATGAAAAAAATAGTAAAAAGTTTCTACAAAATATAAAATTTGGTCTCCAAGCATATATTATTATGAAGGTCATGTTGAACGGTTCGGATCGATCATTTGGACTTTAAAAACAAAGATAAAACGATGTGAAGTATATTGGAGCATATTGAAGCACAAAAAAAATAATACACTTGAACCCTCCTCATAAAATATTATAATGTGAATGTAATTCCTAGTATATTAAGAACAAGTCGGTTTGAAGATTCTAAATTTATTAAGAAGATGTATTTGGGCCTTGGGCCTTTCTATGGTGGTGCTGCCTTTTCAACATTTAATAATCATGTTCTGTTTGTAAAGAAATGCAATCACGAAAAAAGTGGTAAATTTGGAATCAATTTGTAATCAATTTGGAATCAATTTGAAAATAATATATATTTAACGTTAATTTATGATTCAATTGTATGAGATCCGAATCATGTCACGCCATGTGTGCGTTGACTTCATGGTGATTAATTAAGATCAATTTATAAGAGGCAGCGCACAAAGCTTTACGATTTGTACAGGTATCCTAATTATGGAGTTGTGCAAATTCCAAACACAAAATATTTGCACTTTCTAGTATACATAGCAGCACTTGATCTCGAATATAGCCGTGTGTCTTGCGTCAACTGTCTAATAGAAATAAAATAATTTTGTTAGCATACATGACAAGTTAATTATATATACAGAACATAGCCGGCCAATCACTAAATTTTCTAAATGGCAGCTGCTAATTACGCTGTTAATTGGATTTCTTGGCTAGCTAGTATAAAATGCTGTAGCTTGCCCGAATTTGCAATAACAAGCAGAAAGTAGTAATTCCTCCTCACAAGAAAATAAGAATTTTGTGTGACTTGAAGGGAATTAATATCTGATGTTGTACTGTTTGGGAAGAATGCATTTGTGGTGCTCTCTAATCTTCTGATACTGATGCTTCTGGTCTTCGCACGTTTTTGTTCCGGTCAGCAGCCAAATTCTAATGGTAACAATATATATATATATATATATATATATATATTTTGGTCTTATAATCTCATCTTGATCAGTTACACAACATTCAAACTAATATTTTTCCTAAATGTCAGTAACCATATATATATATATCAAACACAGGTAATTAACAGCAATTAAAGGTCGGGTCAATGGAAGCCTTAGTAACAATTCAAATTCTGTTCGGGTTTGGCAACCACCTTGTTTGGTTGATAACTAAGGGCAAAACCATGAAAGAAACAACTAACACATCTCAAACAATTTCACAATTACACAAACAAGTAAAGAGAATAAAGATAGTAAACAGTAAAGTACACAAGTAGGGAAGTCAAAAAGTCACGCTAGCTAGAGCCAGTTATGTCATGTTACAGTACATCTGATGATTACGTGCCGTGACGTGACTCGCGTCTTTATTCTCTTTGCCCCTTCATTTTGAAGGTCACATATTTCCTTTTTTATTTTAAAAATTTCAAAATTTTCATATTATCTAAAAAATTAGACAAATAAAGGGTTGTTTCACTCTTACAATACTAAATTCCATATTATGCAATTTTGTAAAAAAACCCTATCAGTTCGAATTTTTGAAGGTATCTTTTCAAATCATCCTATAAATTATGATAAAAATCAATGTGAGTCTCTGTTTCGAATTTTTTACTTGCTAGGAAAATGTAAAAAAATTATTAATCTCAAGAAATATTGAGGAAAAAAATATAAAAATATCAAAGCTCTAAGGACTGGTGTTTGTGTAACGTTTTTTGTAACAATAATCTTCCACTAACCATCAAGATCATTATATTATGAGTCTAAAATCACAAGATTTTTAATGATGGTTTCTTTTGTATTGAAAACATCTAATTTTTGGACCATTTTTCCATATTTATAAATTTTAACTATTTTATTTTTAACTACTTTGAAAACCAATAAATTATAAATCCAGTAATTTCCAAAAACCAATTAAAATTGCATTTGACAATGGATGTCAAAATTTGAACTGGCCAATCAATGCTGTGTTGTTATACATAAAGTATGCGGTCAAATAAAAAATTTCTTAAATCAATAACTTTAAAAATACCTAAACCGTACTGATTTTAAAACAACGGACACAAAATCCATAAAAGTTAACACACATGCTCTGATTATTCCCTTTGGGCCACGTTTAGTTGTGAGTAAAATCTAACATCTTTTATTAACCTGTTTAGTCCAAAATACTTCTCATATTTCAAACATCTTGTTTGTAAGCCTATGTCAAAACTTAAATCAATCCACTTCACATATTAAGTTGTTGGAAAAAAAAAAAATAACATCTTTTATTAATCTATTAAAAATAGATCATACAATTTCAAAAATAAAATCTAACCTATCTAAATAGATGAAATATATTTACTTCACATATTCAATCACCTCAAAATAAATCTAACATCTTTTATTAATTTATTAAAATAAATTTGACTATTTCAAGTGTGGAGTAATAAGAAGGTTTACTCCACCATCTAATTACTCCACAACCTAACAAATTGACCTTAAATTAGATTTCTCCCTTTATTCGGTAACATAAAATAAGTTTTACAAATCTAATTACTTAACAATAATTTTATAAATCTAACATTGTCATGGCAATAAATATAACAAATCTAATTACAATTAACTTTTAATAAATGCGTATTTGTACTCTTTAGCATTCAATATTTTTATACATTCAATTTAAATTTAAATTTTTACAAAAATAAATTTAAAATCAAATTTAATTTTTAAATTACTCTACAATAAACTAAATCTAACATTCAATATCCCAAATTAACATAGTTGGTAATATTACTAAAATTTAATCGACCAAAATCCAGGTCTAATCAAAAATCTACTCCGTTACTCTTACTTTAGTTTAGTTGGTAATGAATTGGTTCACGGCTGCCTCACTAGGTACCGTTTGAGTGTTTGTGTCCCACATTGCGTATTGGTGAACAACTGAAGTTTTTTAACAATGGAACAAAAAATAATTGGAGCATTTTAAAAATATTGAGGTTGAGATTGAGAGCATGAAACATGAAAAGACTGAGACAGTCTTGCAATGCAAGGCATTAGTGTATGTTTACACAATTTTATTTGCAGGGTTTAACATACGTATCTAAAAAAAATGATCAAAATATTGACAGCAGGGTTGAATGGCGTCCCACTAAATCTCTTATTTGTTTTTTTTTTCCAGTTGAACAACACTAAGTTTAGATATCCTATGGAGACCCTCAGAAGCTTGTCCTGATTCGTGTTTTAGAAACTTTTTAATTCCCTACACACCAGTAACAAATGGATCAACTATTTTTTCTTTTGAGATTAATTTTCATATATATGGGAACTATGGGTCTTGGACCTTAGAACATAATCACCCAAGTTTACGATTTATATTTTGGTGCCATATTTCTGGCATACCATTAGACATCTTTCGTAAACCTGCATTTTCTGGCACTTCAGTCGGGGATAATATATAGTTCCCCTTGCTCAATTTCTACAAGTTTGTCATGAAAAAAACGGGGTTCGTGAACTCCTCTTCATCTCCGCGTTGAGACCGTGTGGATTAATTCATAATTTCAGAGATTTGAAAGCATAAACTAAGGTGCAATCTTGCAAAAACTCAGTGAAGAGCTAGCAATAATAAAAAAGGTTACAGATAATTCAGTAAGGTGAGGGAGAAGTCAAAAAACTTGGTTTATTGCATTCATAATCGATTCTTACAGGAGCATATTTATTGGTGATAATATCACCAACACATCCAGATTTTGACCATTATGAAAATGTTCAATTATATCTGATATTGATAATCTTCCATATTTCCTAGACGCCCTTCTATTCTTCCTTTAATTTGACCAACAATAGCTTAGCTTCAAACTTTAACAATAGCTTTCTTCAAGATTTGCCAGTTCTTCCAAACTGCAAGTCTATCTTTATTTTCAATTAATGGGTTCCCATTTTTCAGCAACAAAATTTATTTCCTATTACTAGAAAATTCCTTTTGTGCAGTGTACAAAAGTCACCAATTGGGCCCTCTTTCATTTGTTGAGAATATGTATCTTATAATTCTTCCTGGACCGGTTCTGCCTTCAATTACTCCCTGTTTTATATGTTCTTTGACAAAGTCAAAATCCGCTGCCTCAAATCTTAAATTGACTGTCACGGTACTTGATCATTATGGTACTGTATGAACAGTTCTAGGCTACAGATCAGATGCTTGACACCTTACTCATACTAGGTCTAGTTGGTAGTGAATTGGTCCACGCCTGGCTCACTAGGATACCTAATTGGTCTGGAGACTGAATTGGTTTCTGAAGTGTTTCCAGATTGTGCACCAAAAACTACTTGAATTTTTTTCTCTTTGCAGGTTGCATAAACATAGACTTCCGCATTGAAAGCAACACCCATAAAGTTATGTTGATACCTTCACATGGTTGTAACATACTTTAATCTGCACGATGAATATATATGACACTCAAGGGTTCCCGAATAGCAATATCTCTAATCTGTACTCAAGTGAATAAAAATTACACAAATCTTACAAGAGACCCTTTCAGACAGCTTTCCATAGACGGTATATCTCTAGAAACTGTTACATCCTTTACACCAGTAACAAATGGATCACAATATCCTTAGTAAGAACAACATTCTACTTATGGGAACAACGACGGATTAGAAAATACTTTATAGTTTTGATTTAAATATTTTGGTCGTCAATTACTGGTAGCGCCATTAAATTGATAAACATGAGTTATGGTATCAGATGGAACTTTGGAATGGTGATAATTGCCTGTCCTGCAAACTCAGCTGCAGGATTAGATATACAAGTTCTTGTCTGATGATACCCGGGACTACAGTTTTGTAACTCCTTTACATCAATACCGTGCTGGAGTTGAGACCTTTCAATACTTTGTATCAATCCTTCTGCAGGCAATTAAATTGTATTTATTTTTTTGGCAGGAATCTATCATCCAGTCGATTAACTGGGGAAATCATATCTGCATTTGGATACCTAACTGACCTTGTGACATTGTAAGTTTGTTTAAAATTCAGAAACAAATAAATATTTTAGGAAAGTCATAATAACATCACTTGCATTCCTGTGATCGACATTGCAATGAAACAGTTTCTTACATGAAGTTTCACCTTGATGATCCTTTCAGGGACTTATCTTACAACAATCTGTCTGGCAACATTCCTGATTCTCTGGATAATTTAACATCACTTACATTCTTGTAAGACAAGTGAACCTTTTGTTTTTTTATCCAAAACATCAATTCCCAATGTCTCATGAGCTGTTCTCTCTTATTACAGGGACTTCTCGGGAAACAGTGGCCTTTCAGAAATACTTCCTCCTGGTCTCCAGAAAAAACTAAATGATCCTCATTTGATAGTGCTGTATGTCTATTTTCCCCATCTTGATAAAATGAATGAACATTCATTCCCACCACTTCTTTGAACAGCCATTTTTTAAGTTTACAATTTTTTTGACTTTAGTTTATAACATAATCCTCAAGTAGTGGGAGCGGGCATTGCATGATGGAAAACTGTGCAAAAACTATGAGATAATAAATGGGTTAGATCTAATGTTGACGGACTCTGTTTATAGTTAGTGATGCTATTGTGCCCTTTGTTAAGGTAGCTTCCCATATGCTGGCTTAGGGGAGCAAACAAATAATTTGAAAAAAAAAAAAATTAAAGAATGAACGAGCATGCATACCCATAATTTGATCAAAATCTCAATTGACAGTTTTGAAGGCACTGACAACGGCACAGATAGTGAATCAGGACACAAGAAATCTTCAAAAGCAGTTATCTTCATAATTGTGGCTATAGTTACCGTGTTTCTGATTATTGGAGCAGTGGCACTATTCTTTTTGTACCACCAGAAGAAGAAAAGTAATTGTTGCATAGTGGTTAAATTTATTTTTTTATTTTTTTTGAAATAAAGTAGGTAGATGAAGCCTCCCAATTTTCAATGTTCAAATAAGTTTTCCCAGCATAATTACGAACCAACAGCCATCCACACATAAGGAATTGCCTCTGTCATCATTAGACCAAATACTAGTTCTCAATATTGATTAATTTTACGTTATAAACTTTTCTTTCTAGGATGGTCAATAACTGTTTTTGTTGGTACCTGCATGTATGTGTTTTTCAAAAGAGATTGGGTTAGTGAATACCACCTACATTACCCAAAAAACCATAAATAAAAAGAAAAAACTCTTATCTGCAGATCAGAGCAATGAAAAATTGATATGATGATCTCTCCTCATTGGACTTAACTGAATTACATATACTGTTTGCCTAATTTTTACATATTAGCTGATTGTTGCATTTCTTAGAAATATTTTATAATAATGTGTTATTCTAGATACTCACATCAACCCAACTACATCTCAAGAGGACCCTAGATGGTTTGGAACGGAAAATAAATCTGACGTACTTGATAACCCAAATGACCCTGGAGAATCTGGGGCAGGAGGAATGGGGTTAAATTTCGACAGACAGCAATTTAGTTATGCTGAGCTGGAGCATGTCACAGATCACTTTAGAGAACAAATTGGATCTGGGGGGTTTGGTGAAGTCTTTAAGGGCAGACTTGATGGAAATGAAGTTGCCGTAACAGGAGTATCTGTCATTCATTGTTTATATAAAGCTGTTGACCAGAACTAAATGGTCCACAGTTATAGCGTGCAGCATGCATGATTCGCTATATTTTGCTTTTGCATTAGTAATTAGGTATACTACATCTCTGCTCTGCATTTGTTCTCACTGGCACTTAGTTTACAAGAATATTCATAGTATAATGTAAATAATACTCTTCATATATTTACAGCTGTATATGTAAATCTTCAGATCAGAGTTTGATTTTAAAGGAATAACATCTATCTAATGCAGAATGTATCTCAAATTTCTCTCTAGGTAGAAAAGCTGTCGAGGGTTCATCACAAGAACTTAATCTCACTAGTTGGCTACTGCAAGGATGAAAATTACATTGCTCTCATCTACGAGTACATGCAAGAAGGAGATCTGAAAGATCGGCTAAGAGGTAGTGTAGTTGCTGAACTAAAAGATTTTTACCTTGGTCAAAATTATAGTAGAATCAATATTTCTGCAGATTATGCACTGCACCAGCATTCTATAATAAACACACGGATATGAATCAAGGATGCAAAATTTCAAATTCAATTAGATCAAAATTGGGAGTCTGCATGGTGGGGATTTAATATTAATATATAAAAGAACAATTTAATAGAAAGGGGGGGGGGCCGGTTAGTTGGGAAAAACCCAAAGATTTTTTTAACAAAAAAAAAAAAAATTTTTTTCCCCCCCCAATTTCCAGCCTCTGTGAAAGTTTCAAAAAAAAATATATTTATATATCTTACAAAAAAGGTGCCAAATGATGAAAACTTTGGCTGACAAATTTAATGATTGGCATATTTTACATGTAGGTATTAGTCAGCCTCTTTCATGGAGACAACGGCTCAGAATTGCATATGAATCAGCCCAAGGTCTGTAAATTTTTGTTACTGTTGGCAACAAGAAACAACTTGAAACTTATATAATTAGATCACCTCATCTTTTGTATTTTGTACAGGATTAGAGTATCTTCACAAAATGTGCAATCCACCACTAATTCACAGAGATGTAAAAACCAGCAATATTCTTCTTACCAGAAATCTCGAGGCAAAGGTTTCTGATTTTTGGTTTAGTCAGGGCTTTCTCAGGCACTCATGTCTCCACCAAAATTGCTGGGACACCTGGTTATTTGGATCCACAGTATGTTCTACCTGCCTCTGCAGTTCCTTCTTTCGAACTTGTTTGTTCTAGTCATGTCTTATGGTCACTTGGTTTATTTTCCATTCTGAGTGCCGGTGAAGCATAGCATTTAAGGACATATTGGCACTAGACCAGATTCCAATGTGACAGGATTTGTTGCCCCTATAATGCTTGTCTGCCAAATTACCTTCAAACCTAAAATCAAAGCAATAACTAGCCTACAAAAAAGGACATGAATGAGGCTATGTACTTTGCATAGCGCATATTAATCCGTGCTATGGATTGATATCTCAATTTTCAAAGTCCAAACAATGGACCTAAACTGTTCAAGATAGATTATTATATGAGAATGTACTTGCAGGTAAAATTTTATAATTTTAAGAATTGTTTTTATGATTTTTTACCATTTTTTGAGATAGGTAATAGAAAATCACTTGATCTAAACTATTCAAAAGTAGTGATTTTCCACCTATCTAGAAAAATAATAAAAAAAATTCTAAATAATATAATTAAAATGTAGTCCATGAGTACATTTTCATACATTAATCATATTGGGAGGTCCAAATGAACTATTTGTTCTTTCAAAAATAAAAATATTGATCTATAGTTACGGACAAATCCAAGCTATGCATAACAGTGTAGCCTCAGTCAAAGGGAACTACAGTACTCTATATTATATCCTAAAATAGCCGTATTCATGTTCTACAGCATCATCAGTGTTTGCTTTTTTTTGTTTCCATTTTGTAACATTAGAAAGGACAGCGTCTACCAAATTTATATAAAAAAATTGTATATAAATCAAAATTTATAGAAAATTCATTGAGAGTGGAAAAGATCTATTATTACTAATTTTCATTATTTCATGTACTTTCCTGTTTGTTAATTTGTTTCATATTTCTGCAGTTATGCATCCACCTCCGAGCTCATAGAAAAAAGTGACGTCTACAGTTTTGGGGTTGTCTTGCTAGAAATTATCACAGGAAAGATGCCAATTGGCCAAGGCCCACAAGGGAGTCAGCATTTGACTCAATTTGTGCAGCAAATGCTCTCCAAAGGAAACATAGAGAGCATATTGGGTCCAAATATGGGAGGCCAATGCAACCTAAACTCTATTTGGAAGGTTGCTGAGTTGGCACTCAGGTGCACCGTCACCGACCAACCTGATAAGAGGCCTGACATGACAGAAGTTGTTACAGATATCAAAGAAATCCTGAATCTGGAAATGTCCAGCAGTGAGACTAGTAGTGTGGCTTCTGGTAACACAAGTGAGTATGGTGGCAATTTTCACATACCACATATTGGGGGCTCACAGCTTCCAGATTATGGTCCTTCGGTAAGATAAATATCAGTTTTAGACATCATGGTGCTGCATTCCCTGTGTCTCCTATCCTGTGGGTGGGTTGGTTTGATATAAAATTGTACTTTTGATATAAAATTACCTTGTTGCTTTCTTTATTAAGCAGATCATTTGTTGAAGTTTTTTATTGTGTGAGGTTTGAAAGTAAGGAAAATGGAACCTATGGCACCCTGTGTTGGGAATAAATTGAGATAATAGAAAAAACTCACAATAATTTCTTATTACTCAATTTAGACTCCTTACAAATACAAGAGACATGATATAAATACTAGAAAATAATCCCAATTTAGCATCCACTACCCTAAAATTATGGTGCTATAATTGGCTTACAGCTACACCAACTAACTCTACTACAAGGACTTACCAAAAATAGAAAAACGTGTTTACAAACTAATTTCAGTACTGCTCTAAAAATAGAAATCGTGTTCCTAGCCATACGGGCCGTGTCCCTAGCTGTGCGGGCCGTGTCCCTATCTGTGCGGGCCATGTCCCTATCCATGCGGGCCGTATGGAGACACCTGATGACTTAGATTATTTTCAACACTCCCCCTTAATCCAAAGTCATCTACATCCATCATTCTTCGACACCAAACAACCTTCTCTCTTGCAAGTGATCTGGTCAGCACATCTGCAACTTGCTGGTTCGTGTTCACATACTGCAATTCTATCTTCTTCTGCTCAATCAGGTCTCGTATGAAATGGATCTGAGTGTCTATGTGCTTTGTTTTGTTGTGATGCACCGGGTTGTTACCAATTGCAATTGTCGACTGATTATCATAATAGAGTATTGTTGCGCCTTTCTGCTCACAATCTAACTCTTCCAATAAGCGCCTTAGCCATACACCTTGGTATGCTGCTGATGTTACTGCATTGTACTCAGCTTCTGTGGTTGATAGTGCAACTGTTGACTGTTTCTTCGAACTCCAACAAATTGCATTGTCACCATAGAATAACACTTGCCCGGATGTGCTTCTTCTATCGTCAAGAACACTTGCCCGAATTTCTTCTTTCATAGCTGTGACCCATTCTTTCTTGCCTGCGGCTTCTTCAAAGCACTCGGGATCTTCCACCATCAGCACTTGTGTTGTTGAGTATAATTCTTGCAAGGTTTTGGTCTTTTGCTGTGACTGTGGGTTGATTCTTCTTGTATAAACTCGCAGTGGTGTTGGTATGTCTTCATTTTTCTGAGGCTGCTCACTGTTTGTTTCGAATTGAGGCTGCTCGGTGTTACTGCTGTATGAATTGAATGGTACACGGGCCGTATCAGAGTCCACACGGACCGTATCGCCTTCATGCGGGCCGTATCGGATGATGATCCGGGTCGTATCAGGTTCTACATCTTCTCTGTCAGCTACTGGTATGTTGTTTTCTGCCATAGACCAACTCCAGTTAGCATCTTCATCTTGATAGTCATTCTTCAAGATCCTTCTTCTCTGTGTCAACTGTGTTATGACCTCCATCATTACCGATTATCGGCATCAGGTCAGTTTCAATATGTGACGGATTTGTATGGTTTTTCTCCTCAGCAAGTTGATCACAGTCGCTTTGCCGAGCACTATGCTCCAATTTATCATCTCTAGTCATGGAATCACGTTCCACTATATTGCCCCCCATCATGGCATCAATTCCTGCCTGATCATTACCCATCACATGCTTTGTTGATGAATCCTCGATTGTGCAAGTGCAGCCTTCGAATTTGATCGCATACCCGCTCTCCATCATTTGGCCGATGCTCAGGAGGTTTTGTGCAAGTTGTGGGATGAAGTATACATTGTGTAGATACCTTGTGTTGCTTGCGGTTTTGACAGCCACCTTGCCGATTCCTTCAACTTGAATTTGTTTGTCGTCGCCAAGTTTCACAGGCTTCTTGTATGACTCGTCCAATTCTTCAAAGAGATACTTGTAACCGGTCATGTGATTAGAACACCCACTGTCTAGGAACCAAACTTGACTTGCATCAGTATCCCGTACGGTCCGTGTGCTTTGGACACGGGCCGTGTCAGGCATGGTACGGGTCGCATCAGCAGTTTTCGTCATGAAGAGCCTGGTTTCGGTGTCTTCTTTGTTGCCTTTCTCCTCTGCAACATTGGCTTGCTCTTCCTCACGTTTCTTCTTGTAACAATCAGCCTGCACATGGCCGAATTTGTGACAATAATGGCACTCCACGTCTTGACCTTCTTCTCTCTGTTTCTTGTAGCAATCAGCTTGTATATGCCCTTTCTTGTGACAGTAGTAGCATTCTACATCTTTCTTCGGTTGATTAGAATGTGGTTGATGGTAACTTGACTTGCCTCTGCCTCTGCCTTGCTGTTGGCTTCTTGAGGAATCGCCCTTGGTATAGAAAACTTTCGTGTCGTCCTTCACTTCTGATCGGTTGAGTCGAACTTCATGAACTTGCAGTGATCCCATCAATTCATCAAACGTGTAGGTGGACAGATCTTTGGATTCTTCGATCGCTGCCACCACATGATCAAACTTGGTTGTTAGGGCTGCGCAACACCTTCATCACAACCGTTTTTTCTGGAAGATCTTCTCCACAGCTTCGGATTTGGTTGACTATGGATGTGACTCTTGAGAGAAACGCTTGAACAGATTCGCCTTGATTCATGTTCAACATCTCGAACTCCTGTCTCAAGCCCTGCAACTTGATAGCTACCACCTTGGAACTTCCCTGAAATGCGGTTTTCAGAGTAGACCAGGCCTGATTTTGCTGTTTCTGCTGCAATCTTCGCAAACACCGTGTCAGCAACGGCTTGTTGAATGAAAAACAGCGCCTTTGCATCGCGCTTCACTGTTTCTGTTGGTGTGGGATCAGGGGCCGGTGCTCCCTTCTCTACCAATTCCCATAGACCTTGAGACTTGAGCAAAGTTCGTATCTTGATGCTCCAGAACTCATAGTTGTCTCCCTTGAACAGCGGAATCGAGGAATTCGAAACATACATGTTCTCTGCCATGGTCGGATCTGCCTTGATCTCTCACCTTTGGCTCTTGATACCAATTTTGTTGGGAATAAATTGAGATAACAGAAAAAACTCACAATAATTTCTTACTACTCAACTTAGACTCCTTACAAATACAAGAGACATGGTATAAATACTAGAAAATAATCCCAATTTAGCATCCACTACCCTAAAATTATGGTGCTATAATTGGCTTACAGCTACACCAACTAACTCTACTACAGGGACTTACCAAAAATAGAAAAACATGTTTACAAACTAATTTCAGTACTGCTCTAAAAATAGAAATCGTGTTCCTAGCCATACGGGCCGTGTCCCTAGCTGTGCGGGCCGTGTCCCTATCTGTGCGGGCCGTGTCCCTATCCATGCGGGCCGTATGGAGACACCTGATGACTTGGATTATTTTCAACACCCTGTGCTATTAAGAAGACCTAAACTCTGTCATCGTTGTATAATAAAACAATTTCCATGGATTCATTGTGGTTCATTTCAGTTGATATGTATATATAGGTAGAAACCAGAATTGATCAATGGGTTCACAAAATGAAAACCTAAGACTCCCCAATACAGAACCGGTGTAAATATAATCTGGATCCCCAAATATAGGTCCGACAACATGAGTCCAAAGTCTCAGTTGTCAACTTAAACAATAAGACTAATGTTGTAATAATTCTTCACAAGTTGCCTAAATTATGGAAATTAAAAAATATAAAAAATACTTGGTCAAAACCTGTCTCGCAGCTGGACCTGACACCCACCACTAGGATATGTGAAAGCATTATCATTCCTCATATACATAGAACTTGTAGTACTACGTAGTAGGGTTTCAACTATGGGCCTTCCTCATTTACAGTCTCAAGCTCCAAGCATTCTTTTAGCTCAGGAACGAAGCCATAGTGGGTCTTTCGCTTGAGACATGCGATACACACCGCAACGATAGATCAGCAACCTTCCACACAGAGTTCACATCATATTCTCATTGCATGTTGGCATCTACAACATCTTCAATGTCAATCCATCTCAATCATCTACCCTCGTCTCGAGTGATCGACCGAGATAAGGCGAGATTTAGCAAAGGACAACTACTTCCGACATACGGGCTATCAACTCTAGATAGCACGTATCAAGCACAATTCATAGTAGTACTGTTCTTAACCAATCAACAAATTGAAGTCAAAATTTAGATATAAATTTAACCAAAATATAAGTGTTGAATAATAAAAGGTACAAAAAGTTAGGCCAACCCATTTCTTAGAATTGTAATAATAAGTCCCACTATAAGATCTTTCATGTTCTCTTATTCTCTTATTCCCTTATTATCTTTCATTCTATTTACGAAATAGAGTAGGCATATCTGAAAAAAAAACACAAAATATACATAATCGACCCAAAAATCAAAAGAAATAAGTTCAAGAATAGTGATACACCTATTATCGCGGATACTCTTATCAATAATAGTGATACACCAAAAATAGTATTTTTTTTGTTGGCTTACTCTCCATAATAGTCATTTAAGGGGAGTTTGTTATGTTTTTTTTTTTTTGTGTCTCACCATGATCAAAATTGTTTTGTGATCGAATAGTAATGTAATAATTATGTTCTATTTGTAAAGAAATGCAATCACGACAAAAGTGGTAAATTTTGAATCAATTTGTACAAGGAAAAGGTTATAAAAATGGAAAGTGCAAATGAATCCCAATAAATGATTAATGTATTATCCTAAAATGTGCTATAACCGTAATGTTGACGTTCGGCTGCTAATGTTATTCAAACCTTTGATCTTAACATATATGATTGGAGTACGTACACAGATAAGGTTAATTAAATAATAATAGGACGGCACAAATATATAAATATATAACGTTAATTTATGATTCAATTATGAAATCCGAATCATGCCATTTGTGTGTTGACTTCATGGTGATTAATTAAGATCAATTAATAAGAGTGTGGCGCATCCTCTACCACTCAGGCAGCGCACAAAGCTTTACGATTTGCACAGAAGGTCTCCTAATTATGGAGTAGTGCAAATCTCAATTCTCAACACAAATAAAACTCAGATGGGCGTTTTACGTACACTTTCTAGTATATAGCAGTACTGGATCTGGAATATAGCCGTGCCTTGCGTCAACTGTCCAATAGAAAATTATTCATGAAGATAAAAAAATATTTTTTTAGCGTACATGACTAGCTATACAGAACATAGCCAATCACTAAATTTTCTAAATGGCAGCCGCTAATTACGTGGTCAACTGGATTTCTTGGCTAGTATAAAATGCTGCAGCCCGATCGAATTTGCAATAAGAAGCATAAATCTGTATTTCCTCCTCACAGGAAAATAAGAATTTTGTGTGGCTTGAAGGGAATTAATATCGGATGTTGTACTGTTTGGAAAGAATGCATTTGTGCTGCCCTTATCTTCTGATACTGATGCTGTTGGTCTTCGCACGTTTCTGTTCCGGTCAGAAGCCAAATTCTAATGGTAAAAATATTTAGATATATATATATTTATTTGGTCTAGTCTCATCTTGATCAGTTATAGGACATTCAAACTAATATTATTCCTAAATGTCAATAGTCATATATATATATATATGAAACACAGCTAATTAACAGCTATCAAAGGTCGAGTCAATGGAAACCTTGGTGACAATTCAAAATCTGTTTGAGCAACTTGTGTTTAATTTACTTTCTTTACTTTTGCTTCTTATATTTTTTATTATTTTACTTTGTTTACTTTTGCTTCTTATATTTTAGCTCAAACTAGTTTGAGCGACTTGTGTTTATTTTCAACTTTTGCAACTATGGGCTAGACTCTTATTCATAGAAGGAAAAATCGGAATCGGAATCAGAATCGGTCTTTTGGCCAGGGGATTCAAATCGGATAAATCGGTCAAAATCGGCCGAATCGGATCGGAAACTCGGACTTTTTTACCAGAAGCTCGTTTTATACCAGAAAAATAGAAAAAAAAATTGATAAAAAATAATTTGTCAACAACTTCTGTAAATAATCCACTAATATATATAAATAAGAATTGATCCTAAACTTATTTTTTATGCACTTAAGAATATATATAAATAAAAAATTAAAAATTGATAAAAACCGTTTCTGTAAAAATTGATCCTTAATTGCGAATACTGTGCAGAATGGCTTACAATTACAAAATATATAAAAATAAGAATCTCTTCTGATACAAAAATAGTAAATGGTGTGGTGGTAGTACCCTTGGGTTCGAGTCCCGCTGGGTGCAAATTTTTTTGCTGTTTAAGTTCAATTTGCCCAATTTTAATGAAACTGTTTGTTCCGGCCGGAATTTCACTGAAACGATCTAAATTTGACTGAAACTAGAACGTTCCGACCGAAATTTGACTGGAATCATACTAACCGGGTAATTCGGACTGAAATTGGATCAGCTTCTGCCGATTCCGGTCCGGAACGGCCTATTCCGCGCCGGAATGGCCGATTTTGCAATCTATGCTCTTATTTTTTCTCAAAAAAAATAATTCAAAATCTGTTCGGATTTGGCAACCACCTTGTTTGGTTGATAACCAAGGGCAAAACCATGAAAGAAACAACTAACATATATCAAACAATTTCACAATTACACAATCAAGTAAAGAGAATAAATTAAGA
Source organism: Carex scoparia (assembly GCA_024447655.1). Lineage (NCBI taxonomy): Eukaryota > Viridiplantae > Streptophyta > Magnoliopsida > Poales > Cyperaceae > Carex > Carex scoparia. Next base: position 2,419,267 of record JAJHPE010000033.1, read on the forward strand.
TAGTAAACAGTAAGTACACAAGTAGGGAAGCAAAAAGGTCATGCTAGAGCCAGCGAGCTATGTCATGTTATAGTTTTTTGAGAAAATATGTCGTGTTATAGTACGCCGGCTAGTTACATGCCATGACTCGCATTGTGTGTCGTGTGACGTACGTGACTATTTGCATATTGTGACTAATAATTAGGAAACATCGTATGGCATAGCACGACAGGTGAATCAACCTGATTATGAAACACGAAACCGCGACACGGCACTTAGTCATGTAAGGACACGTGAGTCATGTGACCAGGATCGTTATATCATGACCCAACAGTTGGTTTTGACTAAAAATTAAAGTTAAAAAAAATGTGGCAGGTCCGTTTGGCCCTTCAACTACTGCAAAGAGACTTCATTTCACCTGATTATGAACAAATTTTGTTTTAGTAATACCAGACATGTCATCTGGGGCTGAGAAAATATTTATTGTGGGGGATGAAGTGATGAGTCATTGTATCTCCAATACTCCAAGTCAACTTTTTCTCTAATTCCACCTAGGGGTGTTCATTGGGTCCGGTTTAATCGGTTTTGGACCGAACCGAATTAGATCGGTTCAAACAGTTCGGTTTTGTTTACTTTTTAAAACCGAATTAAAATTTCGGTTCGGTTCGGTTTGAAATTTTCAAAACCGAAATAACCGAACCAACCAAACTTTTATATATTATGAATTTGGTCCGGACCATCCCGGTTTATTTGTTAATATCCCGGTTTATTTCTTAATTAATTGCTTTAAATACTTCGGTTTATTTCTTAATATCCCGATTTATTTCTTAATACTCCAATTTATTTCTTAATATACTTCGGTTTATTACAAAACAATTGCTTTAAATTTAAAAAATTGATATATTTCGGTTTGAACTGAACAAACCGAACAAACCGAAATAAAACTTTGGTTCGGTTCGGTTCGATTGCAATACTAGTTCGGTTCGGTTCGGTTCTATTTTTGAAATCAAATTATAACTTTGATTTGCTTAGTTCAGTTCGGTTTGAACCGAACCGAACCGATGAACACCGGAAGTTCCGCCTCTATGTTTCTGTGGGCCGAAATAATCTATTGCTGACCCAGCATATGAAGGGGCACAAATTTCTTATTTTATCTAATATATTTCATATTATCTAAAAAATAAGAAATAAATTTTTTTTCTCTCAAGCTTCCAACTGTATTCATTCCAATCGTATCGCTGTGTTTCAACGTGTATCAGTTGGTATCTTGAAGTATCTTTTCAGATTATCTATAAAATGAAAAATCTTGTTGCCCACTTAATTTTAAGCATGGTTTTGAAACTCGGCCGATACTAAGTTGACTCGGCCAAGTCAACTCGATATCGGTCTGGTCCGATCCGAGTTTCACTCGAGTCTCGCACCCATACGATTTTTTCATCAAAACTAGGTTGAATAGTATTTGACTCAGCAAAGTTAGCCAATTTTTAGTCCGAGTCAGTCCGAGTTAATCCAAGTCAAGCTGAGTCTGATCGAGTCAAGTCAATTTCTTTGCTGATTTTTTTTTTAAAATCTTGTTAATACTTGATAGTTAACAGTTGTTGATTTATGGTCACGAAATGAAGAGAAATTAGTTAGAAGTGTCTTTATTATATATTATATATATGAGTAGAACTAGGTGTTCCTAAGTTCACCAAACTTCTAAAATGAATATATATTGTTATAAATCTAGCGTTTTGAGAGTAGAGAGCAGCCAACAAGAGATAATAATTTGGGACAATTTTCTTGTGTATATTTCTCTACTAAGTTTGAGTACAAAATATATGTAAAAGAAAACTTACAAATATAACTCTATAAAAATAGGAAATAACATATGGTGAGATAAGAGACATACAACAATCTCCACCATGGATCGAAATCTCACCTAAAAAGAAAAATAAATAAACAACAAAACTAACAACTAACATAAATTAAATTTGAACAATAGTTGAACTTCATGGTCGGTATAGACTTGGTGAGCATATCGGCTGGATTATCGGCAGTACCAATCTTCTTCATCTCTACTATACCCTTCGAGATAACTTGCCGAACAAAGTGATACTTAACATCAATGTGCTTGCTTCTTTCGTGATACACATGGTTCTTTGCCAAATGAATGACACTTTGACTATCACAAAAGATGGTGGTAGGACCACCATGTGCTGAAATTTCTCCAAGCAAGCCCTTAAGCCATATTGCCTCCTTAACGTTTTCAGTAACCGCCATATACTCAGCTTCTGTGGTTGATAAGGCAATGGTGGATTGCAAATTAGCCTTCCAACTAATTGCACATCTACCCAAAGTGAAAACATAACCGGTCAAAGATGGCCTCTTGTCAAGATCCCCCATAAAGTCAGAATCTACATAACCCGTTAGCCTTTCATTTAATGTAACAACACATTAATGTGTTGTTACATTAAATTTTGATTGCCAGATTTATACCCTTTAATCAACGAATTTCACAAATTTCACACATTTTCACAGATTCAGCAAGATTTAAAAAAAAAATCAGAAAATTCAAAAATTTCAGTAAATTCACAAATTTCAAACCTTCTTTTGAAGAGTTTAAGAACTTGCTGTTTTATCAAACATATCAAATCAACAAGATTTAATTAATAAATAGAATGCTTCCATACTAATTAAGCGTTTTCAAAGAAAACACTCAACAGGCCGAGCCTTTCCAAACCAATTTGACCTAGCTAGGATTAGTTATTCAGCTATAAAACACATTATTTATAACAGAATATATAGTTGTCATATTAACAAAATTAAGAACACATTAGTTATCCATCATTGTATTAAAAATAAAAAAAAACAAAAAAAATAGGTAAACCGCCCCCTGGGGGGGCGGGTTGGGCCGCGGGGGTAAACCACCCCCTGGGGAGGCGGTTTGGACATGGTTGAAATTTTTTTGGAGATCTGGTTATTAATATTATTTTATTTATATTTTTTGTTATGAAAAAAAAAATGACGGTTATGTAAGTATGAGATATAATTTAACAAGTAAAAAATATAAATTAATGGCCACTCTGAGATGCCTAGCTCAAGTTGGGTTTGTTTAGTTGCAACTATGCTTGGGTTGATAATCCTTATATTAGATGCCTAGCTCAAGTTGGGTTTGTTTAGTTGCAACTATGCTTTGGATGATAATCCTTATATTAATTTCAAACTTCATTATTAAGAAATGTGATAGTGCAAACTCAGTTCTATATGCCTCACATCTTTATTTATTTTTTGCTAAAGTCGAAACAATCAATCAAAAACTGCTCAACATATATAAATGTGCCGGCCCTAATTGAACTAGTACTTAAACGGAAAATCAGTTGATATTTAAAAAAATATTGCTCAAAATTAAAACTTTAATTGTAGATTTGTTCTTCATTTCGCAATGTTACATGTATCAAAATTGGATCAATTTAAAAAGCATTTAACCATTGTCAAATAATTTTAAAAAATTAATGGTGGAGAATAAATAATTTATTTGAATGGCCAATCAAATTTTAAATTTACTTAAATTTAACCCAACTCTATCAAATTAAATAAGAAAATCTTAGTAATTTTAATTTTAATTTTAATTTAATTTTTTTTTCTGAATGTCAACTTAGTATACCGTAAAACTGGACGTAAAATAATAACTATTTTTCCAACTAAATGTTCTCTATTTCTTTTCTGTACTTACAATTGGCTGGTGAAGTAAGTCCAGTTCCGTTTCTAAATGGTGACGAAGCCATTTTGCTAATGAGAGTAATTACATGCATGGAGAGAGAATGAGAGAAAGTGGGGGAGGGGAGGCCGAAATTTTTATACATATCCTCAGGAAAAAGTAACAAATGTGCTCTAACATTTTATTTTTTTAAAATGCTCCAACCGAAGACAAACGTCTGGAGACCAAAAAAAATACAAATAAGCCCTAACATTTTTTTTTTTTTGAAAAAAGTGCAACAACCGAAGACAACAGCTGGAAAACAACAGTTGACTTTTTTTATTTTTTATTTTAATTTTGGAATATGTGACGTGCATATCTTATTAAAGAAATATCGATATTTTTGCATTGAAATATCAATGCAATTGATCTGGGTTAACCAGGGAAAAAAACTTCTAACTTGTCAACAATGTTTCCGCATATAAAATATTGATACACTTGTGCTAAGATTACTAGAATATAAAACATAGGCTCATTATATATGTTTTTGCAATAAAATATTGATACATTGTTTCAAACTTTAAATGGCCATAATTTTTGGTAGGAAACTCATATATGAGCTTTTAATGACAACTCAGAAAACTCGCAAAGAAACGAAGGGCCTAGAATCCCAAACATAAGCCATCGGTCCGTCAATTATTGATCGAATATTTTAGTTTACAATAATAAACATTCTAAAATTGATTGTGACTATTAAAAAAATGAGGAGCATCATTTAATTTTTTTAGTAAACATTTATTAAGTGTTTATGTTTTGTTCTATCATTTAGTCAGGGTTAGATATATTGTGATATTGATATTCATCATTAAAAAATAATTTGTGAATAATTTTACTTCTCAATTAATCCTCCATCTATATGCTATTAGCTTGAGAATTTTAAAAAGAAAAGAAAACAACACAACCGCTAATATAGAGGTTTGCTATCGGGTATTATACCCGTGACCCGAATCCGGGTTGCCCGTGCCCCTGCCCGCCCGTCCCGTCCTGTCCTGTGTCCAGGTTTGGCACGGATCACGGGTAGGCCGGGACGGGTTAAAATGCGGGACGGACCGGAAAATTTGAAAAAAAAAAAAAAAACCTGGTTTACCCGTCCCGTGCCCAAGAAAAATTGTACCCGTGTCCACCCGCACCTGTGCTCGGGTTGTACCCGTGTCCGTGCCCGTGCCTCCCCGGTCTGCCCTACCTGCCCTGCCCGCCCTGCCCGCCGGCCCCCCTTTCAATTCAACTTTAATCACATCAAACCCCATCAATTGATTCCAATTGATCTAAGCCATTGATTTTTATCGAGATTCGCACTTGTAAAAATATTTTATTAAGATTTGTGCATGAAAAAATTTGAACGGTTAGGATTTAGTTAACAATTTCAATTTGAAATCACAGACAACGGTTTAAAATTTTCAAAATTCATTCCCCCCACACAAAACCTCTTTAAATATACCCCAATCCCTCATATTTTTTCACATCTCAATATCTCATATTCTCATAATATTTTCAATCACTCATTCTCTCAATATTTTTTATTATTCTCAAAATTTTAATTTATTGTGAAAAAAATATAGGTGTAAATTTAAATCGTTCTACAAATCCGCAAACGGAATTACGAAGGTTTTTCAAAATCCCACGAGATTCGTTCTACAAAATCATTCTGCAAAATTTGAAGATACATATATTTAATTATATTTTTTAGTAATTGTTAGATAATTATATTTATTTTGTAGTAATTTGTAGATAATTAGATTTATTTTATAGTAATTAGTAGTAATTGTTAAGTAAATAAATTTAATTTGTAGTAGTAATTAGATTTATTCTGGGAAATGTGAAGTAATTAGATTTATTTTAATATATATTAGATTTCATTTTGAAATTCGGATTTATTTTTAACAAATTAAAAAAATAGGTTATATTTGTTTTTTGGAAATGTGAAGTAATTAGATTTATTTTAGAATATGTTAGATTTTATTTTAAAATTCGGATTTATTTTCAATAGGTTAAAAATAATAGATTAGATTTATTTTTTAGAAATGTGAAGTAATTAGATTTATTTTAGAATATGTTAGATTTTATTTTGAAATTCGGATTTATTTTTAATAGGTTAAAAAAAATAGGTTAGATTTATTTTTTTGGAAATGTGAAGTAATTAGATTTATTTTAGACTATGTTAGATTTTATTTGGAAATTCGGATTTATTTTCAATAGGTTAAAAAAAAAAGTTAGATTTTTTTTTTGGAAATGTGAAGTAATTAGATTCATTTTAGCATATGTTAGATTTTATTTTGAAATTCGGATTTATTTTTAATAGGTTAAAAAAAATAGGTTAGATTTGTTTTTTGAAAATGTGAAATAATTAGATTTATTTTAGAATATGTTCGATTTTATTTTGAAATTCGGATTTATTTTCATTAGGTTAAAAAATTAGGTTAGATTTATTTTTTTGGAAATGTGAAGTAATTAGATTTTTTTTAGAATATGTTAGATTTTATTTTGGAAATTCAGATTTATTTTTAATAGGTTAGATTTTTTTTTTGGAAATGTGAAGTAATTAGATTTATTTTAGAATATATTAAACTATATTTTGAAATTCGGATTTCTTTTCAATAGGTTAAAAAAATATGTTAGATTTATTTTTTGTAAATGTGAAGTAATTAGATTTATTTTAGAATATGTTAGATTTTATTTTGAAATTCGGATTTATTTTTAATAGGTTATAAAAAAAGGTTAGATTTGGTTTTTTTGAAATGTGAAGTAATTAGATTTGTTTTAGAATATGTCAGATTTTATTTTGAAATTCGGATTTATTTATCATTAGGTTAAAAAAAATAGGTTCGATTTGTTTTTTGGAAATGTGAAGTAATTAGATTTATTTTAGAATATGTTAGATTTTATTTTGAAATTCTGATTTATTTTTAATAGTTAAAAAATAGGTTAGATTTGTTTTTTTGGAAATGTGAAGTAATTAGATTTCTTTTAGAATATGTTAGATTTTATTTTGAAATTCGGATTTATTTTCATTAGGTTAAAAAAATAGGTTAGATTTATTTTTTGGAAATGTGAAGTAATTAGATTTATTTTAGAATATGTTAGATTTTATTTTGAAATTCGGATTTATTTTTAATAGGTTAAAAAAAATAGGTTAGATTTGTTTTTTTTGGAAATGTGAAGTAATTATGTCACACCCCGGTGCCCCACGAGGTGCGACAGGTGCTCCTGCCGTAGGCATACGGTTGCCCGTATACCCACTAGGCAATTACGATATGATAAAAAGTAAAACATAACACGCAAATAAAACAAACAAATAACATATAAAGATCTCAAATACCAACTGGTCAGGTCACAGTATACAAAACCCGTATCTCGATGGATACGCATCACACAATGACATAGAGAATATATATATATACAACCAATGTAACATTCTTATATAAAATCAATTATATTAAAAGGTTTATATGCATTAAAAATATATATAAGGTTATATGTGCATAATTTAAGCCCTTGTGTAATAATAAAAACTTAGAGGGACTAAATGGCAAAAGAGCCAAAACCATGTCATAATTATCTCCTTGTACCGAATGGTACCCCTTCTGGAACCGAAAAAAAAAAAAAGTGAGGGTGTGGGTTGCGCAAGAGAAAAGAAGGGAAAAAAGAGAGAGAGAGAGAGAGAGAGAGAAATTGAGCGCGGAAACTGATCGAATTTGTCGGAAAATTGAGATTCGAGCGGAATTGACGATCCTTGATCGATTCTAAAGCTTCAAATTGGTATATTCTCCTTTTCAATTAGCAAAACCCTAATAGTCGATTTGTTCTGATTTTCGTTTGAATTTCGAATTCGGGTGTAAATCGAACGATTATAACTCGATTAGTATATTGAATTGGGTTGAATTGAATAGATATTCTTTTTAAAGTGGGAATCATGATTTAAGGTTTGGTATGGAATTTGGGATGAGTATTTGTGAAATTCAAATTTGATTGGAATTGATCGAGTTATAATTCGTTAAAACCGTTCGATTCGTATGGTTGGATTAAACTACCCTTTTTGGACTTTGAATTTGGAATTAGGGTTTTGGTATTAAAACTTGAAATATGATACAGTACGTAACCCCGATTAACCGGAATTGAGCGTCGACCGATCGGAATCGAAACCAAAGGAATTAGGGTGTTCTGTTACTTGTTGCGGGCCGTAATCGGACCCATTACGGGCTGCAACCCGGTAATCCAAAATGGTTTGTTGAGTATGGTTAAGCCAAATCGAATGAGTACCGAATCGTAATCGCACAAGCCTTAGTTATACACCATTCATACAGTGTTAAATAACGATTATGCGTATCTTTTAAATAGACTTGGTAAGGTGTCCGGGCCGTGCAGCGCCTGCGTAGGGAGTCGAGTAGGGTACGACACGGTCCGTGTGGATTGTGACTCGGCCCGAGTAGGGTACGACACGGTCCGTGTGGATTGTGACTCGGCCCGAGTAGGGTTTGACACGGTCCGTGTGGATTATGACTCGGCCCGTGTAGGAAGTCCAGATTTTAGAATCTATTAACGATCATCATACTCAGGTGCGGGATTTCTGGACTTGTTTGATATTTTATATTCAGAATTAAACTGTGTTTCGATTGACATGTTGATTATTGATTGAATTGCAATATCGGATTGTGTTGCATGTGCATTGCATTGCCCAAATAAAGTGAAACTCGAATTGTTTTATCTGATTGACTTGCATGCTGGTATGGTTATAAATTGTGTTGATCTAAATGATCTGATTTTGGAATTAAAGTCACCGTGCTTTATATCACCATCGGTTGGTGGATATGGTATTATTGTCATCCACCGTGATGACGTCACCCAGGGGGTGAAACCGGATTTGTCAGAGTCTCTGCAGGGACTTTGACGCCCAGTGTTCTAAAGCTTTAGATCGTCTGGCCCTCGGCAGTTTCCAGTACCGGTTGGGACGAGGGGTAAGTGACTTGTATTATGATTATGGTTATATGTGACTTGTGTATCGGAGACATTACCCAGGGGGTAATGCGTTTGGATGGTCAATTGGCTTTATATGGATTTTCTGGATGTGAATTGAAACCAGACTTTTAATTAAATGGTTAGGCCTGTAACTACAGATGGGTGTCATGAGGAAAAGGTTTTACCTGGCGCAGCCGTCTGTAGGTGTCTGTAACCCTACAGATGAGAGGAAACGAATTAATGTCCAGATCGGTGGAACATCTGTAGTTACTACCCGATATTCTAAAACCGAGTAAACCAAATCTTGTGTGATTGAATTTCATCTTGGCAATTCCTGAATTGTGATTTCATTTGGATATATATATGTTGTCGGATTTATGCATTCATTCATTTTTACAAATGGTTATAAATTGATATGAATTTTATTTGTGTTTCATTTTGAATATAATCTGTGATTGCAAGTCCAGGGATTCTTTTGTGGCAATTATCGCACTGAGAATTCAATTCTCATCCCCTTTTTGGGTAAAATTTTCAGGTTCCGGTTTGGCGGATCCGAGAGAGGCACGAGGTCGGTAGGCCCTGGTTTCGCTGCTGTATAGCTCGTCTGGTATGGTGACATTAGAGATTATGTATATAGTTATGTTTTGGTTGTATATATATATATTCTCTATGTCATTGTGTGATGCGTATCCATCGAGATACGGGTTTTGTATACTGTGACCTGACCAGTTGGGATTTGAGATCTTTATATGTTATTTGTTTGTTTTATTTGCGTGTTATGTTTTACTTTTTATCATATCGTAATTGCCTAGTGGGTATACGGGCAACCGTATGCCTACGGCAGGAGCACCTGTCGCACCTCGTGGGGCACCGGGGTGTGACAGGTCCTTCCTCCGGTGGTATCAGAGCATGGTTTAAAACCTGAACCAGACTTGTTTGGATACGAGAGTGATATGCGTATTAATGGGGTCGTAGTGACTATACAAATATTGTATAATAAGAAAAGAATATAGAACGTTATAAACTAACTGTGTTTATTCAGAAAATGGAAACACGCCGAGGCAGAGGCAGACCTCGGAGGAATCCAGAACCAAATCCGGAGTTGGTTATCGAGCCAGTTGTGGATCAGGCTGGGGCTGGTCCAGTTGGTGCTTGGTGGCGCCGGGAGGAGCTGGTAGAGACCGTGACTTGGATGACCGGTTGATTGCGGCCTATGAGAGAGGTCGCCAAGCACAGATGCGGGATGCAACACCGGTAGCTCACGGGGGTGCACCTGAAGATTTCAGAAGGTTATATGATGCATTTTTGCACTTGAATCCGCCGCGTTATGATGGAACCGGCGGGTATGCGGCAGCTGAGGAATGGCTGGCGCAAATGAATGCAAAGTTGAATTTATGCCGTACCCCCGATGAAGATAAAGTGGAGTTAGTTGAGCACGCGCTGGAGAGTGATGCTCGATTCGGTGGGATGGAGTCCGACGAAATTATGACGGGGAGGAAGCGAGGATTCCTTGGGAATGGTTCGAACATAACTTCAATAGGAGGTTTCTGAGCAATATACAGCGTGAAGCGCTGCGGAGAAAATTCTTGGAGTTGAAGCAAGACGGGCGTCCGGTGGTGGAATACAATAGTGAGTTTCTGGCTTTGTCGCGCTATGCTACGGATATAAGAAATGATGTGGAAAGATATAATAGGCAATACTTGGATGGGTTGGATGGACATATTTCTATGATCGTGGATACTCCGATGGCGACGGAGTTACAAGCAATGATGGATCACGCTGAACAGATTGAGATGCATGGGAAGCGGAGGAAAGAGCAAGTGGCTGAAAGGAATGTGAAACAGAAAGAGGCTCAGAGTGGGCAGATGTCGAGGTCGAGGGGAGGACCATCATTTGCTAGACCCGCTCGGCCGAGTATGGCGCCGAGACCCCCATTCGAGACGGACCTCTACGCGGGTTTTAGACCGGTGGTTCATTCGCAATGGTGCCGATCGTGCAACCAAGCACACGACGAGGTTGATTGTAGGCGCAAGGCTAATACTTGTTTCGTGTGTGGTAGTGCGGGACATTGGGCAAAGGAGTGCCCGAATACGCTTATGAGGATGCGAGGCGCTAGTAGTGTGGGAGGGTCGGCTAGCGTTGGGCGTGGCGCGCCGACGTGGCGCGGACGCGGCGCATCGCATGCTAGCGGGGCTAGCGCTAGCAGGGCTAGCAGCGCCGGCAGCGTTGGCAGGGTTAGCGGCGCTGGCAGCGCCGGCAAGAACGACGACAGGGCGGCGGCGCATGCGCTTAACATCGCTGGAGCGTCGCGCAACGCTGCAACTGCGCTGGGAGATGGCCAGACTGACGTCATGACAGGTATACTCTCTATATCTGATCATGATGCGTATTGTTTGATTGATACGGGGTGCAGTCATTCTGTAGTGTCGAGGGCGTTGGTGAAAAAGTGTAGTTGGCCAATTGAGACGTGTAATCAAGTTTTAAATGTTCAAACCCCGTTTGGTTCAACTGATCGAGAAATCACTTTATGCCGAAACCGAAAGATTAAGATAGACGGGAGGGAGTTCGAGGCGGACTTGTTGGTGATGGAGATTACCGGTTACGACGTGTTATTGGGTATGGACTGGTTGACGAGACACGCTGCTACTATTGATTGTCCGCATCGTCGGATCCATTTCGCAAATTCGAGAGGTATGTCTTGCATACTCAATTGTAGAGAAATTGGGAAACTAACACCGTGTATTTCGGCTGTAGAGATGAAACATTTACTAGAATCAGGGTGTGATGCTTACTTGGCGGCAGTGGTTTATGCGACTGCGGCAGTTCCAGAGATCAGCACTATACCGGTGGTATCAGAATTTTCGGATGTGTTTCCAGATGAGATTGTGGGGTTGCCACCTGAGCGAGAAGTGGAGTTCGGTATCGATTGGTACGGGCACAACACCGATTTCAAAGGCGCCGTATCGAATGGCACCGGCAGAACTGAAAGAACTCAAGGCGCAATTGGAAGATATGTTGGAGAGTGGATTTATCAGACCCAGCACGTCGCCGTGGGGCGCGCGGTGTTATTTGTCAAGAAGAAAGACGGAACTTTGCGGTTGTGTATTGATTACCGCGAATTGAACAAGGTAACCGTTAAAAACAAGTACCCGTTACCGCGGATTGACGATTTGTTTGATCAGTTGCAGGGATCTTCGATATATTCAAAGATTGATCTGAGAACAGGGTATCATCAGTTGAGGATTCGACCGAGCGATGTGGATAAGACGAAGCATTCCGTACAAGGTACGGGCATTATGAATACTTGGTCATGCCGTTTGGGCCGACGAACGCACCAGCAGCGTTCATGGACTTGATGCACCGCGTGTTTCATGATTTGTTGGATTCGACAGTTGTGGTGTTCATTGATGATATACTGATATATTCGCGCTCGCGAGAGGAACATGAGGTACACTTCAGAATTGTTTTGCAAAGATTGCGAGAACATCAGTTATTCGCAAAATTTTCAAAATGTGAGTTTTGGTTGGAGGAAGTTTCATTTTTGGGGCATGTGGTTTCTGGAAAAGGGTTAGCGGTGGATCCCGAAAAGATTCGGGCTGTGACAGATTGGAAGAGGCCAGAGACAGTTACTGAAATTCGCAGCTTTCTGGGGTTAGCCGGGTACTACAGGAGATTTGTACTCGGGTTTTCGCGATTAGCTGCGCCACTTACAAAATTGTTGCATAAAGGTGTAAAATTCGATTGGGGTACCGCGCAAGATAAAAGTTTTGAGGAATTAAAGAGTCGGCTGGTATCCGCACCAGTCCTTGCTATGCCAACTACTGGTAAAGAGTACACGGTTTATACCGATGCATCTCGATCGGGTTTGGGTTGCGTATTGATGCAAGATGATCATGTAATTGCCTACGCATCTCGGCAATTGCGACCGCACGAACAAAACTACCCGACGCATGACTTGGAATTAGCGGCGGTGATATTTGCGTTGAAGATTTGGCGGCATTATCTGTATGGCGTGAGGTGCCGTATATTTACAGATCACCAAAGTTTGAAATACATTTTCACGCAAAAAGAGCTGAATTTGAGACAAAGGCGGTGGTTAGAATTGATGAAAGACTATGACTTGGATATCCAGTATCATGCGGGAAGAGAGCAAACGGTGTAGCGGACGCATTAAGCAGAAAGAGTCAGGTAAACCTGGCGTCAGTGATTACAAGTGAAGCGCATCTTCTTGAGGAAATGCGCAGATTGGAAATACATGTTGGCGCATCACGCGAATTTGCGTTGAATATTGCATCTAAGTGTATTGGAGGTGGAATTGAGGCGGGTACACCCGCAATTACATCAGTTGTACTAGCAGCGGTTGAGATCCGATCAGAGTTACATGAGCAAATTCGTGCAGCACAACAAAATGATCCGAAATGTCAGAAATTTAAATTACACTACGAGTCAAATGCTGATTCACCGTTTCAAGTTCAAAGAGATGACATCTTGCGGTTTCACGACCGTATTTGTGTACCAAGTAATTCAGAGTTGAAAGATCTGATTTTATCGGAGGCGCATGACTCGGGTTACACTATCCATCCAGGGGAAGTAAAAATGTATCAGGATTTAAAGAAGTATTTTTGGTGGCCGAAAATGAAACAAGAGGTGCAAAGGTATGTTGAAAAATGTCAAATATGTCAGCAAGTTAAAGCGGATCGGCGGAGAAAAGCAGGATTGCTAAGACCGCTGGAAATACCTACAAGGAAATTCGAGTCGATCACAATGGATTTCGTAAGTGGATTTCCAAGAACTGTTGGAAGGTATAATACAGTTTGGGTGATTGTGGATCGCTTAACAAAGATAGCGCATTTTATTCCGCTTCGAATTGAGACATCCGGGCAAGAATTGGCGGAATTGTTTCTAAAATATCAGTTCAAGTATCATGGCTGCTCGCGCAATATCATTTCGACCGAGATCCTCGGTTCACTTCTCATTTCGGGAGAGCTTTCAAGAAGCTATGGGTACCAAATTGAGATTTAGTACGGCGCACCATCCGCAAAGCGACGGTCAGTCCGAGCGTACCATTCGGGCATTTGGAAGACATGTTGCGCTCCTGCGCGCTAAGTTTACAAGGTTCATGGGTTGATCATTTGTATCTGGTGGAGTTTGCGTATAACAACAGTTACCATGCAAGCATCGGTATGTCACCGCAAGAGGCGCTGACAGGGCAACAATGCCGTACTCCGCTGTGGTGGGGACCAACGAGTACATATTCACCTACAGGGCCGCAAATGTTAGAGGAAATTGCTGAGAAAACGAAGATGGTTCTGAGTCGGCTTAAGTCGGCTCAAGAGAGACAAAGAAAATACGCTGATATTCATCGAAGACCATTGGAGTTCCAAGAAAGTGATCATGTATGGCTTCGAGTTTCGCCTGTTAGAGGTGTGCATCGATTTGGTGTTTCGGGCAAGTTGAGTCCCCGATACATTGGGCCGTTTCAAATTTTGCGACGAGTTGGACCGGTAGCATACGAGCTTGCGCTACCACCAGCACTAGATCGGGTTCATCCGGTATTCCATGTATCACAACTACGCCGATATGTGCGAGATCCGTCGCATTGTATTGATCACTCGGGTTTGCACGTACAAGATGATCTGACCTATCAAGAAGAACCAATGCAGATATTGGACCGAAAGGAGCAACGGCTTCGAAGTAAAGTGATCAGACTTGTATTGGTAAAATGGGGACGCCATTCCGATAAGGAAGCGACGTGGGAGCTCGAAGAGAGCATTCGAGAGAAGTATCCGGAATTATTCGACAATTAAGGTACGTAATTAAGTTCAGCGGACTGAACTTTATTTTAAGGGGGGGAGAAATGTAACATTCTTATATAAAATCAATTATATTAAAAGGTTTATATGCATTAAAAATATATATAAGGTTATATGTGCATAATTTAAGCCCTTGTGTAATAATAAAAACTTAGAGGGACTAAATGGCAAAAGAGCCAAAACCATGTCATAATTATCTCCTTGTACCGAATGGTACCCCTTCTGGAACCGAAAAAAAAAAAAAAAAGTGAGGGTGTGGGTTGCGCAAGAGAAAAGAAGGGAAAAAGAGAGAGAGAGAGAGAGAGAGAGAGAAATTGAGCGCGGAAACTGATCGAATTTGTCGGAAAATTGAGATTCGAGCGGAATTGACGATCCTTGATCGATTCTAAAGCTTCAAATTGGTATATTCTCCTTTTCAATTAGCAAAACCCTAATAGTCGATTTGTTCTGATTTTCGTTTGAATTTCGAATTCGGGTGTAAATCGAACGATTATAACTCGATTAGTATATTGAATTGGGTTGAATTGAATAGATATTCTTTTTAAAGTGGGAATCATGATTTAAGGTTTGGTATGGAATTTGGGATGAGTATTTGTGAAATTCAAATTTGATTGGAATTGATCGAGTTATAATTCGTTAAAACCGTTCGATTCGTATGGTTGGATTAAACTACCCTTTTTGGACTTTGAATTTGGAATTAGGGTTTTGGTATTAAAACTTGAAATATGATACAGTACGTAACCCCGATTAACCGGAATTGAGCGTCGACCGATCGGAATCGAAACCAAAGGAATTAGGGTGTTACATTACTTGTTGCGGGCGTAATCGGACCCATTACGGGCTGCAACCTGGTAATCCAAAATGGTTTGTTGAGTATGGTTAAGCCAAATCGAATGAGTACCGAATCGTAATCGCACAAGCCTTAGTTATACACCATTCATACAGTGTTAAATAACGATTATGCGTATCTTTTAAATAGACTTGGTAAGGTGTCGGGCCGTGCGGCGCTCTGCGTAGGGAGTCGAGTAGGGTACGACACGGTCCGTGTGGATTGTGACTCGGCCCGAGTAGGGTACGACACGGTCCGTGTGGATTGTGACTCGGCCCGAGTAGGGTTTGACACGGTCCGTGTGGATTATGACTCGGCCCGTGTAGGAAGTCCAGATTTTAGAATCTATTAACGATCATCATACTCAGGTGCGGGATTTCTGGACTTGTTTGATATTTTATATTCGGAATTAAAGCGTGTTTCGATTGACATGTTGATTATTGATTGAATTGCAATATCGGATTGTGTTGCATGTGCATTGCATTGCCCAAATAAAGTGAAACTCGAATTGTTTTATCGATTGACTTGCATCTTTGGTATGGTTATAAATTGTGTTGATCTAAATGATCCGATTTTGGAATTAAAGTCACCGTGCTTTATATCACCATCGGTTGGTGGATATGGTATTATTGTCATCCACCGTGATGACGTCACCCGGGGGTGAAACCGGATTTGTCGAGTCTCTGCGGGGACTTTGACGCCCGGTGTTCTAAAGCTTTAGATCGTCGGCCCTCGGCGAGTTTCCGATACCGGTTGGGACGAGGGGTAAGTGACTTGTATTATGATTATGGTTATATGTGACTTGTGTATCGGAGACATTACCCCGGGGGTAATGCGTTTGGATGGTCAATTGGCTTTATATGGATTTTACGGATGTGAATTGAAACCGGACTTTTAATTAAATGGTTAGGCCTGTAACTACAGATGGGTGTCATGAGGAAAAGGTTTTACCTGGCGCAGCCGTCTGTAGGTGTCTGTAACCCTACAGATGAGAGGAAACGAATTAATGTCCAGATCGGTGGAACATCTGTAGTTACTACCCGATATTCTAAAACCGAGTAAACCAAATCTTGTGTGATTGAATTTCATCTTGGCAATTCCTGAATTGTGATTTCATTTGGATATATATATGTTGTCGGATTTATGCATTCATTCATTTTTACAAATGGTTATAAATTGATATGAATTTTATTTGTGTTTCATTTTGAATATAATCTGTGATTGCAAGTCCAGGGATTCTTTTGTGGCAATTATCGCACTGAGAATTCAATTCTCATCCCCTTTTTGGGTAAAATTTTCAGGTTCCGGTTTGGCGGATCCGAGAGAGGCACGAGGTCGGTAGGCCCTGGTTTCGCTGCTGTATAGCTCGTCTGGTATGGTGACATTAGAGATTATGTATATAGTTATGTTTTGGTTGTATATATATATATTCTCTATGTCATTGTGTGATGCGTATCCATCGAGATACGGGTTTTGTATACTGTGACCTGACCAGTTGGGATTTGAGATCTTTATATGTTATTTGTTTGTTTTATTTGCGTGTTCTGTTTTACTTTTTATCATATCGTAATTGCCTAGTGGGTATACGGGCAACCGTATGCCTACGGCAGGAGCACCTGTCGCACCTCGTGGGGCACCGGGGTGTGACAACCAAAACATAACTATATACATAATCTCTAATGTCACCATACCAGACGAGCTATACAGCAGCGAAACCAGGGCCTACCGACCTCGTGCCTCTCTCGGATCCGCCAAACCGGAACCTGAAAATTTTACCCAAAAAGGGGATGAGAATTGAATTCTCAGTGCGATAATTGCCACAAAAGAATCCCTGGACTTGCAATCACAGATTATATTCAAAATGAAACACAAATAAAATTCATATCAATTTATAACCATTTGTAAAAATGAATGAATGCATAAATCCGACAACATATATATATCCAAATGAAATCACAATTCAGGAATTGCCAAGATGAAATTCAATCACACAATATTTGGTTTACTCGGTTTCAGAATATCGGGTAGTAACTACAGATGTTCCACCGATCCGGACCTTAATTCGTTCCCTCTCATCCGTAGGGTTACTGCACACCTAGAGACGGCTGCGCCTGTAAAACCTTTTTCTCATGACACCCATCTCGTAGTTACTGTGCCTAACCATTTAATTAAAGGTCTGGTTTCAATTCACATCCAGAGAATCCATATAAAGCCAATTGACCATCCAAACGCATTACCCCCTGGGTAATGCCTCCGATACACAAGTCACATATAACCACAATCATAATACAAGTCACTTACCCTCGTCCCAACCGGCATCGGAAACCGCCGAGGGCCGACGATCTAAAGCTTTAGAACACTGGGCATCAAAGTCCCTGCAGAGACTCTGACAAATCCGGTTTCACCCCCTGGGTGACGTCATCACGGTGGATGACAATAATACCATATCCACCAACCGATGGTGATATAAAGCACGGTGACTTTAATTCCAAAATCGATCATTTAGATCAACACAATTTATAACCATACCAAGATGCAAGTCAATCGATAAAACAATTCGAGTTTCACTTTATTTGAGCAATGCAATGCACATGCAACACAATCCGATATTGCAATTCAATCAATAATCAACATGTCAATCGAAACACAGTTTAATTCTCGAATATAAAATATCAAACAAGTCCAGTAAATCCCGCACTCCGAGTATGATGATCGTTAATAGATTCTAAAATCCGGACTTCCTACACGGGCCGAGTCATAATCCACACGGACCGTGTCAAACCCTACTCGGGCCGAGTCACAATCCACACGGACCGTGTCGCACCCTACTCGGCCGAGTCACAATCCACACGGACCGTGTCGCACCCTACTCGACTCCCTACGCAGCGCCGCACGGCCCGGACACCTTACCAAGTCTATTTAAAAGATACGCATAATCGTTATTTAACACTGTATGAATGGTGTATAACTAAGGCTTGTGCGATTACGATTCGGTACTCATTCGATTTGGCTTAACCATACTCAACAAACCATTTTGGATTACCGAGGTTACAGCCCGTAATGGGTCCGATTACGCCCGCAACAAGTAACAGAACACCCTAATTCCTTTGGTTTCGATTCCGATCGGTCGACGCTCAATTCCGGTTAATCGGGGTTACGTACTGTATCATATTTCAAGTTTTAATACCAAAACCCTAATTCCAAATTCAAAGTCCAAAAAGGGTAGTTTAATCCAACCATACGAATCGAACGGTTTTAACGAATTATAACTCGATCAATTCCAATCAAATTTGAATTTCACAAATAATCATCCCAAATTCCATACCAAACCTTATATCATGATTCCCACTTTAAAAAGAATATCTATTCAATTCAACCCAATTCAATATACTAATCGAGTTATAATCGTTCGATTTACACCCGAATTCGAAATTCAAACGAAAATCAGAACAAATCGACTATTAGGGTTTTGCTAATTGGAAAGGAGAATATACCAATTTGAAGCTTTAGAATCGATCAAGGATCGTCAATTCCGTTCGAATCTCAATTTTCCGCGCTCAATTTCTCTCTCTCTCTCTTTCTCTTTTTCCCTTCTTTTCTCTTGCGCAACCCACACCCTTCGGTTCCAGAGTACCATTCGGTACAAAGAGATTAATATGACAAGTTTTGGCTTTTTTGCTAATAAGTCCCTCCAAGTTTTTATTATTACACAAGGACTTAAATTATGCACATATAACCTTATATATATTTTTAATGCATACAAACCCTTTTAATATAATTGATTTTATATAAGAATGTTACATTTCTCCCCCCCTTAAAATAAAGTTCAGTCCGCTGAACTTAATTACGTACCTTAATTGTCGAATAATTCCGGATATTTTTCTCTGATGTTCTCCTCGAGCTCCCACGTCGCTTCCTTATCGGAATGGCGTCCCCATTTTACCAACACGAGCCTGATCACCTTACTTCGAAGCCGTTGCTCCTTTCGGTCCAATATCTGCATTGGTTCTTCTTGATAGGTCAGATCATCTTGTACGTGCAAACCCGAGTGATCAATACAATGCGACGGATCTCGCACATATCGGCGTAGTTGTGATACATGGAATACTGGATGAACCCGGTCCAGCGCTGGTGGTAGCGCAAGCTCGTATGCTACCGGCCCAACTCGTCGCAAAATCTGAAACGGCCCAATGTATCGGGGACTCAACTTGCCCGAAACACCAAATCGATGCACACCTCTAACAGGGCGAAACTCGAAGCCATACATGATCACTTTCTTGGAACTCCAACGGTCTTCGATGAATATCAGCGTATTTCCTTTGTCTCTCTTGAGCCGACTTAAGCCGACTCAGAACCATCTTCGTTTTCTCAGCAATTTCCTCCAACATTTGCGGCCCTGTAGGTGAATATGTACTCGTTGGTCCCCACCACAACGGAGTACGGCATTGTTGCCCTGTCAGCGCCTCTTGCGGTGACATACCGATGCTTGCATGGTAACTGTTGTTATACGCAAACTCCACCAGATACAAATGATCAACCCATGAACCTTGTAAACTTAGCGCGCAGGAGCGCAACATGTCTTCCAGCGTCTGAATGGTACGCTCGGACTGACCGTCAGTTTGCGGATGGTGCGCTGTACTAAATCTCAATTTGGTACCCATAGCTTCTTGAAAGCTCTCCCAGAAATGAGAAGTGAACCGAGGATCTCGGTCAGAAATGATATTGCGCGAGCAGCCATGATACTTGAACTGATATTTTAGAAACAATTCCGCCAATTCTTGCCCAGATGTCTCAATTCGAAGCGGAATAAAATGCGCTAGCTTTGTTAATCGATCCACAATCACCCAAACTGTATTATACCTTCCAACAGTTCTTGGAAATCCACTTACGAAATCCATTGTGATCGACTCGAATTTCCTTGTAGGTATTTCCAGCGGTCTTAGCAATCCTGCTTTTCTCCGCCGATCCGCTTTAACTTGCTGACATATTTGACATTTTTCAACATACCTTTGCACATCTCGCTTCATTTTCGGCCACCAAAAATACTTCTTTAAATCTTGATACATCTTTACTTCCCCTGGATGGATAGTGTAACCCGAGTCATGTGCCTCCGATAAAATCAGATCTTTCAACTCCGAATTACTTGGTACACAAATACGGTCGTGAAACCGTAAGATGCCATCTCTTTGAACTTGAAATGGTGAATCAGCATTTGACTCGTAGTGCACTTTAAATTTCTGACATTTCGGATCATTTTGTTGCGCTGCACGAATTTGCTCATGTAACTCTTGATCGGATCTCAACCGCTGCTAGTACAACTGATGTAATTGCGGGTGTACCCGCCTCAATTCTACCTCCAATACACTTAGATGCAATATCCAACGCAAATTCGCGTGATGCGCCAACATGTATTTCCAATCTGCGCATTTCCTCAAGAAGATGCGCTTCACTTGTAATCACTGACGCCAGGTTTACCTGACTCTTTCTGCTTAATGCATCTGCTACACTGTTCGCTTTTCCTGCATGATACTGGATATCCAAGTCATAGTCTTTCATCAATTCTAACCACCGCCTTTGTCTCAAATTCAGCTCTTTTTGCGTGAAAATGTATTTCAAACTTTGGTGATCTGTAAATATACGGCACCTCACGCCATACAGATAATGCCGCCAAATCTTCAGCGCAAATATCACCGCCGCTAATTCCAAGTCATGCGTCGGGTAGTTTTGTTCGTGCGGTCGCAATTGCCGAGATGCGTAGGCAATTACATGATCATCTTGCATCAATACGCAACCCAAACCCGATCGAGATGCATCGGTATAAACCGTGTACTCTTTACCAGTAGTCGGCATAGCAAGGACTGGTGCGGATACCAGCCGACTCTTTAATTCCTCAAAACTTTTATCTTGCGCGGTACCCCAATCGAATTTTACACCTTTATGCAACAATTTTGTAAGTGGCGCAGCTAATCGCGAAAACCCGAGTACAAATCTCCTGTAGTACCCGGCTAACCCCAGAAAGCTGCGAATTTCAAGAATCGTCTCTCGGCCTCTTCCAACCGTCACGGCCCGAATCTTTTCGGGATCCACCGCTAACCCTTTTCCCGAAACCACATGCCCCAAAAATGAAACTTCCTCTAACCAAAACTCACATTTCGAAAATTTTGCGAATAACTGATGTTCGCGCAATCTTTGCAAAACAATTCTCAAGTGTACCTCATGTTCCTCTCGCGAGCGCGAATATATCAAGATATCATCAATGAACACCACAACTGTCGAATCCAACAAATCATGAAATACGCGGTGCATCAAGTCCATGAACGCTGCTGGTGCGTTCGTCAGCCCAAACGGCATGACCAAGTATTCATAATGCCCGTACCTTGTACGGAATGCTGTCTTATCCACATCGCTCGGTCGAATCCTCAACTGATGATACCCTGTTCTCAGATCAATCTTTGAATATATCGAAGATCCCTGCAACTGATCAAACAAATCGTCAATCCGCGGTAACGGGTACTTGTTTTTAACGGTTACCTTGTTCAATTCGCGGTAATCAATACACAACCGCAAAGTTCCGTCTTTCTTCTTGACAAATAACACTTGGCGCGCCCCCGCGGCGACGTGCCGGGTCCGATAAATCCACTCTCCAACATATCTTCCAATTGCGCCTTGAGTTCTTTCAGTTCTGCCGGTGCCATTCGATACGGCGCCTTTGAAATCGGTGTTGTGCCCGGTACCAATTCGATACCGAACTCCACTTCTCGCTCAGGTGGCAACCCCACAATCTCATCTGGAAACACATCCGAAAATTCTGATACCACCGGTATAGTGCTGATCTCTGGAACCGCCGCATCGCATAAACCACTCGCCGCCAAGTAAGCATCACACCCTGATTCTAGTAAATGTTTCATCTCTACAGCCGAAATACACGGTGTTAGTTTCCCAATTTCTCTACAATTGAGTATGCAAGACATACCTCTCGAATTTGCGAAATGGATCCGACGATGCGGACAATCAATAGTAGCGTGCGTGTCTCGACAACCAGTCCATACCCAATAACACGTCGTAACCGGTAATCTCCATCACCAACAAGTCCGCCTCGAACTCCCTCCCGTCTATCTTAATCTTTCGGTTTCGGCATAAAGTGATTTCTCGATCAGTTGAACCAAACGGGGTTTGAACATTTAAAACTTGATTACACGTCTCAATTGGCCAATTACACTTTTTCACCAACGCCCTTGACACAACAGAATGACTGCACCCCGTATCAATCAAACAATACGCATCATGATCAGATATAGAGAGTATACCTGTCATGACGTCAGTCTGGCCATTTCCCAGCGCAGTTGCAGCGTTGCGCGACGCTCCAGCGATGTTAAGCGCATGCGCCGCCGCCCTGCCGTCGTTCTTGCCGGCGCTGCCAGCGCCGCTAACCCTACCAACACTGCCGGCGCTGCTAGCCCTGCTAGCGCTAGCCCCGCTAGCATGAGATGCGCCGCGTCCGCGCCACGTCGGCGCGCCACGCCCAATGCTAGCAGACCCTCCCACGCTACTAGCGCCTCGCATCCTCATAAGCGCATTCGGGCACTCCTTTGCCCAATGTCCCGCGCTACCACACACGAAACAAGTATTAGCCTTGCGCCTACAATCAACCTCGTCGTGCGCTTGGTTGCACGATCGGCACCATTGCGAATGAACCACCGGTCTAAAACCCGGCGTGGACATCTGTCTGAACGGGGGTCTTGGCGCCATACTCGGCCGAGCGGGTCTAGCAAATGATGGTCCTCCCCTTGACCTCGACATCTGCCCACTCTTGAGCTTCTTTCTGTTTCACATTCCTTTCAGCCACTTGCTCTTTCCTCCGCTTCCCATGCATCTCAATCTGTTCAGCGTGATCCATCATTGCTTGTAACTCCGTCGCCATCGGAGTATCCACGATCATAGAAATATGCCCATCCAACCCATCCAAGTATTGCCTATTATATCTTTCCACATCATTTCTTATATCCGTAGCATAGCGCGACAAAGCCAGAAACTCACTATTGTATTCCACCACCGGACGCCCATCTTGCTTCAACTCCAAGAATTTTCTCCGCAGCGCTTCACGCTGTATATTGCTCAGAAACCTCCTATTGAAATTATGTTCGAACCATTCCCAAGGAATCCTCGCTTCATCCCCGTCATAATTTCGTCGGACTCCATCCCACCAGAATCGAGCATCACTCTCCAGCTGCTGCTCAACTAACTCCACTTTATCTTCATCGGGGGTACGGCATAAATTCAATTTTGCATTTATTTGCGCCAGCCATTCCTCGCCTGCCGCATACCCGCCCGGTTCCATCATAACGCGGCGGATTCAAGCGCAAAAATGCATCATATAACCTTCGAAATCTTCGAGTGCACCCCGTGAGCTACCGGTGTTGCATCCCGCATTCGTGCTTGGCGACCTCTCTCATAGGCCGCAATCAACCTGGTCATCCAAGTCACGGTCTCTACCAGCTCCTCCAGCGCCACCAGACCTAACCGGACCAGCCCCGCCTGATCCACAACCGGCTCGATAACCAACTCCGGATTTGGTTACGGATTCCTCCGAGGTGCCTCTCGCCTCGGCGTGTTTCCATTTTCGAATAAACACGGTTAGTTTATAACGTTCTATATTCTTTTCTTATTATACAATATTTGTATAGTCACTACGACCCCATTAATACGCATATCACTCTCGTATCCAAACAAGTCTCGGTTCGGGTTTTAAACCATGCTCTGATACCACCGGAGGAAGGACCTGTCACACCCCGGTGCCCCACGAGGTGCGACAGGTGCTCCTGCCGTAGGCATACGGTTGCCCGTATACCCACTAGGCAATTACGATATGATAAAAAGTAAAACATAACACGCAAATAAAACAAACAAATAACATATAAAGATCTCAAATCCCAACTGGTCAGGTCACAGTATACAAAACCCGTATCTCGATGGATACGCATCACACAATGACATAGAGAATATATATATATACAACCAAAACATAACTATATACATAATCTCTAATGTCACCATACCAGACGAGCTATACAGCAGTGAAACCAGGGCCTACCGACCTCGTGCCTCTCTCGGATCCGCCAAACCGGAACCTGAAAATTTTACCCAAAAAGGGGATGAGAATTGAATTCTCAGTGCGATAATTGCCACAAAAGAATCCCTGGACTTGCAATCACAGATTATATTCAAAATGAAACACAAATAAAATTCATATCAATTTATAACCATTTGTAAAAATGAATGAATGCATAAATCCGACAACATATATATATCCAAATGAAATCACAATTCAGGAATTGCCAAGATGAAATTCAATCACACAATATTTGGTTTACTCGGTTTCAGAATATCGGGTAGTAACTACAGATGTTCCACCGATCTGGACCTTAATTCGTTCCCTCTCATCTGTAGGGTTACAGACACCTACAGACGGCTGCGCCAGGTAAAACCTTTTTCTCATGACACCCATCTGTAGTTACAGGCCTAACCATTTAATTAAAGGTCTGGTTTCAATTCACATCCAGAGAATCCATATAAAGCCAATTGACCATCCAAACGCATTACCCCCGGGTAATGCCTCCGATACACAAGTCACATATAACCACAATCATAATACAAGTCACTTACCCCTCGTCCCAACCCAGCATCGGAAACCGCCGAGGGCCGGACGATCTAAAGCTTTAGAACACTGGGCATCAAAGTCCCTGCAGAGACTCTGACAAATCCGGTTTCACCCCTTGGGTGACGTCATCACGGTGGATGACAATAATACCATATCCACCAACCGATGGTGATATAAAGCACGGTGACTTTAATTCCAAAATCAGATCATTTAGATCAACACAATTTATAACCATACCAGCATGCAAGTCAATCAGATAAAACAATTCGAGTTTCACTTTATTTGAGCAATGCAATGCACATGCAACACAATCCGATATTGCAATTCAATCAATAATCAACATGTCAATCGAAACACAGTTTAATTCTGAATATAAAATATCAAACAAGTCCAGAAATCCCGCATCTGAGTATGATGATCGTTAATAGATTCTAAAATCTGGACTTCCTACACGGGCCGAGTCATAATCCACACGGACCGTGTCAAACCCTACTCGGGCCGAGTCACAATCCACACGGACCGTGTCGTACCCTACTCGGGCCGAGTCACAATCCACACGGACCGTGTCGTACCCTACTCGACTCCCTACGCAGGCGCTGCACGGCCCGGACACCTTACCAAGTCTATTTAAAAGATACGCATAATCGTTATTTAACACTGTATGAATGGTGTATAACTAAGGCTTGTGCGATTACGGTTCGGTACTCATTCGATTTGGCTTAACCATACTCAACAAACCATTTTGGATTACCAGGTTACAGCCCGTAATGGGTCCGATTACGGCCCGCAACAAGTAACAGAACACCCTAATTCCTTTGGTTTCGATTCCGATCGGTCGACGCTCAATTAGGTTAATCGGGGTTACGTCTCGTATCATATTTCAAGTTTTAATACCAAAACCCTAATTCCAAATTCAAAGTCCAAAAAGGGTAGTTTAATCCAACCATACGAATCGAACGGTTTTAACGAATTATAACTCGATCAATTCCAATCAAATTTGAATTTCACAAATAATCATCCCAAATTCCATACCAAACCTTATATCATGATTCCCACTTTAAAAAGAATATCTATTCAATTCAACCCAATTCAATATACTAATCGAGTTATAATCGTTCGATTTACACCCGAATTCGAAATTCAAACGAAAATCAGAACAAATCGACTATTAGGGTTTTGCTAATTGGAAAGGAGAATATACCAATTTGAAGCTTTAGAATCGATCAAGGATCGTCAATTCCGTTCGAATCTCAATTTTCCGCGCTCAATTTCTCTCTCTCTCTCTTTCTCTTTTTCCCTTCTTTTCTCTTGCGCAACCCACACCCTTCGGTTCCAGAGTACCATTCGGTACAAAGAGATTAATATGACAAGTTTTGGCTTTTTTGCTAATAAGTCCCTCCAAGTTTTTATTATTACACAAGGACTTAAATTATGCACATATAACCTTATATATATTTTTAATGCATACAAACCCTTTTAATATAATTGATTTTATATAAAAATGTTACAAATTAGATTTATTTTAGAATATGTTAGATTTTATTTTGAAATTCGGATTTATTTTTAATAGGTTAAAATAAATAGGTTAGATTTGTTTTTTTTGGAAATGTGAAGTAATTATATTTATTTTAGAATATGTTAGATTTTATTCTGAAATTCAGATTTATTTTTAATAGGTTAAAAAAGAAAGGTTAGATTTGTTTTTTGGAAATGTGAAGTAATTAGATTTATTTTAGAATATGTTAAATTTTATTTTGAAATTCGGATTTATTTTCAATAGGTTAAAAAAATAGGTTAGATTTATTGTTTGGAAATGTGAAGTAATTAGATTTATTTTAGAATATGTTAGATTTTATTTTGAAATTCGGATTTATTTTTAATAGGTTATATTTGTTTTTCTGGAAATGTGAAGTAATTAGATTTCTTTGAGAATATGTTAGATTTTATTTTGAAATTCGGATTTATTTTCAATAGGTTAAAAAAAATAGGTTAGATTTACTTTTTAGAAATGTTAAGTAATTAGATTTATTTTAGAATATGTTAGATTTTATTTTGAAATTCGGATTTATTTTTAATAGGTTAAAAAAATAGGTTAGATTTGTTTTTTTGGAAATGTGAAGTAATTAGATTTCTTTGAGAATATGTTAGATTTTATTTTGAAATTCGGATTTATTTTCATTAGGTTAAAAAAAATTGGTTAGATTTATTTTTTTTCAAATGTAAAGTAATTAGATTTATTTTAGAATATGTTAGATTTTATTTTAAAATTAGGATTTATTTTTAATAGGTTTAAAAAAATAGGTTAGATTTATTTTTTGAAAATGTGAAGTAATTAGATTTATTTTAGAATATGTTAGATTTTATTTTGAAATTCGGATTTATTTTCAATAGATTTAAAAAAATATGTTTGATTTATTTTTTGGAAATGTGAAGTAATTAGATTTATTTTAGAATATGTTAGATTTTATTTTGAAAATCGGATTTATTTTTAATAGGTTAAAAAAAATAGGTTAGATTTGTTTTTTTGGTAATGTGAAGTAATTAGATTTATTTTAGAATATGTTAGATTTTTTTTTGAAATTCGGATTTATTTTTAATAGGTTAAAATAAATAGGTTAGATTTGTTTTTTTTGGAAATGTGAAGTAATTATATTTATTTTAGAATATGTTTGATTTTATTTTGAAATTCGGATTTATTTTTAATAGGTTCAAAAAGATAGGTTAGATTTTTTTTTTTGGAAATGTGAAGTAATTAGATTTTTTTGAGAATATGTTAGATTTTATTTTGAAATTCGGATTTATTTTCATTAAGTTAAAAAAAATAGGTTAGTTTTACTTTTTGGAAATGTGAAGTAATTAAATTTATTTTAGAATATGTTAGATTTTATTTTGAAATTCGGATTTTTTTTAATAGGTTTAAAAAAATAGGTTAGATTTATTGTTTGGAAATGTGAAGTAATTAGATTTATTTTAGAATATGTTAGATTTTATTTTGAAATTCGGATTTATTTTTAATAGGTTATATTTCTTTTTCTGGAAATGTGAAGTAATTAGATTTCTTTGAGAATATGTTAGATTTTATTTTGAAATTCGGATTTATTTTCATTAGGTTAAAAAAAATAGGTTAGATTTAATTTTTGGAAATGTGAAGTAATTAGATTTATTTTAGAATATGTTAGATTTTATTTTGAAATTCGGATTTTTTTTAATAGGTTTAAAAAAATAGGTCAGATTTATTTTTTGAAAATGTGAAGTAATTAGATTTATTTTAGAATATGTTAGATTTTAATTTGAAATTCGGATTTATTTTCAATAGGTTAAAAAACTCGGTTAGATTTATTTTTTGCAAATGTGAAGTAATTAGATTTATTTTAGAATATGTTAGATTTTATTTCGAAATTCGGATTTATTTTTAATAGGTTAAAAAAATAGGTTAGATTTGTTTTTTTGGAAAGGTGAAGTTTTTAGATTTTTTTGATAATATGTTAGATTTTATTTTGAAATTCGGATTTATTTTCATTAGGTTAAAAAAAATAGGTTAGATTTGTTTTTTGAAATGTGAAGTAATTAGATTTATTTTAGAATATGTCAAATTTTATTTTGAAATTCGGATTTATTTTTAATAGGTTTAAAAAAATAGGTTAGATTTCTTTTTTGAAAATGTGAACTAATTAGATTTATTTTAGAATATGTTAGATTTTATTTTGAAATTCGGATTTATTTTCAATGAGTTAAAAAAAAATAGGTCTGATTTATTTTTTGGAAATGTGAAGTAATTAGATTTATTTTAGAATATGTTAGATTTTATTTTGAAATTTGTATTTATTTTTAATAGGTGAGAAAAAATTTGTTTTGATTTATTTTTTGGAAATGTGAAGTAATTAGATTTATTTTAGAATATGTTAGATTTTATTTTGAAATTGGGATTTATTTTCAATTGGTTAAACAAAATAGGTTAGATTTATTTTTTGGAAATGTGAAGTAATTAGGTTTATTTTAGAATATGTTTGATTTTATTTTGAAATTCGGATGTATTTTAAATAGGTTTAAAAAAATAGGTTAGATATATTTTTTGAAAATGAGAAGTAATTAGATTTATTTTAGAATATGTTAGATTTTATTTTGAAATTCGGATTTATTTTCAATATGTTAAAAAAATCGGTTAGATTTATTTTTTGGAAATGTGAAGTAATTAGATTTATTTTAGAATATGTTAGATTTTATTTTGAAATTCGGATTTATTTTTAAAAGGTTAAAAAAATAGGTTAGATTTGCTTTTTTGGAAATGTGAAGTAATTATATTTCTTTGAGAATATGTTAGATTTTATTATGAAATTCGGATTTATTTTCATTAGGTTAAAAAAAATAGGTTAGATTTATTTTTTTGCAAATGTGAAGTAAATAGATTTATTTTAGAATATGTTAGATTTTATTTTGAAATTCGGATTTATTTTGAACAGGTTTAAAAAAATAGGTTAGATTTTTTTTTTCAAATGTGAAGTAATTAGATTTATTTTAGAATATGTTAGATTTTAGTTTGAAATTCGGATTTATTTTCAATAGGTTAAAAAAAATAGGTTTAATTTATTTTTAGGAAATGTGAAGTAATTAGATTTATTTTAGAATATGTAAGATTTTATTTTGAAATTTGTATTTATTTTTAATAGGTTAAAAAAATTTGGTTAGATTTGTTTTTTGGAAATGTAAAGTAATTAAATTTATTTTAGAATATGTTAGATTTTATTTTGAAATTCGGACTTATTTTCAATTGGTTAAAAAAAAATAGGTTAGATTTATTTTTTGGAAATGTGAAGTAATTAGATTTATTTTAGAATATGTTAGATTTTCTTTTGAAATTCGGATTTATTTTTAATAGGTTAAAAAAATACGTTAGATTTGTTTTTTTTGGAAATGTGAAGTAATTAGATTTCTTTTAGAATATGTTAGATTTTATTTTGAAATTCGGATTTTTTTTAATAGGTTTAAAAAAATAGGTTAGATTTATTGTTTGGAAATGTGAAGTAATTAGATTTATTTTAGAATATGTTAGATTTTATTTTAAAATTAGGATTTATTTTAAATAGGTTTAAAAAAATAGGTTAGATTTATTTTTTGAAAATGTGAAGTAATTAGATTTATTTTAGAATATGTTAGATTTTATTTTGAAATTCGGATTTATTTTCATTAGATTTAAAAAAATATGTGTGATTTATTTTTTGGAAATGTGAAGTAATTAGATTTATTTTAGAATATGTTAGATTTTATTTTGAAAATCGGATTTATTTTTAATAGGTTAAAAAAAATAGGTTAGATTTGTTTTTTTGGAAATGTGAAGTAATTAGATTTATTTTAGAATATGTTAGATTTTATTTTGAAGTTCGGATTTATTTTTAGTAGGTTAAAATAAATAGGTTAGATTTGTTTTTTTTTGAAATATGAAGTAATTATATTTATTTTATAATATGTTTGATTTTATTTTGAAATTCGGATTTATTTTTAATAGGTTAAAAAAAAAAGGTTAGATTTTTTTTTTGGAAATGTGAAGTAATTAGATTTATTTTAGAATATATTAGATTTTATTTTGAAATTCAGATTTATTTTTAATAGGTTAAAAAAGAAAGGTTAGATTTGTTTTTTGGAAATGTGAAGTAATTAGATTTACTTTAGAATATGTTAGATTTTATTTTGAAATTCGGATTTATTTTCAATAGGTTAAAAAAATAGGTTAGATTTATTGTTTGGAAATGTGAAGTAATTAGATTTTATTTTGAAATTAGGATTTATTTTTAATAGGTTAAAAAAATAGGTTATATTTGTTTTTCTGGAAATGTGAAGTAATTAGATTTCTTTGAGAATATGTTAGATTTTATTTTGAAATTCAGATTTATTTTCATTAGGTTAAAAAAAATAGGTTAGATTTAATTTTTGGAAATGTGAAGTAATTAGATTTATTTTAGGATATATTAGATTTTATTTTGAAATTCGGTTTTTTTTAATAGGTTTAAAAAAATAGGTTAGATTTATTTTTTGAAAATGTGAAGTAATTAGATTTATTTTAGAATATGTTAGATTTTATTTTGAAATTCGGATTTATTTTCAATAGGTTAGAAATATCGGTTAGATTTATTTTTTGGAAATGTGAAGTAATTAGATTTATTTTAGAATATGTTAGATTTTATTTCGAAATTCGGAATTATTTTTAATAGGTTAAAAAAATAGGTTAGATTTGTTTTTTTGGAAATGTGAAGTATTTAGATTTTTTTTGAGAATATGTTAGATTTTATTTTGAAATTCGGATTTATTTTCATTATGTTAAAAAAAATAGGTTAGATTTTTTTTTTTGAAATGTGAAGAAATTAGATTTATTTTAGAATATGTCAAATTTTATTTTGAAATTCGGATTTATTTTTAATAGGTTTAAAAATATAGGTTAGATTTCTTTTTTGAAAATGTGAAGTAATTAGATTTATTTTAGAATATGTTAGATTTTATTTTGAAATTCGGATTTATTTTCAATAGGTTAAAAAAATCGGTTAGATTTATTTTTTGGAAATGTGAAGTAATTAGATTTATTTTAGAATATGTTAGATTTTATTTTGAAATTCGGATTTTTTTTAATAATAGGTTTAAAAATGGCAAGTCATCCTCATGATCTTATCGGTTAATCATACAACGCAGACTAAATGTCCTGGTATAATTGTACCTTCCACTCGGACAATACTCTGAATACTTTAAAGTGTAAGGTAAACGGTTGCACAAAAGATTTTAAATATCATGATGTCCTATGTATGAGTAAATTTAGGAGGCATGCCGAAGCTCACAAAAGAAATGGTCAAAGGCCGGTATAAACTTCTAATCTCTTTTAATATTTATGGTTAATTTTTAAATTATAAATTTATAAACATTTCAATTATTTTTTAAATTATTCATTTTACGAAGAATTACTAAAAAAAAAAATGTTAGAACTCCACTTATGTTATTTTACATAGCCGGTCCCAAACTCGGAATAAAGGAGTAGAGTAGCTTTTATTTATAAATCTATTGTTTTAAAATAATTCGGTTTTAAAGATCAAATAATTTGAATTTATTGAAAGTAACTGATTGAAATTAACATTTTTTTTAAATGTCCGCCCGCAACCGGCCGGGTACAAAAAAAACCGAAAAAAGAAAAAAAAAACGGGTCCGGGTTTGACCCGGACCGTCCGGCCCCTGACCCGTCCTGTCCCCGACCCGTTCTACCCGCACCCGAGGTGGGTAAGGGTAAGGTTTCAAAAAAAAAAAACCCGTGTTGCCCGCACCCGAGTTACCCGTCCTACTCGACCTGCCCGTGCCCGACTTATCCGTGTCCGACCCCAGGTTACGCCCGTCCCGTCCCGAGAGCAAACCTCTACGCTAATATAATGTTTGGGCATAGTTGTAAAAGAAAATTTCTTGAGGATATGTATAAAAAATTCGGGAGGGGAGGGAAAGGATCTAAGTGGGGCTACAGGGTATTTTGTAAAAAAATACTGAAGATAAAATATTTTGTTTGAGAAGATAGGTTATTATAACATAAATAATGTTATGGATGTCTTTCGAATTTTTAGTTTGAAATAAATAAACCTCAACTTTTTATTTGTAAAAACATCATTTCAAACTTCCTAATTCGTGACAGCCCGTTCTTCTCAAATTACTTGGTGAACTTACAGGATCGGAAAACATAATTTATACCCACTATCTTCCATTTTTGTAATAATTACTTAGCACAATTAATGTGATTGTCTAATTAATGCACTTGAGGTAAGGGAGAGTGATAACTTACGGGAGAGAGGAAGGGGAGTCACAAGCTGACAGAGATGGCGCTTAATTCTCGGAGAATTCCTTTAGATCCAAAATTACATGATGCAGCAAAGAATGGCAACTTAGATCTCTTAAACCAGCTTGTTTCCACACCCATACAAGTAGAGGGTCAAATAGCCGTCCCTGTTGAAGGGGAAGCTGATGAGGCTCGTCTTCAGCACGCCAATCTACAAGCTAGATGCCTCTTAGGAGTTACCCATGGTGGGGATACAGTCCTACATATTGCAGCCCATTTTGGACACCTTAATGTGGCAACAGCAATTTGTGATACAAATTGGTCCCTCTTGATGAAAGACAATGACAAGTTGGAGACACCCCTGCATTATGCCGCCAAAGCTGGGAGGTCCAACATAGTTGTCCACTTCATCCAACGCGCCAATTTCGAGGCTAACAACCTCGACCTGGGCGAAATATTGACAAAGAGGAACAGAGATGGAGAGACTGCCTTATATCAGGCTGTTCTCTACAATCGTCCAGCTGTTGTAAAGAACTTCCTTCATTCAGATGCAAACCCTTATGTTTCTCAATTGGTGAAAATCCCCAACAACGAAAATATATCTCCACTGTACCTGGCAATGCTGCTTCAAAACCATGATATTGTTAGTTCTTTGATCCAATCATTACGTGCATGTGAGGATGTGTCCCAAGAAGCATATGCAGGCCCAAATGGACAAACAGCTCTGCATGCCGCGGTTCTAAATTCTAAAGGTAAAACTGGATGCAAATCCTATTTAATCATTTAAGCTCAACTAATAAATAAATTGTAGAATATTTTGTGCGAGTGTGTGTGTAAATGTTTGGGAAAAGAGTTAGCAAAAAGTAATGAAACACGCGTTTTATCAATTCATACGATCTCAACTTAACGGAGAGTGTTTAAAATATAAAAGAAAAGAGGCTTGCAATAAAGTTAAACTCAGAGAATATTCATCATTCATCGATCTGAGCAAACCATCCGATTAAACAACAAATATTGGCCTCTATTTTTTTTGTTAAATAGCCGTTAGAATATTAGGAAGATTAATTAATGGTCTCTATAATTAGCTGTTTGTCCTTCTATAATAAGGCTAAATTCGTTTTCTTGGTAATTTAGGCAACACAACAATGGTAACAAGGAGTAGCAGTCTATAACTAGAGAATTGAGATTTGAAGAATATAACAACGACAACAACAACAAAGTTTTTAGTTCCAAACAAGTTAGGGTGGACTACAAATGAAACCCAACCGGAGTCACACCTTAATTACGAATATAGCAAAAGCAATAAAAAATTATTCTTCATTTCTTTACAATTCTATCAGAATTTTGTTTCACTGTGCCTTGATCTGTCCATAAATGTACTCAATTGCTTAAGAAACTTGGAATATTTTTTTGTGAGGTTTTGAGACTTCAACTTATCAGTGCTTGATCAATTCTCTGAAAATATGAAATAAATAATGCTGCCAGTACCCAAGTATATATGTTGTGCCCATGAATAACTCATTTTTACTTCACCAGGTTTTGTTCAGGGTGTACTAGACTGGAAACCAGAATTAGCAAATTACACTGACAATTCAGGCAGCACACCTCTTCACTGTGCAGCATCATCTGGCAATCTTGTAGCAATAAGGGCGATACTGCAGAATAATACAGCTTGTTCATATGTGGCCGACTCCTCTGGATTATATCCTGTGCACGTTGCAGTAAAGAGGGGTTTTGCGAAAGTAGTGGTTGAGCTCTTCCACCGATGTCCTGACTTGGACGAGTTACTTGATAAAAATGGCAGAAACTTTGTTCATCTTGCAGTGGAAGACCAAAAGGAAGAAATTGTGCAGTGGGTCTGCAGAAATACTGAATTTGAAAAAGCAATGAATGCCCAGGATAACAATGGAGACACGGCTATGCATCTGGCTGTAAAAACTGGACACATAAATATCTTCGCTCGTCTTCTTGAGACAAAAAATGCACAATTAGGTATGATGAACAAGGAAGGGTTGACACCTTTTGACCTTGCCGTATCCAAGATAACAGTTGGCTTCAAACATTGGCAGGTTACCCACATCATCCATCTGTCTCTAATTGTTTCTTACTATTTGGTTACCAGCCTTTAATATGCTTCTTCATGTAACCATATTATTACAGCAACATCAATTTCAACTTGACAAAAACTGAAAATTCATAGTGATAAGCTTCTTATCAGACATGTTTGGAAATTAAGGAACACAAAGTAATTAAAGAATTTAGTTCTGTGGTATTCCCTAGGATGAACTCTGATGATTCACACCAGGCTTGTTCTCTTGATGTTTAATTCTTGAATTTCCAAATTGAAAAGGTCAATGCAACTAAAAAAAAATGCCAAGTAATAATTGTCATTTCAATGTACGTAGTTATCTGAAATTAGTCCGTATTTTAATACATTTGAGTTTCCTTTTTTACTTTTGCAGAACCCAAACATCATGATGATCCGAATTCTGGGTCTGATCAGATGTTGCCGGGGTATAAATCGGAGGGATCATTTTATATCTGAACATCTTCTGCAATATGACCAAAAGGAAGAGAAAATAGTAGAGAACATTGAGAGCATGGCCAAAAACATGGCCATTGGTACCGTGCTAATCGCTTCAGCAGCATTTGCAGCAGCATTCACTGTATCTGCGTCATATAAAGCTGATATTCTTGCCGTACACAAGTCCCCTGGGTTGAGTTTAGCTTTCAAGTCCTTTGTTCTCATGGTAGTTTATGCATTTGTTTGCTCCATAATAGCCACGTACTTACTTATCGAAGCTGCATTGACCATTTTAGATCCCATATACCGAGAGAAGTACATCCAGATGTCTTCAGCATTGATCAAGATGGCAACAAAGGGTTTTGTGGTTTCATTTGCATTAGGAGTATATGTCGTGCTGACACCAGTGTCCAAGTGGCTCGCATGCCTAGTCTGTCTCACCGGTGCTGTTGTGCCTGTTTTACTACAACCATACCTCTGTCCAAATTTTTTGGTCATGAGGACACTAATCAGATATTTAGGATGGAGAGGATTATTGTTTGGAAATCTAAATGCTTTTTGGGCTAACATTTTGTTTGGCATCTTTGTTCTCTTCGTTTTGTTAGGTAGTCTTGTGCCTAGTGGTGGTGCCTTTCCAGAAGTTTTAGTGTTCGCTTATGGCACTGCAATAATACTCGTCTCTGTCCTTCGATTCTTTCCAATAGGGCGGAGGCTTGTTATAGGTACTTCTCTAAAAGGGTTTGAAATTTAACGTTATTAGTGCAACTGATTGGGCAGACCGTTCATTTAATTTGGATAAGACAATTTATACGAAGCTGTTTTAGGTTCCCGTTGTGTTATCATTTTGAATGTGGGAATCATATTAATTGCTGTAAGATCTAATATATCGAGTAGCCTTTAAATATAACTATTTGTCTACCACTTAATCACCATGAATTTTAGGTTAATGTTTTTTCTTTTAAATTTGATTTCTCATTCTTACCCGAAAAGTATAAGAAATAATACTTATTCTTTGAAATGTATTGACTGAAATTAGCAAACTTATTATATTTACGATTTACCCAATTTACAAAACTTATTATATTCTTTGAAATGTTGGCCAATTTTGAAAACAACACTTCAATCTTTCAAAAAGCAATTGTCTAATTCCCTTTTAAAGTTGATTCTTTAAAAATAAAAAATTCTTCTAAAACACATTTTGATTTCGAGATATATAATAACACTATTCATCATTCAACAATCTTTCACCAAAGGATCAATTCTCCAGTTTTCTATTTATATGGAGTAGAAAAAACAATAATGAATTCACAGCGCAAGCAAATTAATAAGAAGCAATACTCACAACTAGTGGTCTAAAAACGGGCCGGGCAGGACGGGCAAGGCACGGGCACGGACGTCACGGGCACACGGGCACAACGGGCCGGGCGTCACGGGCAAAAAAAAAAATTCTGCCCTGCCCGTTTAATGCCCGTGCCCGTCACGGGCACGGGGGCAGGACGGGCCGGGCAGAAATTTTTTTTTTTTTTTTTTACTGTTTTTTTTTTATAAATTCAAATTCTAAATAATTATAAATCCAAATTCATACCAATTTAAATTCATTTGACATGGTTGTAACTCGATAATTTTTGTTATAATAAAATATAAATTAAAAATTTCTTAAATCAATTACTTTAAAAATAATTAAGCTCTTATTTTAAAACAATAGATTAAAAAATAAACGACATTTTTTGGCACTAAAAACCTTAAACTTAATTTTTGAGGCACTAAACGACGTTTTTTGGCGATTCTTGATTTTCCGAATATCCGGAGTACACCCCGGGGTAAACTCCGGGATGACGGTCGCCACCGTCTCCTCCTCCCCTTTCCGAATTAACGTCATACGCGTCAATCCGACTTTCCTAGCAAAAGTTATAGACATTTAAAGTTTTAAAAAATATATATTTTCCATTTTTGAATTTAAAAAAAAAAAATGGAGAGGTGGGGTGGGCCGGTGGGGTCCGGCTGGGGTGGAGGTGGAGGGGAGGGGAAGGTGTAATGGAGGGGGGGAATTTGAATTTCAAAGTTTGAAATTAATTCGGAGAAAAAAAAAAAAAAAGGACACGGGCACGGAGGGCCGGGCAGGAGAAAAAAAAAAACATGTCCGGCCCGTTTAACGCCCGTGCCCGTGTGCCCGTGAGTGCCAGTGGCACGGGCATGGGCAGGGCAAGCCCCCGGGGGCGTTTTAAGACCTCTACTCACAACTCAGAATAAACTTAATTAGTGTTCAAAATAAAAGCAAGGCATTTGCAGGGGAATCAAGGCAAAGATTGATCGAAGGATCCTGATGTGACTTGAGGCATCAGAAAAATTGAAAAACTATAGGCAATGATTTTCAGAACCATGCTTGACTCGGAATAGGTCAAAATTGTCTGTATAAAAATTTAAAAACTTGTTTTGTATTTTAAAAAAAAAAGAAAAATTGTAAAAAAAAAATTTACTAGTATAAAAATAATGTTAGTATCACTTGTTGCGCTAATATAACTCACTAATAAAATAAAATATTAGCATTTAAGTAGAATATAAAGGAAAGAAAATATTATATATTTAATTAAAGACAACTCAAAATCTATATTAATTATATTTTTTTAAACTAGATTACTTCAGTCAAATTATAATATACATAACCATGCATGTAGTCAAATTACTTAATTAGTCAAACAACAATACACATTAATTGGAACAATTGGGTTGGAATGAAATAGATCAAATTTCAGAAACAAATACATTTACTTGGAATGTTTACAATGCATCAATATTCAATATTACTAATTTTATTTAGTTAACACATTTGATTTTATTCAATATTTTGTATTTACCATAAACCGGTCTTTATAAATGAGTCAACCACACAGTTTACTATGTATTGGTACGTACTAGATCATTTGGTGCACATTTAAAAATGTCAAGGTTCACCATGAACCAATAGAAATTTCTAATTTTCTGTAGTAGTAACTTATGCACCACGTCTATCCAAGAAAGAAAAAAAGGTAGGAAATTCTTCATCCCAAATCGACTCAGCCAAATACTTTCGCCCTTTCCATTTTCTTGCGACCACCATTATGATTTTTTCGTAAAAATGCAAAATGAAACTAAAATCTCAAATCAAACTTGCACTTTTCACCCAAATCGTGAGAATCGGCTCAATTTGACAAATACCTGGTTGAATTGATCCGATTTCACCGATTCTAGAGATTTACACAACAAAACTCGCCCACTGCGAAACTCGAGCTAAACTCAGATTGCCGCCGGCCAATTCCGTTTCGACTTGGCACGAAATCAGCGGATTTTGGAAATTTGAGAGAGACAACATGATGGAGAGCAAATGAGCAATGCTCTTAATTCCAATTTTTTAAAATTGCAAAATTAATTCATGACCGTTCGTTATTGGGGTTCATATTCCGAAGAACAAACATACCTTCTGATTTTCAATTTTATTTCCCATTGAATTTACCTAAAACCAAGCAAATGCAGTTTTTTTTTAACAAAAAGTCTTTTTTCTAAAATAATTAACAAAATACTATTGTGTGACTCTCCTTGCCCCTCTCTCCCTCTCTCTTCTATTTACTCTTATCAGATTTTGACGCATCAACCTCTCTCATTGAACTTTAATGAACACATAACAAGCAAAAAAAAAAACATTAGACATAAATAAAATTTCAATAGATAATATATATATTGAATATATGTTTTATTAAGCAATAATTGTTTTTTGCTCCAGTTTTCTAAAATGAAACATATGCTCTTATCAAGAAAGCATCATTTTGTACCGATTTTTTTATTAATTAAACTTAAATAAAAAAAGTACCAAAACGCTTCTTAGTTAGGCGGTCAGCTCCAGATAAGCCACCTCTCAGTGATGCAGTTTGGTATATATATATTTTTTCAAATGCTATGGTGAGCCTCAATTATATATAATTTTATCGCGAATTTCACCTCGATTTGGTAGCCAATTTCCTTGCATTTTAGTATAATCTAGTTAGAATCATACCAAGAACTAATTTACTGCTTCTAGTTTAATTTGATTGCAGTTTTGGAGTTTTTGTGTCTATTGTGCGGTCTCTGGGGCACTATGTGGGACCGCACAACTGTCCTTGAAGTCCCGACATCAATCTTGCCTATGGAAACCAAGGCCATTCAGAGCTATTGTGTGGCCCAAGATGCGGCCTCCCTAGCCCACACAAACCCTCAGATGCTTCAAACAAATTGGTGTGGCCCCTTCTGCAAGCACACCTATCCGCAATATCTAGAAGAGGAACACCAGAAAAGACAGAGCCTCTCTGCAATCTAACGTGCAACCCCCTAATTCTCAGCACAGACACATTTGTGCGACCACCTGGGCTGCAAGGTTGGCCGCACAAACACTAAAATTCACATGATATATGGTTTTAATGACGTGATGTTTGCCCGATTCACTTTTAGATCTTGCCTAATTGTTTCGTAAGCCACAAATTTTTTTATAAAATAGGTAAGAGGTTTTATAAAATAGGCAAGAGGCAACACGAAAGGATCATGAAGCCACATTCCATTTGTTTCAAGCACAATCGAAAATGACAACTCTAAGACACAATCAGCAGAAAAGTCCAGTCTGAAAAATATTTATCTGGATTATTTATTTCGGTCTTTCTGATAAATTAAATTATATATTATTTTATCAAATTTCAAAGAAACATATTAAAAATTTATAAAATTTTAATAAAAAATAAAAAATAATCTCAATTTCCAAAAAGAAAATTGAGAGAACATAGTTTTAAAAAAATGCGGACACACTTGTAGAATTTTTTTTAATTTTTCAAAATTGAAAGAAATCAAATTTTTTTGTATTTACTAGAAGTAACTTTGAATCGGGATCAATGACTCATATTCAAAGCATTTTATAACACACAAAGAAATATTATAGTTTCCTTGCAGCCGCGAAAAATCCGATCTGAAAAAATTGATCTGAATTATTTGTTGTAGGCTTTCTAATAAATCAAATTATATAGTATTCTAAATCTAATTTCAAAGAAAAAAGAAAATTTCTAATGAATTAATACAAAAATAAATAAATTATATCATTTTCTGAAAATAAAAAATTAAAATGAGAACTTGTCAATTATTGGCCGGTTTCTATTAAAAATTAAGGACCGGCCAATAATAAGCCGATTTGGGCATTTTTATAATTACCAGCTTTCGTAGGCTTATTTGACAATTTGTATTTAATTTTGGATATATATAAAAATCACTGTACCGAATGGAACAAGTCCATTTAATCAACCTAAATCAATGGGGTTTGCGTTTAAAAATTTATACGGATTTCGAATGTTTGTTTTCAAAAAAATTATTTATTTATGAACTCCATCAAAATCTTTAATAAAATTATTATTATTATTCTATAATTTCTTAATTATAATCATGTTGCAAAATTCGTATTCTAAATTGTGTAATAGTTATTTCGAATCAAATGTCTCAAATAAATTTTAAATGAAAATTTAACTTAAAACTAAAAAACTTTAAGTTTGTTTTATAATTATCTTTATATAAATTAATCATCATTTAATTAAATAAAAAAGTTTAATTAGTCGTAATTTATAATTTCTTAGTTAATTAAAATTTAAAATTCTCGGATTATAATACTCTGTACTGTTTTTCTATAAGTCTGTTCTGTTTCCGGTACACACACTTCCTCAGCTGTGAACCTTCATCGCACATTAATTTTCATTTTTCCAAATGTTAAAGATCAAATTTCTTAAAAGAAAAGTCATGATGATAATAACAACAATCAAAATAATTTCGTAGTCCCGCACATGGATTTATGTCACAGAAGATTATTATCCAATTAAAGTTAATATGTAACCCACCCAATTTTCAATCGTAGCATCATTAACGGGTTAAAAACCTGTTTTTTTCCCATAAATTATGCACCTCTTTTGGGACGCGTGAACCTACAGATCAAGCGTTTTAATATTGTTGTTCTTTTGAATTTTTAAAACCGTTCTAGGTAGTGTTCAGGAGCGATTTCAAATTCTCTCTTCTTTTATTTTTTTTTTATTTTTTGTTATTTGTGGAACGATTTCAACCTGTGACTTCGAGCCGGAGAGTAGAGCAGCCAGCAACGAATTTTTTTCTTTATTTCGAACAGACTGGTTTTTTATGTTCCAATCCAGACGCTAATGCGAGCGACGATTTTTGGCTCGGCCCATTATTGGTTTTTATTAAACAGCACCAGCTATGAATTTTACTTGGGGTTTACTAGTTAAGGCAAACAAGAACTTGGACAATTTTTTCTCACTAAATTTGGAAGTTCAGGAGGATAATTGCACCCGGGCCAATGTGGATCGGTCCAAGGCGCCAACTCCACTCCAAGCAAAATTTAGATATGCATCTTAACAAAACAAACAAATTAGAGATGATAAGCAAAATTAGATATGCATCGTAACAAAACAAACAAATTTGAAATGGTATCTTAGGTACACCAAGTTATACTAAAAAATTGTAACTTTACGAAAATACCTTCTAACTTTTTCCTTTTTACGGAAATTTGTCATTTATGGATATTTTCTCAACAGTTATATTGCTTTGTACACTTTACTTTCTAATTTTTTTTTCTTCCTTCTAACTGCTATGTGTACGTTTTGATGAACTTTAGAATAGCTAGAATAGTTACTGTTTAGAATAGTAAATAAGAATAGCTACTGTTTAATAACAGTGCTATTCGGAAGAGTGAAAAAGTTGTTTGGATTGCATATTTGGAATAGAGTTTGGAGAGAATGAATAAAATAATAATTTATGTGTTAGATTAAATATAATACAATATAATATTAATTTAAATATTAAATGTTATATGATATTATTTTAAATACTAAATTAGTATTAAAAAAATATTATATTAATTTAAATATTAAATGTTATATGATATTATTTTAAATACTAAATTAGTATTAAAAAAATATTATATTAATTAATATAATATTAATTTAAATATTAAATATAATATAATATTAGGTTAAATGTTAAGTGTAATATAATATTAATTTAAATATTAAATAAGTATTAAATAAAATATTAGATTAAATGTAATATAATATTAGTTTAAATATTAAATATAATATAATACTATTTTAAAAATTAAATTAGTATTAAATAAAATATTAGTTTAAATATTAAATTTAATATAATATTATTTTAAAAATTAGATTAGTAGTAAATAAAATATTAGATTAAATGTAATATAATGTTAGTTTAAATATTAAATGTAATATAATATTATTTTAAAAATTAGATTACTATTAAATAAAATATAAGGTTAAATGTAATATAATATCAGTTTAAATATTAAATTTAGTATAATATTATTTTAAATATTAGATAAGTATTAAATAAAATATTAGATTAAATATAGTATAATATTAGTTTAAATATTAAATGTAATATAATATTATTTTAAATATTAGATTAGTATTAAATAAAATATTAGATTAAATGTAATATAATATTATTTTAAATATTAAATTAGTATTAAATAAAATATTACATAAATATAATATAATATTAGTTTAAATGTCATACAATATAATATTAATTTAATTATTAAGTGTAATATAATATTATTTTAAATATAATACAATATAATATTAATTTAATTATTAAATTTAATATAATATTATTTTAAATATTAGATTAGTATTAAATAAAATATTAGATTAGTATTAAATAAAATATTAGATTAAATATAATATAATATTAGAATAAATATAATACAATATAATATTAATTTAAATATAAAATGTAATATAATATTAGTTTAAATATTAGATTAGTATTAATATTGAAAGTAACAAATGTTATTCCATGTTTTTGTAAGAATAGCGAATAGCAACTATTCTCGCTATTCCGAATAGCAAAAATATCGTTTGGATGCAAATTGCTATTCCGAATAGGAGCTATTTTTGAATAGCTTGCTATTCTAGCTATTCTTACACCATCCAAACATACCCTATATGTCTTGTATCCACTATATATAGATCTGAGATGCATTGTAATAAAAATATGAGGTTAAAATCAAAAGAAGAGCAATTTCTTCTTAATGTTCATTTTCTTGTCTTCTCAATAGCCCCTTAATCAGAAGTTCCTACAAAACACTCAGAATAATTAAAGGCAGGCACTTGCGCATATTAAAAGAAAAACAACTTCCAGCAATCAACAAATAAGCTTTGTCCGTGTCCCATATGTCTTCTTTTGATTTTAACCTATTGATTTTAATAAATAGAAAGTAAAGTGTACAAGGCGGATATATCTGGTTATTTGAGTTCAGGCACTACTATAAAAAGGTTTTTTTACGTCACCATGTCTGAACTCAAATAACCAGATATATGAACTGAAATGTTCCTTGCAAAATAAGTAATTTGAAATTGCCCGATCAGTATACAAATTAATAAATAAAAACAGAGGATTCATGTGTCTTCGGTTTTAAATTTTTTTACTAATAAAGTTGTAAAATTTAAATCAAGATTAAAATTCCAATATGTTATCGGTGCAGACCTCATCATGAGTACCCTCCAGCGGGGACATTTGTTTTTAACTCAAAAATGTGACCCGCAAAACTTAAAAAGCACAAAAAGCACACTAACATGAAATCTAAGT
This sequence comes from Carex scoparia, assembly GCA_024447655.1. Lineage (NCBI taxonomy): Eukaryota > Viridiplantae > Streptophyta > Magnoliopsida > Poales > Cyperaceae > Carex > Carex scoparia. The sequence continues at coordinate 2,463,215 of JAJHPE010000033.1, forward strand.
GCAGCGTGTGGTGCATCGAGATGGATTTGGTCAGTATTGGTCAGTATGCACTTGTATAAAACGTGACCATACACGGTCCAAAAAACTAATGAAATACTGTTTTACAACTGTGTCTACGGACATTGTGTATGAATAGATAGGTTAGGTACGTTGTACATGGATTACTGAACCATGTCTAAATACCCCTAGCATACACGGTCTTTTCAATAAACCATGTCCGATATAATTCAATATAGAGAAATTCTTTCTTCCCCCACGTTCCAGTTCCCTAAATGTCCCCCGACTTAATTTTCCAGTCAAAGCTTCCAGTGGCACTGGTTTCTCTCGCATCACCTCTCCTTCGCTCTCTCCAACCTATCTCTAGCCATCTGTTGCGATCGCATCCTCTCAAACCAAACAAGTTCCGTCATCGCCATCCACAAAAGAGAGAGAGAAGGGAGAGACAAGACAGCGACAACTTCGGTCGTGAGGAGCACTGAAGTCGTAAAAGGGACATGGATCGTCTGACGAAAGACGGGACAATGACGAAATTCGATCGGTTGCTTGTGAGAAAGAGAAATAGCAGACGCAGGGTGCACATTTCCTCAACAGGAGGAATACTAAAAAAGAGAGGGGGGGGGGCTCACCGACAGAGAGAGAAATGAAAGGGGATGGAGAGAGAGGGGATGGCTTTAAGATCCGTGCAAGATGTATTTGAACTGTTGAGATTCATCCCATTTCAAAAGTATTTAGTTTAATCTAGTAGAATGAAAACATATTAAATTAACTCATGTAAACGGAATTTTTGTTAGGATTTGTACAACTGATCGAAAGTATGAATACTTGCACGACGAGTTATAAATACTTGTTGGACGAGATATGAATACTTACATAACAAGATATCACAATGAGGTATGAATACTTGTATGATGAGGTATGAATACTTGTATGATGATGTATGAATAATTGCGCGACGTACAATCTAAAAATATGTCATTATAGATTTCAGTTGAACGAGAAAATTGCATAAAAGATGTTTGTGATTTTAGACTTGTAAAATCCTCACAGATCATCAGAAATATTGACTAGATTGAATAGAGAAAAAAATCCACCTCTAAAACTGTGTAAAAATTGAGTGAGTGATGTGTTCATTTTTTTTTTAAATACTTAATATCTTAGACATAAATACTTAATATGTTTTATATTAATCCTTGTGTGTTAGGTATTAATATTTGAAAGCACCAATTGTAAAATATTTTCAATATTAGACGTTCTCCAAGTAGTTAGTGTTCTCGTTATTTAGTTAATAATTTCTCAAATAATTAATAATTTATAGACAGAATAAGATATTGTCACAAGAGGACAGCTAGGTGGTCCTTCAATAAATACCTCTAGCATCCACGGTTCATTCATAAGTGGGTACGTTGTCCGATAATTCATTTTATCTAACATTGACAACTTCACCAGGACCAAAGCAAAGCAAACCAAACCAAAAAGTAAACGTGCAATATTTAAGTTGCTAACAGTAATATTGACTCAGATTCATTGTGGCATGTCATGTACTGCTGCGACGCAAAGCAAGTTAAAAGTTAGTAATTAACATGCAAGAGACAACGATGTATACAGCTAATAAATCATATGATCGCTCATAAATATTTTCATGGAGTTGTGTATTTTTTCTTAATTATGTCAATAATTTAACGAATTACAAAATAATATTTCATATGTAAGGAAGCAAGTTATTTTTCACCATATTCTGTTAATTATGATTCTTTGATTCGCTGTATGAACATGAAAGAAAAAAAGAACGAATCAATGAACCGTAATCGTATTTATGAAGATGTGTAAGTACTATTACGGAACAAAAAAAAAATTTAATTTTTTTTTCAAGATTATCCGGATAACTTTTTTATTTTTATGATATTGTCAAATAAAAGAAATACTCTATGGTCGGTCAGAACTTATAGTGTGCATTAATTTCTATACATTAAACCGTGAATTTCTCTCATATTTGTGTGGCAACTTGTAGTTTGTATTAATTTCTTACGAATTTTTTTACGAAAGTTTGTAGCAACTTGTAGTGTGCATTAATTTCTGTACATTAAATGGTGGATCTCTCTCATATTTAAATAGCTTGGACTTTCCTCTAAGCTAATACTTGTAATGTGCATTATTTTTATTTTTTTTGGAGAAAAGCAGTAGCTTGGACTTTCCCAATTTATTAAATGCTTATTTTAGCTAACTCAATTACAAAATTGATCCGGGTTGATGGTGAGCCAATAACTGATAGTATATCTAAAAAAAAAAAAGTTACAAAACTTATACACCAAGTCTATTCAAAAGTTCACAGCACGGCGACTCTTCTCTTCATAAACAACGGTCAGTTCATTAAAGTCACGTCCCATTCGCAGCGTTTCTGTTTCTGGAACAACCATACCCAACGCACCTTCCTCCCTAACCGCGACTTCATTTCTCCCAATCGACTCTTCTATACTAATAACACTTAGTATCATGCAAAGAGCAATGATATTAATCCAACTTTCTCTTCTCCTCCTCCTGCAGTTCAAAAACATTGAATCTGCTACCCCCAAGATTGCTTTGCCAGGGTGCCCAGATAGGTGTGAGGGCAGTGATATTCTTATCCGTTATCCTTTCGGTATAGGCCAAAATTGCTCCCTGTCTGGATAATTTGTTGTCCATTGCAAAAACACTACTAACGGTATACAAAATCCGTACCGTGCATGATTCATTTATGATTATGGATATAAATTTGCCCAATAACAAGGCACGTACAAAACTTGCTGTAGCTTCCTTGTGCGGCAGCACATCAACAACAACAACCTTTAGTAATAATGCATCATTCTATCTCAACACCGAGGAGAACAAATTTGTAGTCGTTGGATGTAATACACTTGCCTATCTCCACCTGGACGATAGTAGTGATTACTTAGGAGGGTGCTTTTCTTCCTGTGGTAGCCAAGATACACTTAATGAGAATGGATTTTCCTATTCCCATGGATCTTCCTATGAATATCCCGATGGATCTTACTATAGAAATTTCTGCATTGGATCTGGTTGCTGCCAGACAGATATCCCCAAAGATATGTCTACCTTTTATGCTACTTTTGAGGAGAGATTGATCAACAACTCGAAGGCGCATGACTCAAGTCGTTGCAGCTATGCTATGGTGGTGGAGGTTACCCTTTCTAACTACTACAACGTCACCATTGTCGAGCAGGCTAACAAAACCATGCCAATCGTGCTTAACTGGGCCATAGGAAACACAACCTGTGAAGATGCACGGACCAACAAATCAACCTATGCATGCATAAGTCATGGCAGTGATTGTTTAAACTCAAATAGTAGTTCTGGTGGTTATGTCTGCAAATGTGGCCAAGGTTATGAAGGCAATCCTTATTTTGATGAAGGCTGCCAAGGTTTTTCTCTGTCTCTGTCTCTCTCTCTTGTTATTGCAGTTGCTCTCTTTTTATTTTTCTTTTTTTTACGATCTTTATCAACTCACTGTGGCATATATCATGCAGATATTGACGAATGTGCCAACCAAAATCCATGCTCCAAGCTAGCAAAGTGTCACAATTTTCAAGGAAATTATACGTGCAGTTGTCCTTTTGGTTAGCATAAAAATGATGACGAGAAAGAATGCCATCTCAACGTGGCAATAATTATAGGTTTGTTATTTTCTTTTCAGAATAAGTAACGTTTTTCAAGTTTTGAATGCTGTTAGAAGTATACAAATAGGAAGTAATTAAAGATTAATTTATTTTCAGGATGAATAAAAAATATAGTTCCCTGAAACTAAATTTTGACTACTTAGCTTGAGGCGCAATCAAAATAAAACAGTCCGACCAACTCGAAACTTACAATTGTCGCTATCCAATTTAAGTATGAATTACACTATACATACGGCGTCAATTTAAGTTTCCAAGCATCAAACAGAAATGTCCACTATAACTAATTTCTTACTTTGTTTTCTAATATTTATATGCTTTATTGATGTACACAGGTATGACAACCCTATGATATTTTGTTACTGCCTGTAGCATTATATTCTTATATAGTGCTATAACCAAGCGTATCAACTTGCTTGAAGAGAGAAAACAGCAAAAGTTAAAAAGGAAGTTCTTCGATCATAATCAGGGGTCGCTTCTCCAACAACTAATAGCTTCCAATGAAGAGGCCACACAAAATACGATAATTCTTACAATACAAGAGCTGGAAAAGGCAACAAACGGATTCGATAATGCACTCATTCTTGGTATGGGAGGTCATGGATATGTTTATAAAGGTATTTTGTCTGACCAACGTGTTGTGGCTGTAAAAAGGTCCAAAATTGATGATCAGGCTAATGATCAGAGATCCGTTGCTCAGCAGGAAGCTGATCGGCATGCCAAAATCAATCAGTTCATAAATGAAGTGGTCATTCTTTCACAAGTCAACCATAGGAATGTTGTGAAACTCTATGGATGTTGCCTAGAGACTGAAGTCCCATTGCTTGTTTATGAGTTCATTTCAAATGGAACACTTTTTAGTCATCTCCATGTAGAGGAACATTGTTCCTTGACATGGAAACATCGGTTGAGAATTGCTCTTGAGACTGCAAGAGCAATTTCCTATCTTCACTCATCTGCAGCCTCTATATCAGTTTTCGATCGAGACATAAAATCAGCAAACATTCTATTAGATGATTATTTCACAGTAAAAGTGTCAGATTTTGGAATCTCAAGATTTGTCCAAATGGATCAAACAGGCATAGATACAATTATCCAAGGGACACATGGGTATTTGGACCCGGAGTACCATTCCTCTGCCCGGTTAACACAGAAAAGTGATGTATTCAGCTTTGGTGTCGTTCTAGCTGAATTGCTATCAAGAAAAAAGCCATTATTCTCCTCTAGGTTGTTTGAAGGGGGTAATCTCATTGGATATTTTTGTTCTGCTATGAAAGAGAACCGTCTTTTTGAGATTCTTGATCCCGAAGTTGTGAATGAGGAGCACAGAACATAACTCAAAACCGTTGCCAAGCTTGCAGAAATGTGCCTGAGATTGAAAGGAGAAGAAAGGCCAACAATGAAGGAAGTAGAGGTATTGCTCGATGTCTTGTGGCGGTCCGACCAACAGCAAAAACATCCTCTGACGTCTCAAAGTTTTGGAGGAGAGGCAACGGAGGGTACACTACTCCACTTTAGAAATTGAGCAGCCACAACCATCATCTAAATTTTTCTCGGCAAAAGAAGGCTTTTAGTTATGATATATAATTGTAGTAATGATCAAATTTTAGTTGTAATGTAAGTTGCTTATTACTTGATAAATGTTGTTATTTATCTTTTCTGATATTCCTGAAAAAAATATGTATTATCCTCGAATCTTGATTTTTTTTGTCATTTTGTAATTGGTGTACTTATTTACCTGATGTAATTTGAATACTGAGTTTGAGTAATTTCCAAACTTTTATATTCTACCAGATTATGGTCCTTTGGCAAGATAAAATATCTGTTTTACACAGCACGGTATTGCATGTCTTTGTGTCCTATCCTGTTAGTGGGTTGGTTTGATATAAAATTGTTTGAAATAAAAAAAAAGGCCCCTGGTTTCTTTCTTAATTCAGCAGTTCATTTGTAAAAGTTCTTTTTATTGTGATGTTCGAAAGTAAGGAAAATAATACCTATACCACTTTTTTTTCCTTCCCCTTTTATTTATTAGATATTTTATTTAGTTAATTTAAAAATTAAATTAACAAATATACCCTTTTATTTCTACTCAATCCTTTATCTCTGCCCATCTCCACTAACCCTTGTCCTTTTCGTTTCCCCTCGTACTCCCTTGCACATGCCTCAGTCTTGTCCCCTCTGATTATGATGAAATGCCCTCTCACACCTTTACCACCATCAAACGTAATTAAGATGCCACACAAACACAGTTCATAACTAAAAGACAACTTCATTTTGCTTGGTAAACTGCGTGGCAGAGCAAGATATGTTTTGATATTTTATTCATACAGAAAAATATGATATCATAATTCATAAGATGCGTTGCATAAATTTGCAATAACTTTGGGACAGGAGCTTTCTTTCCTATGTGTAATAGTGAAAAAAAGAAAAAGAAAAAGAAAAAAACTAATCTACATTTCTCGAGCCAGTCAACAGGGCAGGAGCAGGACAATTGTGTTGTACGGACAATAATGGTATACTCAGGAAAACAATAACGGTAATACATGGTGGATTTTACTAATATGCATGCATTTTTGGGGTATTTCTGGTGTATTTCTAGTTGCATGTACATGTCGCTGCATTTCTGGGGACTATTGGGCCTTTGATCCGTTGACCCCTCAAATTGACCTTGTCGGACATATTTTGGGTCCCATTTGATCAGGGCCTACATTTTAAGCACCCAGCCACCCACAACAGTTACCAACTTTGGGCTGACTCCGTGATTTTTATTTATATCCAAAATTAAATACAAATTGTCAAATATGCCCACAGAAGTTGAATATTTACGAAACTATAGAAACTGGCCAATTGGTAGGTCCTTAATTTTTAATAGAAACTGGCCAATAATTGGGTGGTTCTCATTTTAAATTTGTTTTGATATTTTAAATTTATTTTTTGTATTAAAATATTAAAATATTCTTTTTGTTTTTTGAAATTAGATAGAATGCTATATAATTTGATTTATTAGAAATACTCCAACAAATAATCCGGCTCAATATTTTTCAGTCTGGATTTTTCACATCTGTAAAAAAATTAAATTTTTTTTGTGTTATTGGAAAAAAATAAAAATACTCCGAATCTGAGTTATTGATACCTGTTCAAGAGTCACTTCTAGATAAATATAGAAAATATTTGGATTTTTATATTTTACAAAAAAATAAAAATAATTCCGCAAGTCGTCAGAATTTTTTTAAAAATATGTTCTCTCATTTTTTTGGAAATTGAGATAATTTTTTTATTAAAATATTATAAATTTTGGATATATTTCTTTGAAATTTGATAGAATAATATATAATTTAATTTATTATAAAGATTGAAACAAATAACGCAGATCAATATTTTTCAAATCGGACTTTTCGCGACTGTAAGAAAAATTGAAATATTTATTTGTGTTATTGAAAAAATAAAAATGTTTTGATCTAAGTTATTAATCCTGAATCAAAAATCACTTCTAGGTAAATATAAAAAAAATAAAATTTTTGTTTTTTTGAAAAATAAAAGAATTCATTGGCGTCAGAAAATGTGTCAGGCAATATCGGAATTTTTTTATAAAAAAAATAAAAAAGTTAAGACCGGCTAGTACCCAAGTATAAATCGATCTCAGCATATTAACATATTATAAGGACCAGAAATTTTCGTGCCAAGTTTCTTTGGCACCGTTCATTTTGGCGATGTGATGCCATATGTATTAGATTTATGTGTTTGCTGTGTTGTGTGATTTTCTTTATCTTGAAACTTGACTCTCTTACGTTGATAGATTCTACGATGCATTTTTTTTTTCTAAATGAATTTGTTTTCTCGTAATTTGAGAATTAGAATTCAATCTAGTGATAACAGCAATTTTAATTCTTTGTGTGAAAAATTTGCAAGTTTGAAACTCAAATGAAAAAATTCCTTTAAATATTAAATACGTGGATAGTGGATAGCTTGACCTAGTTACATCCTTTACTTAGAAAAACCTTATTTATTAATTTATTATAATGGAATGTACTGTTCATCAGTAGTTGGCCCAACAACCTTTAATAAAGATAAATAAAAAACCAAGGGTTTAAGAATTTGTTTTTTACGTTGATAACTTAAAATTACAAAACCCAACAAAGGAATTTTTTTCACAAATGGCTTGCAAATTTTTCTATTTTTTTCTACTTCACTTTTTATAATATCAAAAGACAAAATAATGTACACACCACGTTAACCAATTGGGCCCTGATAATTATCCCCACAGCACCATCCCTTAATATTCTCCCACTAAAATCCAAAAATTATGAGGTTCTGACCATGTGAATATTAAATGTAGGCAATATTTAACATGACTCATTACTGTATTTACCATGCTTCTAATAAGTATTAATATCTGTGAACATGAGTATTAATCTTTGTCTCCAACAGTAACAAAAAGTTATGTTCCTACACAAATTGACACATTATATTTGTATCGTCCCCGCACTAGGTCCAAAACTTACTATGGACGGCCACTAAAACATTAATAGAACAATAGTATTTAACATGTAGCATTGATGTATTTATCTTAAATAACATAAGTATTAATCTTTATGAAGAGAACTGTAGTTATTATACGTAAAAAAATTCTAAATTGTATCCTCACACTAATTTCTTAATTTCCCTGTTTCGTCCCCGCACTATGTGGGACCACTAATCGGGGTCAAACTTCCTAAGCCTAATCTATGTAGTATTTATCCTTTAGTTCAAGTATATCAATCCAGTGTTCATCCATTAGACATAACAATATTTATCCATGATCTATATAGTATTAATTTTAAATATTGTAGTATTTATCTTAGGAATAGTAAGAATTTATCCTTACAAACTGGAGTATTTATCTTTTGATATTAGAGTATTTACTCATTGATATTGAAGTATTTATTCTTACACATTACATTATTTATCCATTAGATTTGAGTATTCACCTTAGTCAATTAAGTATTTAACTTAGATATAATAAGTATTAATCTTTAAAACTTGAATTATTTATACTTTAATATTGAAGTAATTCTCCATTGGACATTGGAAAAATTTTAATTTATTTTTAAAAGTTTGAAGTAGTTATTCTTTGATATTGGAGTACCTTAGTTTATATTGAAGTATTCATACTTTGATTTAGGCCGCACATATTATAATACGTCACTCAAGAGTTCCCCAAGATCAACTCTCCCACCCATACTCAATGCATTTGAGCTGTACACAATCTTACCAGTGACGATGTTGCCGACATATTACAGAGATGGTATATCTCTATAATTTTATATTTTTTCTCAATTTAAAATTGTTCATTGTCCTTAGTGGAATAATCTGCAACTGGTGAGCAAACTATATAAGAAATAGTTTATATATTTGAAATAAATATTTTGATCTCCTATACAGTTAGTGCCATTAAATTGATCAAGACGAGTTATGGTATCAGAAAAGATTGGAATGGTGATCCTTGCCTTCCTACAAACTACAGCTGGACTGGGATTAGATGTACAATTTATTCTTCTGATATTCCCAGGATTACAGTTTTGTAAGTTATACATCCAATACAATGCTTAATTGAATTTTTTTTCTCTTTGTATCAATCCTTCTGCTGAGCAATTAAATTGTATTTATATTTTGGCAGAAATCTATCATCCAGTCGATTAACCGGGGAAATCATATCTGCATTTGGATACCTAACTGACCTTGTGACATTGTAAGTTCCTTTAAAATTCAGAAACAAAAATATATTTTAGGCAAGTCATAATAAGTTAATAACATCACTTGCATTCTTGTGACATTGCAATGAAACAGTTTCTTAGATGAAGTTTCACTTTGATGATCCTTTCAGGGACTTATCGTACAACAATCTGTTCGGCAACATTCCTGATTCCCTGGATAATTTAACCTCACTTACATTCTTGTAAGACCAGTGAACCTTTTCTTTTTTATCCAAAACATCAATTCCCAATGTCAAATAAGCTGTTCTCTCTTATTGCAGGGACTTCTCAGGAAACAGTGGCCTTTCCCGAATACTTCCTCCTGGTCTCCAGAAAAAACTAAATGATCGTCATTTGATAGTGCTGTATGTCTATTTTCCCCATGTTGATAAAATGAATGAACATTCATTCCCACCACTTCTTTGAACAGCCATTTTTTAAGTTTACAATTTTTTTTACTTTAGTTTAAAACATAATCCTCAAGTAGTGGGAGCGGGCATTGCATGTTGGAAAACTGTGCAAAAACTATCAGATAATAAATGGGTTAGATCTAATGTTGATGCACTCTGTTTATAGTTAGTCATGCTATTGTGCCCTTTGTTAAGGTAGCTTCCCATATGCTGGCTTAGGGGAGCAACCAAATAATTTGACAAAAAAAAAAAAAATTAAAGAATGAACGAGCATGCATACCCATACTTTGATCAAAATCTCAATTGACAGTTTTGAAGGCACTGACAACGGCACAGATAGTGAATCAGTCAGGACACAAGAAATCTTCAAAAGCAGTTATCTTTATAATTGTGGCTATAGTTACCGTGTTGCTGATTATTGGAGCAGTGGCACTATTCTTTTTGTACCACCAGAAGAAGAAAAGTAATTGTTGCATAGTGGTTAAATTTAATTATTTTTTTTTTGAGATAAAGTAGGTAGATGAAGCCTCCCAATTTTCAATGTTCAAATGAGATCTTCCAGCATAATTACGAACCAACCGCCATCAACACATAAGGAATTGCCTTTGTCATCATTAGACCAAATTCTATTTCTCAATATTGATTAATTTTATATTACAAACTTTTCTTTCTAGGATGGCATGCATGAGATCAATAACCTTTTTTGTTGGTACCTGCATGTATGTGTTTTTTGAAAGAGATTGGGTTAGTGAATACCACCTACAATACCAAAAAAACCATAAATAAAAAAAAACAAACTCTTATCTGCAGATAAGAGCAATGAAAAATGATATGATGATCTCTCCTCATGACTTAACTGAATTACATACACTGTTTGCCTAATTTTTACATATTAGCTGATTGTTGCATTTCTTAGAAATATTTTATTATAATGTATTATTCTAGATACTTCCATCAACCCAACTACATGTCAAGAGGACCCTAGATGGTTTGTAACGGAAACTAAATCTGACGTACTTGATAACCCAAATGACCCTGGCGAATCTGGGGCAGGAGGAATGGGGTTAAATTTCGACAGAAAGCAATTTAGTTATGCTGAGCTGGAGCATGTGACAGATCACTTTAGAGAACAAATTGGATCTGGGGGGGTTGGTGAAGTCTTTCAGGGCAGACTTGATGGAAATGAAGTTGCCGTAAAAGTTTGCTCTGAGTCATCTTCTCAAGGAACTCAACAGTTTTTGAATGAGGTAACAGGAGTATCTGTCATTCATTGTTTATATAAGGCTCTGTACCAGAACTAATTGCTACACTGTTATAGGGTGCAGCATGCATGATTCACTATATTTTGTATTAGTAATTAGTACCTACTACATCTCTGCTCTGCATTTGGTCTCACGGGCACTTAGTTTACCAGAATATTCGTACTGTAATGCAAGTAATACTCTGAATATATTTACAGCTGTACATGAAAATCTTCAGATCAGAGTTTGATTTTAAAGGAATAACATATATCTAATGCAGAATATATCTCAAATTTCTCTCTAGGTAGAAAAGATGTCGAGGGTTCATCACAAGAACTTGGTCTCACTAGTTGGCTACTGCAAGGATGAAAATTATATTGCTCTCATCTACGAGTACATGCAAGAAGGAGATCTGAAAGATCGGCTAAGAGGTAGTGTAGTTGCTGAACTAAAAGATTTTTCCCTTGGTCTAAATTATATTAGCATCAATATTTCTGCAGAATATGCACTGCACCAGCATTCTATAATAAACACATGGATATGAATCAAGGATGCAAAATGTCAAATTCAATTAGATCAAAATTGGGAGTCTGCATGGTGGAGATTTAATATTAATAAATGAACAATTTAATAAAAAATATCTTACAAGAAAAGGTGCCAAATGATCAAAACTTTGGCTAATAAATTTAATGATTTACATATTTTACATGTAGGTATCACTCAGCCTCTTTCATGGAGACAACGGCTCAGAATTGCATATGAATCAGCCCAAGGTCTGTAAATTTTTATTACTGTTGGCAACAAGAAACAACTTGAATCTTATGTAATTAATGACCTCATCTTTTGTATTTTGTACAGGATTAGAGTATCTTCACAAGATGTGCAATCCACCCCTAATTCACAGAGATGTAAAAACCAGCAATATTTTTCTTACCAGAAATTTCGAGGCAAAGGTTTCTGATTTTGGTTTAGTCAGGGCTTTCTCAGGCACTCATGTCTCCACCATAATCGCTGGGAAACCTGGTTATTTAGATCCACAGTATGTTCTACTTGCCTCTCCAGTTCGTTCTTTCTAACTTGTTTGTTCTATTCATGTTTTATGGGCACTTGGTTTATTTTCCATTTTGAGTTCCGGTGAATCATAGCATTTAAGGACATATTGGCACTAGACCAGATTCCTACGTGACAGGATTTGTTGCCCCTGTAATGCTTGTCTGCCAAATTAGCTTCAAACCTAAAATCAAAGCAATAACTAGTGTAAAAAAAGGACATGAATGAGGCTATGTACTGTGCATAGCGCATATTGATCCGTGCTATGGATTCATATCTCAATTTTCAAAGTCCAAACATGATTATTATTATATGAGAATGTACTTGCAGGTGAAGTTTTATAATTTTAAGAATTGTTTTTACGATTTTTTGAGATATGTAATAGAAAATCACTTGATCTAAACTATTCAGAAGTAGTGATTTTCCACCTATCTAGAAAAATAATAAAAAAATTGTAAATAATATAATTAAAATGTAGTCCACAAGTACATTTTCATACATGAATAATATTGGGATGTCCAAATCGACTATTTGTACTTTGAAAATAAAAATATTGATCTGTAGTTACGGACAGATCCATGCTATGCATAACAGTGTAGCCTCAGTCAAAGAGAATTACAGTACTCAATATTATATCCTACAATAGCCGTACTCATGTTCTACAGCATCATCAGTGTTTGCTTTTTTTTTTGTTTCCATTTTGTAACATTAGAAAGGAAAGCGTCTACCAAATTTATATGAAAAAATTGTATATAAATAAAAAATTTATAGAAAATTCATTGAGAGTGGAAAAGATCTATTATTACTATTTTTCATTATTTCATGCACATTTCTGTTTGTTAATTTGTTTCATATTTCTGCAGTTATACATCCACCTACGAGCTCATAGAAAAAAGTGACGTCTACAGTTTTCGGGTTGTCTTGCTAGAAATCATCACAGGAAAGACGCCAATCGGCCAAGGCCCACAAGGGAGTCAGCATTTGACTCAATTTGTGCAGCAAATGCTCTCCAGAGGAAATATAGAGAGCATATTGGGGCCAAATATGGGAGGCCAATGCAACCTAAACTCTATTTGGAAGGTTGCTGAGCTGGCACTCAGGTGCACTGTCACCGACAAACCTGATAAGAGGCCTGACATGACAGAAGTTGTTACAGAGCTCAAAGAAATCCTGAATCTAGAAATGTCCAGCAGTGAAACTAGTAGTGTGGCTTCTGGGAACACAAGTGAGTATGGTGGCAATTTTCACATACCACGTATTGGGGGCTCAGAGCTACCAGATTGTGGTCCTTTGGTAAGATAAATATCAGTTATAGACAGCATGGTGCTGCATTCCCTTTGTCTCCTATCCTGTGAGTGGGTTGGTTTGATATAAGATTGTATTTTTTATATAAAATTACCTGGTTGCTTTCTTTATTCAGCAGATCATTTGTTGAAGTTTTTTATTTTGTGAGGTTTGAAAGTAAGGAAAATGGAACCTATGGCACCCCGTGCTATTAAGAAGACCTAAACTCTGTCATCGTTGTATAATAAAACAATTTCCATGGATTCCTTCCTTGTGGTTCATTTCAGTTGATTTCTATATATAGGTAGAAAGCCGAATTGATCAATGGATTCACAAAATGAAAACCTAAGACTCCCCAATACAGAACTGGTGTAAATATAATCTGGATCCCCAAATATAGGTCCGGCAACATGAGTCCAAAGTCTCAGTTGTCAAGTTAAACAATAAGACTAATGTTGTAATAATTCTTCAAAAGTTGCCTAAATTATGGAAATTAAAATATATAAAAAATACTTGGTCAAATCCTGTCTCGCAGCTGGACCTGACACACACCACTAGGATATGTGAAAGCATTATCTTTTTTTTTTTTTTTTTTTTATGGTTGGTGGCAAATGTATGTGAAAGCGTTATCATTCCTCATATACACAGAACTTGTAGTACTACGTAGTAAGGTTTGAACTATAGCCTTCCTCATTTACAGTCTCAAGCTCCAAGCATTCTTTTTTTTTTTGAGGACAAATGTGAGTCAATCTCACATTTAGTTCCATTAATAATGGTCAAAAAGTTACAGGAGTTTTGTAACAGATAAGAAAAGAGAATGCTCAAACATCTGAGCTTGAGAAAATCAAGTAAGCCAAAAATAAAAAATAAAAAATAAAATAAAATAAAATAAAAAAACAGAATATTTAAGAAGTTGATAGCAGTTCAATCGTAGGCTCAGAATTCCGCAAAAGAGGCCCCTGATTTCATTTTCCTTTTTCATGTCGCATCTTGCAATGTTTGTACCAGTCCGGTACCGAAAAACTGTACCAAGTCCATCGTACCGGTCACCTTGACGACAAGCCCTCCATTACCAGTAAGTATTCATTCCTTACTAGCCCATCATCTGTGTCTTCTTAACATATCAGACCCCTATTCCAACATCCAATTTCAGCCTCCATGCCATGATCCTCTCTCATTTTGCTCACTGTACCGTTATTTTATTTTTATTTTTTTATTTTTTTATTATTTCTCCTCTATGCCATCTGAACCAGCTCCAAGCATTCTTTTAGCTCAGCAACGAAGCCATAGTGGGTCTTTGGCTTGAGAAATGCGAAACACACCGCAACGCTAGATCAGCAACCTTCTACACAGAGTTCACCTCATATTCTCATTACATGTTGGCATCTACAACATCTTCAATATTGATCCATCTCAATCATCCACCCTCGTCTCGATTGATCAACCGAGATAAGGCGAGATTCAACAAAGGACGTACAACTACTTCCGACAGACGTGCTATCCACTCTAGATAGCATGTATCAGGCACAATTCATAGTGGTACCGTTCTTAATCAATGAGCAAATTGAAGTCAAAGCTTAGATATAAATTTAACCATAAGTGTTGAATAATAAAATGCACAAAAAGTTAGGCCAACCCATTTCTTAAAATTGTAATAATAAGTCCCACTATAAGATTTTTCATGTTCTCTTATTCTCTTTCATTCTATTTACGAAATAGAGTTGGCATATCTGAAAAAAAAAAACACAAAATATACATCATCGACCCAAAACTCAGAAGAAATAAGTTCAAGAACTAGACTAACTTGAACTAGGGGTAGACACTACATTAGACCAGGGATAGACACATTGAACAATTAGTACTGGATCGAAATAAAAAATTCAAATCCAAAAATACACACTTGTCTATCTCAATTTCTATATGGATCTACTAATGTGTATAGGGAGTGTATCCGTGTCTTACACTATGTCCTCAATTTTATAGCAAACAAAAATAAATATGTCTTACACTATGGTCAATACTATATAATTTGATTTAGTAGAAATTAACATTATATCTCATTCAAGACGGATATTTATTAGTGCTCTAACAAATTCGATATTTGTCTTTCTGTTATAATGGATATGTATTAATTTATAAAATATGAAAAAATATAGAAAATATTAAGACATGAATATAAGTTATTTAATATGTATAGAATGAGATGTATTGTATAAGTATTGCATAGAATCCAACCGAAGTACTGAGAAAATATACTCTTCACAAATTTCTTTTATTTTTTTAAGCCATTTTGTGTCATCTTTTATAAATCATAAAAAAAAATTTAAAATAGTAAAAATTGATATTCTACAAGTTCATTATATTACCAATTTATCGATCTACTCAGATAGAAAAACAAAAATAAAAATCTAAATTGGAAACTTCAACTCAAATTTTGAAGCTCTTCCCTTTTTTTTTTGGTAATTCTGAATTTTTTGTTTGCTATAAAGTTGAACTTTTTTCATTTCTCATTCTTAGATGAAAATATTAAGATAAAAAAAAAATATATATATATATGTTACTGTAGCAGACCATCCCACGGGGGGCGGTTCGGTGTATCGAGTGGACCGTCCCCTGGGGAGACAGTTTGGTGTGCAAGGTGGACCGCCCCTTAGTGGGGCGGTTTGGTTAGTTTTATAAAAACAATTTGAGTTATGGTTATTTTTATTAATATTTTTAGGATTATTAATAAATAAAAAACGGCCCCACCTGTCAATCCAGTGGACAACGTGTAGTTTCTGCAGTTAAAGGGGGAAAAAACAATGAGATCGATAAAAGCAACTGTGACTTGAAAGTTTAAAAGAAAAAGAATAATGGATTTTTTTCTAAAAAAAATAAATTACGGAGCCTGAATCAAGAAATGAGACTGTCAAGCTTATTATCCTCATTGTTGACCAGTTCAAGGATGCAAAAAACCATTTAATTAGTACTTGAAGTCGAAAACTTTTCGTCAACCAAGTATATATAACTATATCGATCTCAGCATATTAATTATAAAGACCAGAAATTTTAGTTCATGCCCAAGTTTTTTTGGCACGTACCGTTCATTTTGGGGATGTGATGCCATGTATTAAATTTATGTTTATGCTGTGTTATGTGATTTTTTTTATCTTGAAACTTAACTTCCTCTTACGTTGGTAGCTTCTAGCATGCATTTACACACACACACACACACACATACTGATTTTCTCTCTTAATTTGAGAATGAGCTAGCATTTGATTTAATGGTGACAACAATGCTCTTTATTGTATGAAAAGTTTCTAGGTTGGAAATCCGGATGATAAAATCTCTTGAAATGGAGGAAAAACAGGAAAAAAAAAAGTAATAAAAAAAACCTAAAAAAAAGAAAGCAAAATGGAGGAAAAACAGTAAAAAAACTGGAAAAAAAGGAGGAAAAGCAAAAAAAAAAAAACAGAAAAGACAGTTAAAAAAAATAATAAAACAGAAAGATTACAAGGGTTAGCGGCAGCAGGCAGAGTCAGGCGGGGAAGGGCGGAATCGAGCGGAGACGGGCAGAATCGGATGGGACCATTCGAAAATTCTACTTTCTATTGTACTATTAAAAGCAAATTAATTCATGTAACTTGTACCTTGAGATTAATTTCTAGAAAACATTCTATCAGTTTTCAATAAAATCATCCCTATAAGAAACTGCCACTATCTGTAAAGAAAAAAGTGTTTAACAGCGTTAGTATTATCGCGGATACTTCTATCGATAATAGCAATATACACCAGAAATAGTATTTTTTGTCGACTTACTCTTCACAATAGTCATTTTTAAGGGGAGTTTGTTATTTTTTTTGGTCTCACCATGATTAAATAATCTAATAATCATGTTCTATTTGTAAATAAATGCAATCACGAGAAGAGTGGTAAATTTTGAATCAATTTGTACAAGGAAAAGGTTATAAAAATGGAAAGTGCAAATGAATCCCAATAAATGATTAATGTATTATCCTAAAATGTGCTATAACCGTAATGTTGACGTTCGGCTGCTAATGTTATTTAAACCTTTGATCTTAACATATATGATTGGAGTACGTACACAGATAAGGTTAATTAAATAATAATAGGACGGCACAAATATATAAATATATAACGTTAATTTATGATTCAATTATGAAATCCGAATCATGCCATTTGTGTGTTGACTTCATGGTGATTAATTAAGATCAATTAATAAGAGTGTGGCGCATCCTCTACCACTCAGGCAGCGCACAAAGCTTTACGATTTGCACAGAAGGTCTCCTAATTATGGAGTAGTGCAAATCTCAATTCTCAACACAAATAAAACTCAGATGGGCGTTTTACACTTTCTAGTATATAGCACAGTACTGGATCTGGAATATAGCCGTGTCTTGCCGTGTCTTGCGTCAACTGTCTAATAGAAAACTTTTCTTTAGCGTACACGACTAGCTATACACAACAAAGCCAATCACTAAATTTTCTAAATGGCAGCCGTTAATTACGCGGTCAACTGTAGCAGTTAATACAGTACATTTTCTCTTGACATGAGGGCACCAACTGTACCAGTTGTACCAGTTGAACCAACCTTGATTGAAAAATCTCCTTTGGAGGTTGCCCAAGTCAGCTTCACGAGGCATGATGGATTTCTTCAAGTTGTTGATACTAGCTTTCAAGTATTGATATGGTGAGAGAATTAGTCTTTGGTCTAGTGGCTAAGGCACATGGTTTCTATGTGAGAGATCATGGGTTCGAAACTCAGATGGGAGAAATTTTTTATTATAAATTTGTAATAATAGAGATATTAAATAGTTGGATAACTTGACTTTCAACTTTTAAAAAAATATTGATATGGTGGGTGAAGATGCGCACAGTAACGAATAAAGTAATCAACGAATTATTTGTTTTGCATTTTTGAAAAAACAGATGAAAGAGAAACCTTCTGTGACGAGACAATTCTGTAACTTTCGGGTTTTCCCTTTTTTTTTTTTTTTTTTTTTTTTGCGGAACAGAAATGTATTAATTACCGTTTCTGGTTTAGTTGATTACAGGCAGACGGAGATCGTTCGTGGTAGATTTGTGGGACGGGTTAAAACATTTCGTTTTGTGGGACGAGATAATCGAATCTGTTTTTCATACATACTGAATTTCCACCAAAACCATCATGTTTCGTAATATATTTTTTATTTATTTTCGATTAATAAAAATTTCGGTTGTTTTATTATGGGATCTAACTTAACGAACTTTTTAATCAATTAACTTTAATACGCCCCCTTTTTAAATGTTGAAAGCGTCAAATTTATTATCAAAAATATTGCACTTACAGTACAGTTTGAGTAATTATAATTGTAATATAATATGGTACTATTCTTGTATAAAGTAAGTATGTTTATTTACTCATTATGGTAAATCCTGCTTATATCCAATTTTATGATACATCCGGCATTTATGGTACATATATTTAAAAAAAAAATTATATAAATGAAAAAATAAAATTATAGATGTAAATCATTAAATTATTAGACAGTATTAAATTGGATTGATCATTTATTATAAAATCATTAATGTTTCACTGGTAAAAGTTTCAAAATATTTTATAAAAAACTAAAAGGTGTCTCAAATCAATCCATATTTAATATATATAGACGTTATTTAAAACTTGAATATCAAATCTAAAATTTATTTATTTAATTTAAATACTATTTTTCAAACGATATTAAGGCCATGTTTAAATATTATTCTTTAAGGCCATGTTTTAAGGTCATATATGTTTAATTGTGGAGTAAGATATATATTAAGAGATTACTCTACACTTAAGTAGTCAAACGATAAGTAAAAAAAAGAAAGTGAAGTAAGAGGTGAGTCAATATGTAAATTAACTTACTTCACACTTACTCCATATGTAGAGTCCACTATTATAAACATAACCTCATTTTCTAATATCTTACTCTGCAAGATGGATTAACATAAATCATGAATTAAACTACCAAACAAAATGTAAAATATATAAAATATAATAGAGTAAGCCATTTAATCATCATTAATTTTACTTCACAATTAATTATTCTTTAAATAAATAGTTTAGATGGTCAACGAATTCAATCCTACAGTCACCAACAATCAAGTAGCACTAATTATTTTCACACACACATATAGAGCCGAAATTTTTATAAATATACAAAACTCTATTTTAATCTAACAATCTATACAAAATTGCAGTGGAATTTTAAATCTATCCAAACCGGTATTGTATAGCAGTACTGTATAGCAGTGTTTTGCGTCAACTGTCTAATAGAAACTTCCTCATGAAGATAAAGAAAATATTTTTTTAGCGTACACGACTAGCTATACAGAACAGAGCCAATCACTAAATTAATTAAATGGCAGCCGTTAATTACGCGGTCAACTGGATTAATTTCTTGGCTAGTATAAAATGCTGTATCTAGAATTTGCGATAAGAAGCAGAAATCAGTAGTCCCTCTTCAAGGAATTAATATCTGATGTTGTACTGTTTGGGAAGAATGCATTTGTGGTGCTCTTATCTTCTCATACTGATGCTGCTGGTGTTCGCACGTTTCTGTTCTGGTCAGAAGCCAAATTCTAATGGTAAAAATATATATTAAGTATTTTTATATTTTATTTTTTGTCTAATCTCATCTTGATCAGTTAAGGTTTGGTAACAATTCAAAATCTGTTAAGGTTTGGCAACCACCTTATTGGTTGATTACCAAGGGCAAAACCACGAAAGAAACAACTAACAGATCTCGAACAATTTCACAATTACACAATCAAGTAAAAAAAATTAACTTAGTAAACAGTGGAGTACATAAGTAGGGAAGTAAAAAAGTCACGTCAACTAGAGCCAGTTATGTCATGTTACAGTACACCTGTTGGTTACGTGTCTTGACTCTCGCATCACGGGTCCTGCGGTGTACGTGTCTATTTGCGTGTCGTGACTATTATTTAGGCAAAATCATACAGCATAGTGCGACAGGTGAATCCACCTGATTACAGTATGAAACACAGTACCGCGACACAACACTTAGTCATGTAAGGACACGTGAGTCACGTGACCAGGATCGTTCTATCTTGACCCGACAGTTGGTTTTTACAAATTCTTTGAGATCAAATTTGTTGTCTAAAGCTTTTGTTTCGGCTGAAATAATTTTCTTGTAGGCCGAGAGGATTTCTTGCAGGCCACAATTGTTTCCAGTACCATATTAAAAAATTTAGTCCTCCTTTTCAAATTTTTTAATTCCGTCCCTATTTTCCTGTGGGCCGAAATACTCTATTGCAGGCTCAACACGATACAACAACTACAAAAAATTTAGGGTACAACACGTTTATTATATATTATTTTTATTGTTTTAATTATATTAATAATTGTATTATACGGTAGTTAAAAATTAATTCAGCACTTGTATTATTACAAATTTAATAAAAAAACAAATTATACATTAAAATCAATTGTTGGATACGAAACAAATAATTGTCAAATAATCCTGTCATATAAATAATCCACTTATATAATAATACAAATATTATAATCAAAACATACTTTGTTTTTTTTATTTTCTATTAATGCCAAAAGAAAATAATTTGGAGATAAATAATACATAATAGCGTATTATGTGTATTTAAGTAATGCTTGAATATAATTATATTGATTTCAACTACCCCTGACCAATAACTACCCCTGACCAATAACTTGTGAAATATATAATTATGTAGTAACTAATATTTATATTTTCTTATAGTTGAATATAATTTATTAATATATTTTCTAAATAGTAAGAAAAAGAGGGTCTAGCCTCCACTTTTTATTTTTATTTTTATTGAAAACGATCTATTTTTTGAATTATTTTTCCATATTTCTTTAAATTGAAACTATTATATTTTTGACTACTTTTGAAAACTAAAACATGCTTCGACAACATGTCTAAAAATTAAATGCCGCACCAATCATATGAAGTTTCAACCTTCTTTTTTTCAGCGGGTAACCTTTTTTTTTTTTTTTTTTTTTTCCAAATCTTAGCCATATGGGTTTTTCACAAAATAATTGTCCGAAATTTCATAATACTTAGGTCACCGACAATAATCCTCCATTACACAAACTTGACAGTTCTTTCTTTTCTAATAGTAACAATAGGATATTTTTCGTCTTAATTAACACGGTTGCTGCTGTTCATTTTTTCCGCCTCCGAAATAGTCTCAAAATTCGCCTTCCTCTCTTTCTCAGCTTTGTAGGTTTGAGTGAGAATTATGTTTTTTTTTTAGAGAGAAAACGGTGTTTTATAATGCAACTGCCTAAGAAAAAATAAAACCCAAGGACTTGCTAATTATTGGCCGATTTCTAAAAAAAAAATAAGGAGCTGCTAATAATTGACCGGTTTGGACATTTTTATAATTTGCTGTGGACATATATGGCAATTTGTATTGAATTTTGGATTTAAAAAAAAATGACGGCAATCTGTGATGTGCTGGTATCCGTGTAGACACTTTTAATTTTAAAAACCAACACAGCATTCGTTAATTTGTTTTATCCCTCTGTCGGTATCTGGAGATAGTTGTTTAGCCGGGATTTCACAATAACTTTGTCATGCATGGAAATAATATCATGGCGATAATGGTGACAATAATTAAAATTATTTTCAAAATGCGTATTTGTTCTCTTTGCTTATTTTTAATTTACACATTTACTTTTTTTTATTTTATAAATTTAAAATAAATTTTTAAAATTATACAATAAATTAGACAAATAGTGGGGTTTTTAATTTAGAATAATAAATATATGATATTATGAATATTCAAAGAAAAAAATACATAATTTCATGATTAATTTTGAAGGATATATATGAAATTCCACCAATAAATTATGATAAAGATCAAATTAAGTGAGTCTTAGACGCATCAAACAGTCACCCAACCTTACAATGAAGTCTGCGATATTTTCACAACAAATAATGTCATAGGTAAACATGCATTTTCTAACATCGTCTTGGCTAATAGCTCCACGAGCTCTCACAATTCTCCAATTTTCATGAAAAAAAAGTGGTTTGTGACACACTACTCTTCAGCTTGAGAGTGTGGATTAATTCATATATAATTCCAGAGATAATTGAAAAAAGAAGGTGAATTTTGCAAAAACTTGGTGAAGAGCTAACGATAATAAAAAAAGGTTACAAATAATTAAGGTAACGAGAGTGAGAACTCAGAAATTGGTTTAATAAATCCATCTCACAGTCACAGAGGTTGCCAATTTGATAACACTGATACAGATTCACCTTCATTGTATCAGTGTTAAGGTGGCATCTCACAGTCACAGGGGCAGCTAATCCCTGCTCAATTAAATCTGGTGTTGACACTTGACACCTCAGATGCCACCTTATTATTCCTTTAATTAGCTGAAATGGATTAGCGGCCTCTTCAACACTCGTTTCTAAGATCTCCAGTTAGTTCCCTACTGCAAATCGATCTCCTTTAATTTCTGTTGATGGGGTCCCTTTGCACAGCAACATAATTAATTATTACTAGATAGTTCCCTTGGTCATTGTTTTAAGAAAGGGCCCGCCTAGCAGTGTCTGTTCTTTAAAAATCTGCTGCCCGTTAGCCTTGCCCGCCTGGACCGTTCTCCTTTAATTCTTCCTATTATGTTCTTTGACCAAGTCACAATCGGTTCTAGGTCTAATCAATGCTCGACTCCTTACTCATACTAGGTCTATTTGGTAGTGAATTGGTTCACGGCGGGTTTGCTAGGATACCTAATTAATTGGTCGCACAATGAATTGGTGAGTGAAGTACTTTAGAATTGCACCCAAAAATAATTGCATTTTTTTTCTATTTGCAGGTTTCATAAACATAGACTGTGGTATTGCAAGCAACACTAGTTATGTTGACAGCTTCACAGGTTTAACATACGTATCTGATGATGAATATATCGACACAGGGTTGAATGGCAAAATATCTAGTCTGTATCCAGTGAACAAAACAAAGTATACATATCTCGAAACCCTCAGAAGCTTTCCTAACGGTTTTAGAAACGGTTTAGGGTTTAGGGTTTAGGGTTTAGGGAGAGCAACATTCGGTTATGGGAACTATGATGGCTTAGAAAATACTCCCAGTTTCGATTTATATTTTGGTGTCAATTTCTGGGATACCATTACGATCACTCGACCTGATCAATGGTACGATTCCGAGATAATTGCTGTTGCCCCGGCCAATTATATCCAAGTTTGTCTGGTCAATATGGGACTCGGAACTCCTTTCATCTCTGCGCTGGAGTTGAGACCATTGTATAGCTTTCTCTATTATCAAGCATACGCTAAGCAATCTCTCAATCTCTATACTAGGAGAAATGTGGGATCAGATAATTCAGTGGTGAGGTATGCAAAAAAACTTTATTTGCATTTTCTGGGCTTATTTTGTGGTAATAATATCACCTACACATCCTGATTTTGACCGTTATGAAAATCAAATAGTATAATCGTCCATATTTCCTAGACATTCTATTGTTCTAATTGACCTACAATAGCTTATTTCAAATTTTAAATTGGCGGGTAACTTCCAATTTGCAGGCCAGCTCCCCAAACTGAAGTGATACTTTTTCAATTAATTTCTTATTTTTTTCAATAAAATTTACTTTCTTATTTAGAAAATTCATATTGTGCAGAACAAAAGTCACCAATTAGGCATCTCTTTATTTGTTGAGAGCAGGTATCCTGATGATATCCATGACCGGCTATGGCTTAATTACACACAGTCTTCATGGGCAAAAATATCCACTGGCTCTAACATTGATGGCCGTAATATTTATGACGTGCCATCCTTGGTGCTACAGACAGCAGCTGGTCCCTCAACAGCAAACAGCTCCATTGACATATCATGGTCGACATCTAATACGTCGACTTGGTTCTTACTTCATCCTCCATTTTACTGACATCAAGATTGTGCAAAACACTAGTCTCAGGGAGTTCTACGTTTATGAAAATGGAAAGCAATATTCCACAAACCCTATTCCCATGAAGTACCTTAACACATCTTATTACTCATACTATGAATTAGGCCGCACAAATTATAACGTATCACTCAAGAGCTCCCCAAGAGCAACTCTCCCACCCATACTCAATGCATTTGAGCTGTACACAATCTTACCAGTGACAATGTTGCCGACATATTCCAGAGATGGTATATCTCTATAATTTTATATTTTTTCTCAATATAAAATTGTTCATTGTCCTTAGTGGAATCATTTGTAACAAGAAAACTATATAAGAAATAGTTTATATATTTGAAAAAAATATTTTGACCTTCCATACAGTTAGTGCCATTAAATTGATCAAGACGAGTTATGGTATCAGAAAACATTGGAATGGTGATCCTTGCCTTCCTACAAACTACAGCTGGACTGGGATTAGATGTACAATTTATTCTTCTGATATTCCTAGGATCACAGTTTTGTAAGTTTTACATCCAATACAATGCTTGATTGAATTTTTTTCCTCTTTGTATTGATCCTTCTGCAGAGCAATTAAATTGTATTTATCTTTTGGCAGAAATCTATCATCCAGTCAATTAAACGGGGAAATCATATCTGCATTTGGATACCTTACTGACCTTGTGACATTGTAAGTTCATTTAAAATTCAGAAACAAAGATATATTTTAGGCAAGTCATAATAACATCACTTGCATTCTTGTGACATTGCAATGAAACGGTTTCTTACATGAAGTTTCACTTTGATGATCCTTGCAGGGACTTATCTTACAACAATCTGTCTGGCAACATTTCTGATTCTCTGGATAATTTAACATCACTAACATTCTTGTAAGACAAGTTAACCCTTTCTTTTTAATCCAAAATATCAATTCCCAATGTCTCATTAACCGTTCTTTCTTATTGCAGGGACCTCTCAGGAAACAGTGGTCTTTCAGGAATACTTCCTCCTGGTCTCCAGAAAAAACAAAATGATCATCATTTGATAGTGCTGTATGTCTATTTTCCCCATGTTGATAAAATGGATGAACATTCATTCCCACCACTTCTTTGAACAGCCATATTTTAAGTTTACAAATTTCTTTACCTTAGTTTATACCATAATCCACTAGTAGTGGGAGCCGGGCATTACATGTTGGACGTTTTATAACTGTGTAAAACAATCAGATAATAAATAGGTTCTGATCTAATGTTGATGGACTCGATCTGTTTATAGTTAGTCATGCTATTTTGCCCTTTGTTAAGGTAGATTCCCATATGCTGGCTTAGGGGAGCAACCAAATAATTTGAAAAAAAAAAAAAAAAAAAAAAGAATAGAATGAACAAGCATGCATACCCATAATTTGATCAAAATATTAAATGACAGTTTCGATGGCACCGACAATGGCACGGATAGTGGATCAGGACACAAGAAATCTTCAAAATCAGTTATCTTTATAATTGTGCCTGTAGTCATCGTATTGCTGATTGTTGGAGCACTGACAATATTCCTTTTTGTACCACAAGAAAAAAAGTAAATGTTTCATAATGATTAATTTTTCTTTGTTTTTCTTTTTTTGGAGAAAAAGATGAGGTCAAATTTTCGAACTTAAAGTTTAAATATCCACAAGAATCCTTTACCAAAAATTTGAACCTATAAACTTCCACATAGTCTACGTACATTAATTGCCTTAGGCCACTAGACCATATACTGATTCTCATTATTGATTAATTTTTTCGGTACAAACACTTTGGTCTGGGATGTGAGATCAAGAACCTTTTTAATGGTATATGAATATATGTAATTTAGGAAGGCTTTAGGTCATTGCATACCACCTATAATACAATACAGCAACATAAATAAAACAAGAAACTTAACTCCCTAGTTACCTACATTACCTATACTGTTTACTTACTCCTATTAGCTAATAGCTGCATTTGTTTGAAACATTTAATGTAGAGACTACACCTACATCTCAGGAGGACCCAAGAACTTTTGATGACCAAAAGGACCCTGTCGAGTCTGGGGCTGGAGGAGACGAATTCAATTTCAATAAAAAGCAATTGAGATTTTCAGAACTGAAACTTATAACAAATGGCTTTAGAGAAAAAATTGGAATTGGTGGGTTTGGTGAAGTCTTTAAGGGAAGACTTGAAAGTGGACACAATGTTGCAGTAAAAGTTTGCTCTGAGTCATCTTCTCAAGGAACTCAACAGTTTTTGAATGAGGTAACAGGAGTATCTGTCATTCACTGTTTATGTAAGGCTGTGTACCAGAACTAATTGGTACACTGTTATAGCGTGAAACATGTATGATTTACTACATTTTTCATTAATAATTAGGACCTATTACATCTCTGCTCTGCATTTGTAATCACAGGCACTTAGTTTACCAGAATATTCATACTATAATGGAAGTAATACTCTGAATATATTCACAGCTGTATATGAAAATCTTTAGATTTGAGTTTGATTTTAAAGGCATAACATGTATCTCAAATTGCTATCTAGGTAGAAAGCCTGTCGAGGGTTCATCACAAGAACTTAGTCTCACTAGTTGGCTACTGCAAGGACGGAAATTACATTGCTCTCATCTACGAGTACATGCAAGAAGGAAATCTGAAAGATCGGCTAAGAGGTAGTGTAGTTGCTGAACTAAACGATTTTTCCCTTGATCCAAAATTCCAAATTATATTACCATCAATACTTCTGCAGATTAATTATTCACTGCATCACTATTCTATAATAAACACATTGATATGGATCAAGGATGCAAAATGTCAAATTTAATTAGATCAAACTTGGGAGTCTGCATGCTGGGGATTTAATCCTAATAAAAGAACAATTTAATAAAAAAACATCTTACCAAAAAAGGTGCCAAATGATCAAAACTTTGGCTGATAAATTTAGTGATTAACATATTTTACATGTAGGTATCACTCAGCCTCTTTCATGGAAACTGTTAGTATTCGATAAATATTTTGGCGGAGGGAAGAGAGACACAATTCTCAAAATCTCTTTTATTATTCAAACTATCTTTTATTTTTTCTTCTCATCTATTACACAGAATATTACTCTATTTATAGACCTAAACAAAACTCTTAAAATTCGTATTAAAAACAACATTAAACAGCACGTAATTCTGACCTTCCTTGCTAAAACTGCCATACTTTTGTAGGTACTCCAATGACCTAAAACCTTCCCATTAAAACTAGACTTCAAACACCGAATGTCTTTTTGTCATGATCTAGAATTGCCTCTTATTCCTCTTAAACTGCCTAAATCGTCCCTGTGGTCATTTAATGAAATTTTTATTTACGAAACAACGGCTCAGAATTGCATATGAATCAGCCCAAGGTCTGTAAATTTTGTTACTGTTGGCAAAAAGCAACACCTTGAATCTTATGTAATTAGTGTCCTCATCTTTTGTATTTTGTAC
The DNA here is from genome assembly GCA_024447655.1 of Carex scoparia. Taxonomy (NCBI): domain Eukaryota; kingdom Viridiplantae; phylum Streptophyta; class Magnoliopsida; order Poales; family Cyperaceae; genus Carex; species Carex scoparia. The sequence continues at coordinate 2,491,014 of JAJHPE010000033.1, forward strand.
AGGATTAGAGTATCTTCACAAGATGTGCAATCCACCACTAATTCACAGAGATGTAAAAACCAGCAATATTCTTCTTACCAGAAATCTCGAGGCAAAGGTTTCTGATTTTGGTTTAGTCAGGGCTTTCTCAGGCACTCATGTCTCCACCAAAATCGTTGGGACACTTGGTTATTTGGATCCCCAGTATGTTCTACCTGCCTCTCCAGGTCGTTCTTTCTAACTTGTCTGTTCTAGTCATGTTTTATGGGCACTTGGTTTATTTTCCATTCTGAGTGCCGGTGAAGCATAGCATTTATGAATATATTGGCACTAGACCAGATTCCTATGTGACAGGATTTGTTGCCCCTGTAATGCTTGTCTGCCAAATTAGCTTCAAACCTAAAATCAAAGCAATAACTAGTCGTAAAAAAGGACATGAATGAGGCTATGTACTGTGCATGGCGCATATTGATCCGTGCTATGGATCGATATCTCAATTTTCAAAGTCCATCCAATGGACCTGAATTGTTGAACATGACTATTACATGAGAATGTACAAGCAGATGAACTTTTATAATTTTAAGAATTGTTTTTACAATTTTTTGAGATAAGGTAATAGAAAACCACTTGATCTAAACATTCTAGACTATTCAAAAGTAGTGATTTTCCACCTATCTAGAAAAATAATAAAAAATTCTAAAAAATATAAAATGTAGTCCATGAGTACATTTTCATACATCAATCATATTGGGAGGTCCAAATCGACTATTTGTACTTTGAAAATAAAAATATTTATACGTAGTTACGGACAAATCCATGCTATGCATAACAGTGTAGCCTCAGTCAAAGGGAATTACAATACTCTATATTATATCCTACAATAGCCGTACTCATGTTCTACAGCGTCATCAGCGTTTTTTTTTGTTTCCATTTTGTAACATTTGAAAGGAAAACGTCTACCAAATTTATATGAAAAAATTTTATATAAATCAAAATTTATAGAAAATTCATTGAGAGTGGAAAATATCTATTATTACTAATTTTCATTATTTCATGTACTTTTCTGTTTGTTAATTTGTTTCATAATTCTACAGTTATGCATCCACCTCCGAGCTCATAGAAAAAAGTGATGTTTACAGTTTTGGGGTTGTCTTGCTAGAAATCATCACAGCCAAGGAGCCAATTCGCCAAGGCCAACAAAGGAGTCATCATTTGACTGAATTTGTGCAGAAAAGGCTCTCCAAAGGAAACATAGAAAGCATATTGGACCCATATATGGGAGGCCAACACAACTTGAGCTCTATTTGGAAAGTTGCTGAGCTGGCACTCCGGTGCACCGACCTACCTGCTAAGAGGCCTGACATGACAGAAGTTGTTATAGAGCTCAAAGAAAGCCTGAATCTAGAAAGGTCCAGCAGTGAAACTGGTAGCATGGCTTCTGGGAACACAAGTGAGTATGGTGGCAATTTTGACATACCACATATTTGGGGCTCAGAGCTACCAGATTATGGTCCTTTGGTAAGATAAATATCAGTTTTAGACAGCATGGTGCTGCATTCCCTGTGTCTCCTATCCTGTGAGTGGGTTGGTTTGATATAAAATTGTACTTTTGAGAAGAAAATTACCAGGTTGTTTTCTTAATTCAGCAGATCATTTGTTGAAGTTTTTTTTCTTTGTGAGGTTTGAAAGTAAGGAACATGGAACCTATGGCACCCTGTGCTATTAAGAATACCTGAACTCTGTCATCCTTGTATAATAAAACAATTTCCATGGATTCCTTGTAATTTAAAATTGATTTGCATAGATAGCTAGAAACCAGAATTGATCATGGGGCTCACAAAATGAAACCATTAACTAGTGACAATTGAAATGATCTGTCAATAATTACTGCTAATCATAAAGTACCTTAAACCTTTTACACACATATGCAAACAGTCTACAAAAAGCATTTTCTCTTTTTCTGTTCATTGAAATGTTACAGAAAAGATAAGACCCCCATTACAGAATGGTGTAAATATAATCTGGATCCCCACATATAGGTCTGTCAACCTGAGTCCCAAGATCCAGTTGACAAGTTAAACAATAAGACTAAGGTTGTAATAATTCTTCATGAGTTGCATAAATTATGGAAATATATACAAAAAAAATAGGCCAAATCCTATCTCGCAGCTGGACCTGACACTATATTTCCCATGTCATATGTCTGACTAACCTCTCCCACACCACTAGGATACGTGAAAGCATTATCATTCCTCATATACATAGAACTTGTAGTACTACTAGGGTTTGAACTATGACCTTTCTCATTGACAGTCTCAAGCTCCAAACATTCTTTCATCTCAGCAACGACATCAGCCATAGTGGGTCTTTGAATTGAGGTATGAGAAACACACCGCAATGCCAGATCAGCGACCTTCCATACCGAGTTGATGTCATATTCCCCTTGCATGTTGGCATCTACAACATCTTCAATGTCTCCTTTGGAGAGCCTCTGGCGGACCCATTGTACTACATGACCCCCTTGTGGGCCCGCAATTATTGGGGGCTGTCCGGTTACTAGCTCAAGTAGAACAACTCCAAAGCTGTATACATCACTTTTCTCGCTGAGCTGGTATGATGTATAGTACCTTGAAAGTAAGAAAAGGAAACAAACATTCAGTAAATTTCTTTACGTTGTAGATACTTAGTTAACTATTAATTAAGAAACACGTTTAAATATTCATGCAATATTAATAAAAAAATTCTGACCAAATTAATATTCTTTTTCTTATGACCAGCCAAGTCATAACTTCACACTTTTCCTTAGTATCCTATTATCCTACAACTAGATGGTTCTTTTGAAAATATTTAAATTTCAATACATTTATGTAATAGAATGAACCATAAATACTGGTAATGAATGGTCATACTCTGGATCTAGGTATCCCGGAGTTCCAACAACAGCAGTGGAGATATGAGAGTGGACATCATTGTTGAAAGCCTTTGACAGGCCAAAGTCAGCAATTTTTGCCTCTAACTTTGAATTGAGGAGAATATTGTTGGTCTTGACATCCCTGTGAATTAGAGGAGGTTTGCATGCCTTGTGTAAATACTCCAAACCTACATTTCACAGAAAGATACATCAACAATTTTCTTTTCTTTACAAACTTATCAAACAAAAATTTAAAAGCTGACCTTGTGCAGATTCAAGTCCAATTCTCAGTCGATTTTGCCAATCCATTGGTTTTGCTTCTGCAGCGGGTCCTGCATTTGATTTTTAGAAGTCAAATCTTTAACTAAATTGTCCTTGGTAGGTTTTTATCTTTCTTTTAGTTGTCAATGGTAATTTACCTCTGAGTTTATCTTGTACGGTTCCCTCAGGCATGTATTCATAAACCAGTGCAGAGTATTCTCCATCCTTACAGTAACCGATCAAAGACACAAGATTCCTGTGGTGAACTCTTATCAAGTGTTGTGCCTGTATAAATTCAATTCTTAGTGCTGTTATTTTTCCTTTGTTGCATTATCTTATGGTAAATTTATCGAGAAAAGAGTAAAAGATAAAATTAAACAAAAAGGGAACACTGTATGCTATAAAAAATGGCGCAGTAAAGATAAATATAAATCAATCAAACATAACTACATATCCTTCCAATAAACAAACGAACAACAAAAGATAAAGAATTAATTACCTCACCAAGGAACTCGTTTATTCCCTGCGCAGCAGACTCTGACCTCATTTTCACTGCAACAGGAGTTCCATCTTCAAGATACCCAAGATATACCAACCCAAACCCGCCTTTCCCTATGCCTTTCTCAAAGTCATTTGTTATCACCCTCAACTCTTTATGAGTGAAACGCCGGTTATCCAGTTGCAATGAATTATCTTCATCATAATTCCCTTTAGCACTACTGGCTCGTGGCCTCACATAGGCATCTATGTTTCATTTTTTATTTAATTAGATGTTTGGTGTTTGTTTATAAATGGAAAGAGGCTAAAAACTGAAATGTAATAGTATATAAAAATGAAATTAATAAAACATACAAGTTCTCAAAATAAAATGCTTTGATAAAAAAAAAAAAAAAAAGAGATTTAAGAAGTAGGTGAGTTTTCATTATAGATAAATGTTGGCAAGGGTGAAAAGAAGGCAATATACAAGTTCAAAAGTTGTTGATAATTACCATGTGGTCTTCTTCTTTTTCTTAGCACAATAAATAGAACCACAAGGGAAATGACTACGACTGTAACAGTTACACCTGCGATAACACCTGATTTGTTCATCTTGTTATCTGACACAGCACCACTCAGGCTTGATGAGTTATTACTACCAGATGGACTAGAGCCACTGATAGGTCCAGGGCCATTGCTTCCATTATCATTGGCTCTAGAATTGCCAGGGAAAACAATATTAGTGTGAGATATTTATAATATAATTAGGAGTGACATCTTTTAGCAAATTTCATGTGCAAGTGCAACGAATAAAAATACGAATTCTGCAATAACATAGTACATTCCATCACTGCCTTCTCTCATCTTCAAACTATCACTGGTCCTTCTAGTTTAGGAAAATAATTAGGAGTGATATCTTTTGGGCATAATTTGAACAAAATATGATATATTGAGAATAAGGACTTTTGGTGATAAATTCTGATTTGCAAGGTTACAGGTGATATTTTAGAGTTTAGAGGTAATCCTTTGATTCTCCTTTTGTATTTTGATTCAGTATCTCATATATGTCAGTTTCAATGGTTGCAATACCTTAATGTTAGAGTGCCATCTTGTGATTTCTTTTGAAGAGCTGAAGGAACAGATCCACTGAGCTGGTTAAAGGACAAATCTCTGTATAGAAAAGATCATATAACAAATTGTTAAATTAATAGAAAAATTCTTAATATAAGCTAAGTGAAAGATGATTTAAAAACTTACAGGAAAGTGAGCAATGGCAAGAGTGCCAGAAAATCAGGTATAGGCCCTGTTAAGTTGTTGTGAGATAAATCCCTAAAAATGAAGATTGTTCATAGTTAATAATTATGCAAAACTCTTATGCCTAAAGTGGAATCCTCATTTGGCAAGGTGCTTATCCTTGTATAAAATATGTACTAAACCAGGCCAAGTAATAGTTCTCTGTTACAAGTCACAACTATACCGCTAAGACAAAGGGTTTCTCTGGAGCATATCATCGAACACTTCATGTGCAGAACTAACATTGGTCCCATGGTACAACAATATAGCACCACTATGCCACCCGTGCAAATTGCCTCCGATCGAGGTGCGATATCAACAAAGCACCTAGACACACCAAGAGGCCCCATATCTTACAAGGTAGGCCCCCCCCGCCCCCGACCGACTAGGCACCGTAGACGTAGACGGAGGGCGTATACTCTGAAATATCTCAACTTTTGCGTGACCGACCAGTATAGTTTGTGCATTAAGATTCGTGCAGATCGTATTTGAACGGTTTAGATTTTCAAAAAAAAAAACACACTCAAAGTTTGAGATATCTCAGAGGATGTCAATGACCGTAGACGTCGGGGAAGGTAACCTTTGGAATTAACCTAATCCGATATGTTTCGGTCCTATTTGATGAGGCCCAAATTTTTAGCTGAATCGGCCCGATCCAAAACAGTTGCCAACATGGGCTGACTTAAACTTAACGGGATTTATTGATTGATTGCTCCCAGGAAACATCTGTTTTATACAAGAAATTGGGGTTCTATTCAAAGTACTTTGAAGTTTGAACAAATTTGATAAAAGCCGGACCCAAATTGTCATATCTACAGATAGATTTGTACGAATAATACGCAACTTATTAATTTAAAAGGCTCGGTGAATCTAAACTGTCCACATAAATTTGACAAAGATGAGACGATTTAAGTTTTGGACAAAACCCCATCCTTTACCGAATAACAGGGCACCAACGCTAGAGTGCGCATCCTCTGAGATATCTCAATTTTTGCGTGACCGACGTGTTCGGTGCCTATTTGGGGATAGCGCAGGGGCCCAGTATTATTTTTATTTTGAGATTTGTGCAAAACTATTTAAACGGTTAAGATTTTCTCTAAAGTGACGCAAAGTTTGAGATATCTCTCAGAGGATGCGAATTCACCAACGCCATACCATCTTTGATCTATGACAATTGTGTAATGTTATTCTTTTTGCTATTTTCGGAAAATTTTGGTTTAATTAATGAAGCAAAAGAAAACTTACAGAGACTGAAGCTCCGTAAAGTTGGAGAAATAAGTGGCAATCCCACCAATCAATCCAGTGGACGACAAGTTTCTTCAGGTCAAAGGAGAAAATATTAGGGGAAAGTACATTATATTTGCCAAACAAATCCAAAACATTTCTTCTTAATTAGGAGTTACATTATAATTTTTAAGATGCATTGAATTAAATTAAAGAAGAAAACTTACAAAGAGATGATACGAGGAGGTGTAGCAATCCCGTAATTGCATGTAACTCCAGTCCACAAAAGTACTTTTGGATTACAAGGATCTCCTGTCCAGTTCTTCTTCAGTAGATACCCTTCTCTGATTGCCATTATGGCAACAACTGATGTTTTTTTTTTGGATAAAATGACAAGAAACTACAAATTAGTTTTTTTTCATTTATTTTTTCCAATACCTGCAAAGAATATAATAGCCATTATGGCTGGAAATGCATCTAATTATAACGTTCATAGATTAATTGTTAAATTTTCTCATCCGGCCTTGTTAATGTTGTGAAATTCTATTTCACTGATAATGATCAAGGTTTTTTCAAGAAACTCCAGAATAATAAAAATAAAAATAAAAAGAGAAAAGATAAATTTGGAATTGAGGAAGGAAGAACAAAAACCTACAATCGCCGCTGTCTGTGGGCAAATCAGCTGTCGGTAGAACTACAAATATCTCAACCGCATTCATTATTGGTGCCAGTGTGGCATTGTCGGTTGGTTGAAGCAATACATTATACTGCGTATAGGTAGTTGGCTGAGTATAACCATAAACTTCGCTAGTCGTTAGATACTGGGGCACAACCGGCAAATCATACCACGTATATCCATTCATGGAAATGCCAAACTCCCTAAATTGTTCGGTGCTGTTGCCGCTGCCCTTCCTGGGTGGCTTTTTCGGGTCTGGCCCCGGGTTAGGTGAAGGAGGCGGCACTAACTCTGCAAAGTACATTACAACGAAATATGTCGGGGATTTGTATTCCAATTCTATCACCCAGTAGAAGCGGATCTGGTAGCCTGGATCGTTGGAGGAACCAGTTTGCATCACCATAGAAGGTGCCTCAAACATGTCATTTGGGGGGGTTTTCACAAGGGACGTTGTATTCACTTGGGACCAGCTGCCAGGATTGTTGAACGGCTCCCAAATTCGGTCAAGCGGGTCAGCTGGGTACCTTCAAACATACACACACACATTGTGATAAGTACTGAGAATAATTGAGAAAGAACATGTCTAGACTCGTGTTACTATATTTGATCATTTGGATCCATAGTACGGACTGTTGTGAGCTATGCATAGTACCATAGCCTCACTCATTTATCATTTTCCTACTGACATCAAGTATGTGGCAGTAGCAAATCTGGTTTTCTACCTAGGATTTCCAACTAAATTTGAGAATCTTTTCCAATGTGCTAAGAAACCTTGTATAAGAGAAACCAAAAATGAAAATGAAAATGGATACTACATTACCTTACCAACACAGAATCATCTACTCCGGCATTCAGCCGTCGGTGAAGTGACATTGAAACTGAAGCATTTGCCACTGCAGGATACAGACCAGGCTTTACTGGCCTCAAATCAAGGCTAGATATGAATGGTGTTCCTTGCCCCTTATCAAGAACGCAAACTTGTACATAGTTGTTTGTCACAACGGTAATTACTTCTGCAATATACGCGAAAGATGCATCACTGATGTTCATTTTTCTCCAGAAGTTCACCCCGATATAGAGATCGAATATCGGGGGCTTACTCAAACCATCATAATCTCCATACATGAAAGTTGCTCTGATCAGATACTTTGACCCGGCAGTCAACGACTTCAAAGTGTAGCAGTTGCGAGGTCCGGATGGGAAACTCCTGACATCGTAATAATGCTTTGAGACAGCAGATGTGACATAGACCCCAGAAACATTGTGGTTCATTCCTGTATCTATGAATTGTGCATCTGAGACATATGTTAAACCGGTGATTTTGTCGACATAAGTAGAATTTGGTGGAAGCCCGCAATCAATGCTTATGAAACCTGGAGAAGATTTTATCAAAAAATTGGTTAGAACTTGCTGGTACTTCACAGTGTTTGGAGAAAATAGCTACAATTGTTCAATAGATAATTAGTCATTTTACTAGATAATTGTATGTTTAAAAAAACATCTTATTCACAAAATTCGAGAAACTTTAAGTACTAAGTAGACTATGATCATTTCTCCATTGGTTGCTAATTACATTTCCATATACTGATAAGAGATAATTAAGTTGAAAATGCAACCATACCAAGAGAATCAGGCTGGCTAAGAACACCAACTGAGATGTGGAGAAGAAATAAGCACCAAAAGAGCACCTTGACCTTCATTTTGGGGCTCTTATTATCTTGCCGAGGAAAAAAATGGTTTAGGAATGATGCATCAAATAATGCTCTCTATATATTCTTACTTATTTGGGAACTTCTCCATTTTCCCCAATTTTAATTCGCATTTTTTTAAAATGGGCCGGTAAAATGACTACGGATGCTTTGGCTTATTTATTACACAAATACACACGAGTTATCGGAAATCGCGATAATTAATGGATCAACTACATTTTACTTTTTTTCATCTTTACCTTGCAAAAATAAATAAATAAAACTTGAAATTCAGAAAAAAAGTTATATTGGATACACACCCACAGGCTAGATGCGCGAAATGCAGAAATTCAGGGTTACATACAAATTTTCAGAATTATAAATTATCTCTCGCACCAATATTCCAGTTTGCACGTCCCTAAATTTTTTTTTTATAATCAGCTACATAATCCACAATTATACAAGCGAGGATGGCACGTTAATGCAAGTCCAAAATTCCATTATCTAGAAAAAAAAAAAAAAAAAAAAAAAAAAAAAACAGCATTGACCATGTCCTGACTAATATATGGAAGATGGAACACCATTCCGTTTCTGCCATACATGCATATATTATTTTATATCTGAAGTACAATTTTATTGGTAATACTTTTTCATCAACATTTTTTTTTAAGAATGTGCATCTTTTTTAACTATAGTATTGTTTTGACTTTTTGTATTTGTGGTCTTTTGTGGTCTATGGAGATATAAAATTATTATACGCCTTAATTGACCCCCGGATGTCACGAACATCACCACGGTCTTATGTGGCCATCCAATTAGAATGGAAAATCGTGTTGTGTGTACTGACTAATACGTTATGATTTTGGTTGTGTCATGTTATTTAAGTTATTTTTTCACATGTTATGATCACAATATTAAGAGATAGTCATTATATATGAATTGTCACACCATGTGTCATGCCATCATCAAGTAGTGTCATGACTAAATGTGTCCTAACTGGTCAAGTTTGATTATATTTGACTATTTATCTTTTTGTAATTTAAATTTATTTATCAAATTTTTTTAGAAATGTTTTAAAGAAATATATGAAGCCATCCTTGGAAATACTAAAATATAGAATTAATGTAAAAAAAATGTGCCATGTTCCGTGTCTTGCCGTGTCATGTCTTTTTTTTCCGAGAATCTCGCAATTTGTTATTTTGGATTAAAATTAGTCAAAACAATTGAATATGAATTTTATAATTGAATATAATTATGAAAAAACCAACTGAAATTTGAGCATGCGAGATTTAGGATCCGTTTTGTGACACGAATATCACAAAACTAGAAAAAATCATGATACCTGGAAGCGGCACTTAAATTACAAGAAAACCACGAGGAGCTCTTATGAGTTATTAATAAATTAGAATCAGTTATTTTCACGTTTAAATCAAATTTCAAGGAAAGTTTGTCTATCTTTATTTCCTTTAATTATTTAGTTCCTCATATCTACCCAAAAAAAAATGGAAAGATCCGTAATCAATTTATTTTACAACAAAAACAAAACTAGGGGCCGGTGAACTTCAATGTCACTCTTTTATCTGTTTATCCGTCCTGTACCGTATTCGATAAAACGGGCATGATTAAGATTTTTTTTTGTAAACTTATTAGGTACGGATACAGATAAAGATTTTTTTTTCGTAATCTAAACGGGTAAGGATACAAGTAAAACCTATTTCATACATGTTACTCGATTGAATAATTATAAAAAAATTATGAGGAGGGTTCAAATGCCTCCAATTTTTGTGCCGGCATTTTTTTCCATAACCAAAACAATAAATCATATAATATTAATAACCAGGATTTAAAAAAAAAAATTACCCATAACCAAACCGCCCCTCGTGGGTCGGTCTACCTTAGACCAAACCGCCCTCCAGTGGGGCAGTCTACCTTCAGACCAACACCCCCCTCCCTCGGGGCCGGTCTACATTTTTTTCTTTTTTTGGATCTGAATCTAAAAATGAGAAATAAAATAGCATATACAAAACATTACAACATCTCAAATTTGATTTTACCAATATCAAGAGCTTACAAAAAGATACATTTTAATTCATTTACTCTTATAAAAATAAAATTAAAAAGTGATAATCTAAATTAAAAAAATGTTCTCTCAAATAAATGATTTGAATTAAAAGTTATAAGACTACTGTTTTATTGTATGTATATATTATATATAGATTCAATATTGTAACATGAAAAACTTTGTAGTATATAGTGGTTAGGGTGTATGACTCTCACCCAAGGGATGCAGGTTCAAGCCACAGTGGTGACAAAAATATTTTTCACAAGCAAGAAATGGACCAAGGGTCGAAAGCATCTTTTTTTTTTTAAAAACTTTAAATGGCCATAACTTTGGCTAGGAAAGTCAGATTGGCGCGTATTACCCCAATTCCGAAAGGGAGGAGGAGACGGTGGGGTCACCTTGGGGTGTAACCCCAGGTATCCAACGAATTAGAATCGCCAAAAAACTTCGTTTATTGCCTCAAAAATTAAGTTTAATATTTTTAGTATCTCAACTGAATTTTATTATGTTGAAAAATACATTTCAGTACTAAGAAATGCACCAGCAGCAAGTGCAATTGCCAAAGGAAAAGTCTCATACAAGCATTTTGTCTTTCGGTTCGATTTCAAGGACTGGAAGGTACATGCTCTAGCAAAGCAAATTTATGAACTTAATTTCCTGTAATTATAATATAGTTTACTGGTTCCATTGATCCTAAGAAGCGTAGGCGTCTCTTTGTAAATTAATAGTAGTCTAGATAGGAACATTATATGGAATATATCAACTGATTTTGTCTTGAAAATGTTTAGAATTTAAATTTCACCTGATTTTGCATATTAAGGTTTAGAGAAATACATTAATATGGAATATATCACCTGATTTTTTTCGTGTATTGGTTTGAGTATCAGAGATATGTATTTTTTTGCAAGCTCTTGATATTGGTAAAATCAAATTTGAGATGTTGTAATGTTTTGTATGTGCATAAAGAAAATAATAAAGATTAAAACTAACGATTTTATTTTGCTATTTTATTTTTTATTTTTAGATTCAGATCCAAAAAAAAAATTTAGACCGCCCCCCCAGGGGGCGGGTTGGTCTGAAGGTAGACCACCCCACTGGAGGGCGGTTTGGTCTAAGGAGATCGCCCCATGAGGGGGGGGGGGGTTTGGTTATGGGTAAATTTTTTTTTAAATCCTGGTTATTAATATTATTTTATTTATTGTTTTGGTTATGGAAAAAAATGCCGGTTTTTTGTGCCTCCATCATGCCTCAATTTTTAAAAATTTTAATAGCTTAAAATATAAAACTTAAAAGTCAAAATAAAATCATTGGATGTGATTTATGTTATTTTTTCTATGTACTCATAAAAATTTATCAGATTTCAATTTTGCTTATATGTGAATCAATAAGTTGAAAAATCAACGTCTCTAAATTATCTACATTTAGTACATTTTTTACAAGCTCTTGATGATGATCAAAATAAAGTTGGAATGTCATAGTTTTTTACACATACATAGATAAAATGATGTAGATCATATTCAACTATTTTATTTTGATTTTTAAGTTTTAGATTTTGAGTTATTAAAGTTTTTAAAAATAGAGTCATGTTGGAGACACAAAAAATGGAGGCATTTGAACCCTCCAAAAAAATTATTTATATTAATTAGTATTGAAAAGAATACTTAATTAGTTTACTTGTGCTTAGCATGATCAAAATTTATTTTTCAATAAAGTATTATACATGTGTGAATTGAATGTATATGTTTTAATGTTTTATTTAATAAATAATAAAAATAATTATTATATTTAGTATTATCTGTTATTTATCCACCACTGTTTTATTATCCGACAATCATAATGAGTAAAAGTAAAGTATGAGTAAAATAATTTATAGTAGGTAAAAATATAATACGAATAAGGACAATTTATAACAGATGTATGAAAATGATTCCACCCAACTCAAAAGAAACAAACCCCACTTAAGAGAAACAAAGCACATGTAACTAATATGGACCAAGCCTAGACAGGCTAAAAGGCCCTTTCCAGAGGGACCCAACGGTGAATTCGGATCCTTAACATCTTAGCACGATTCTTAAAAGCGCTCTTGAGAATCTAAACTGACCCATTATTTTACCCGACGCAACTGGAACTTATTACACGCGTTCGGTAAGCATAGTAACAAATTAACAGTTCGGGTTCAGTTCGGTGGAATTAAAAAATTCGTGATTCGGGTATAATTCGGCTATAATTCGAGAATGATTCGGTACAATAACGAACAAAAAAAAAACCCAGCAAAAAAAAAAAACCATCAATTTCGGGTGCTTTCCTGATTGGAGCGGATCCATCCTTGTTGAAACCAATGCACAGGCTAGCAGCACAGCAGCCACAAATTCGAATCCTCTCTTTATTTCCAATTTTTTGAAATGAAGAAGCGGGCCGGCCCAAAAATTTGGAGTTCAATTCAGCCGTTTTTTCACGTTTTTATCGCGAATAATTCGTGACTCGCGTTTTATACGCGTTTTATTCGCGAATAAAACGTATTATACATTTTTTTTGCATTTTATTCAGAGTTCAGTTCGGAAACGTCAAAAAAACGAATAAAACGCGAATTATTCGCGGAGTCGTGTTACTATATCGGTAAGTACAAATATAAAATTCATACCGATTTTTTTTATTAATAGAAAAATAAATAAATATTGACAATGGGTATGATTTGATGAAATTTCGGTAGTTTAGATCTGGACCATCCGATTTAAATCAGCACCTGGGCTGGATTGGTTGATCTCTTAATTTGGACAGCATTATCCGAATCACCACCGGTTAAGGTTGCTTCTCGCCTTAATTTGTTTCTCAATTTTAATTAAGGAAGTCTGTTTGGATGGATTAAGTAGAATAAAATAAAAATTGAACAACTCTACTATTTGTAGAACAATAGTAGTGCAGTGGCAGAGAAAAGCAAAACTATTTTTGTCCGTACTAGTAGAAGGAAGGAAGAGAATGAGAATAGCAACAATTAGCTTGCTGAAATTTGATCACTAGTAATCTTTTTGTCCATACGAGTCAAATATTATTATTATTTTTATGACACGAATGACGAATAGCGAAAAACAACACACTTTTTAATTTATTGGGCATTGCTCTGCATTTTTTTTTTTCCATAGTGGAAACAATGTTAAACAAACTAATACATTTTCTAGCTCCAAACAGAATCTCGTTTATTTAGCCGAACATAAAAACAGCATCTTTTAGCAGAGTAAAGAGTGAAAGGTATTATTATGAAAAAAAAAAATATAGTATAATTCATGATGTTTATATTACCTATGCCAAGCTACTAACTCGCCAAAATGTGACAAAGTTCTACACAAAAACAAGCAACATAAATAAAAAGAAGAAAATTGGAATGCCCAAAAGGCTTGAAGCCAATTTACTAAGAAAAATAACTGAATTGATGGACATGATAAACCGATAGTTGAGCTCGAACAGGCAAACGCCAAAACAAAATGAAATAACAATAAAATGAAGAATGGCACATACAACTATTTTACAGTGGGACCAAGTGTTGGCATGCCTCCAATGTAAGCCATCTCAAAAGTGGTTTGGCTAATGTCACTGATGAAGTTATCATTCCTCAAATAAGAATACTGATTTGTATATGTGCTTGTAGTGCTTTCATTGCGCATCCCCTCTGTGGAGTTCTCCAGATCAAGGCTTTCCTTGAGCTCAATAACTACTGTATTCATGTTTGGCCTCTCAGAAGAGGCAAGCTCAGTGCACTTGCGTGCTAGGTCCGTGACTTTCCAAATAGAGTTTATATCATAATGCTCATTCATTATTGGGTCCACTATGCTTCTGATGTCTCCTTTAGATAGTTTTTGACTTACCCATCGTATCACATGTCCTCCTTCTGGACCCGCAATAATAGGAGGCTGGCCTGTGATGACCTCTAGCAGAACAACTCCAAAGCTGAAAACATCGCTCTTTTCACATAGCTGATATGAGGAAGAGTACCTAAAGGTGAAACAATTCAAAGAACTCTATTTAAAGTATATATTTTAATTAAAACAGGTGGTAAAACAATTAAAAGTTACAAAAACAAACAAACAGGGGGGTTGACCATATATAGGATTGGTCATTGCAATTGTTTGTTTCTAACAGATACTCTGTTGAATTCCTAGAATAACTAGTATTTTATCAATAACAATAAAGAAGTATCAAACTATAACAGAAAAAGTAGATTATGTTGTGAATAAAATCAAAAGAAATGAAAACAAGAAGCAGACGAGAAATAAAACATGAAAAGAAAAGTAGTATTACTCTGGATCCAAATAGCCAGGGGTGCCTACTACTGCAGTGGAAACATGACTGTTTCCATTGCTGTTGAAAGCCCTGGAGAGTCCAAAATCAGCAATTTTTGCTTCGAGCTTTTCATTTAAAAGAATGTTGCCAGTCTTCACATCCCTATGGATTAGTGGTGGATTACAAGCCTTGTGCAAATACTCCAACCCTGTATTGTATTTAATGGAGGTATATTGTGTTAACTTTTCTTCATATGCTGCACTACATTATTCAGAGGTGAACAAAACAAAAAAAAATTAATTTTGCATTATGAACATTAAATAGTTTCTTACCTAGTGCAGATTCATAAGCAATACAAACCCGTTGTTTCCAAGTGAGAGGCCTTTCATTATCTGCAATTGAGGGATTAGACTTCATAATTTAAGTTGTTCTCTGCATAATTTCCCATAGGCTCAATCTTATGAAAAGACCAAGATTTAGTGATGTAATCATCACCTTTAAGCTTATTTTCTAGAGTTCCTTCTGGCATGTACTCATATACAAGAGCCATACAATCTCTGTCCATGCAATAGCCCAATAGGGACATCAAGTTTTTATGATGTACCCTTGTCAAATTTTGAGCCTAAAAATAAAGTTAAATACAAATATTAGATGCAATCGATTATATTGACGATACATTTTATTGACAAACGTGACATCAACCAAACAGTTATCATTATAAAATAAAATGGCACATATATTCTCTATTTTCTAAAATTAGATAGGTTGTGTATCAAATCTGGACCAATTAGTTATCCATCAAGCAGTTTGAAAAGTAACAATTCAGTTTTATCTGGCATAATTAATGACCAAATATGATGCACATCATATCTATCCTATAGAGAAAACACCCCTCATTTTATAATTTTAATTTTGGTAACTGTTTTATCGGTAGTCACAGTTGTCAATATATCCCTTCCCATTTTGATATACCTACTTGTGAGGTTTTTAAAAAAACCATACTCCAATTAGAGGAGTAGTCAAGAATTTAGTAAATAAGGTATTATTGTATTAAAATATAAGCACAACAAAATTGCATTATGTATATAACCCATCCACTTAGTATTAGTACTTCAATGAAAAAAAATGTTGTTATTTCATTAAAAGTATAAAAGGGAGCAATTCTAGTATTATTTTGCATCAGCAATCCAATTACAAACCAATCAAAAATTTGTTGATTAGAAAATCAGTAAGCAATTAAAGGAAAATAAAACATTACAAATTTACAACCAACATTTACTCCCACCAGCCACCCTTACCCCAGGCTCGTGCCTCGGCCATGAAGAAAAATTAATAAAAATAAATGTTCCTGACTGTAATATTCATATGTGACCATTATGCATACCATATTTTGAAGGAGTTTAGGTTAGGAGGTGGATATATTGATATAAGGGTTACCTCAGCCAAAAACTCTTTAACTCCTTGTGAAGATGTGAGAGATCGCATCTTTACTGCAACTTGAATTCGATTTTCCAGGAGACCCACATACACACTCCCGAAGCCTCCAGTGCCAATCTTATTTTGGAAGTTATTTGTAATCGTCTTGAGCTCACTATAACTGAACTGTCTGTTCTCAATATGTATATGTCTTCCATCTGCAGTGGGTACACTTGGTGTTGATTTGCTTGAATTTTTATCTGCAAACAATCAGAGTTATGAAAAGGTCTAAGTTTGTTTGGAAGTGATCTTTCTGTTTTTAGTAAAGATCTATGGAACCAGGTACTAGTTATTTGCTTTTTTGCTTTCTTTTTAGGTGCTTAACACATAAATAAGAGTTAAAGAAATTCATACAAACCTAAAGAAAACTACTAAAACCAGATCAACAAATTTAGAGAAGTAGTTAGTTCAGTAGAGAAGCTTATAATCTTTGTACTGTTTGAAAACTATATGAGATTGAAATAAAAGTTCACATAATACAAACCAGTGTAGCTAAAAAATGTGGCACAGCTTTGTAAGGAAGAACAATACTGGTACAGGTTATGAGCAACTACCATTTTCTTGTTCGAGATGAACGAAATCCAAGATTTCTTGCTTTCCTTTTAAATATCCCTGATCTTACATTCAAAATGTTTAATGGACAATAGAAATTTTAAGACATAAATGAACCATGTCATCCAAAATCATAACGAATTGAGAAGAGGTTTTTATTTCTCCTGAAGGAAAACAAAGAAACAGAGAAAAAACAGAGCTCACATTTTCGCCTTTTAAAGAATAGTACAGTTAGGATGGAAGCTGCAATGAGGAGGAGTCCAGCCGTCCCAGCGATCACTATTGTAACTAACAGGCTTTTCTTAGAGGAACTAGGAGGAGGCCTGAAATTTATATCTCCAAACCTAATAGGAAAAATATTAATTTCAAATTTGATATATAGTGAAATACCGAAATCCCTGCTGATCTAGAAGCAGAACAAGAATGGATCAATCTGCATTCATTTTTTCTGCTATATACAGGCAAACATTTATCTGCTGATTTTATTCTCTTGTAATTGTTTGTGCCATAGTGACTTGTAAGATCAGCAGAAAATAGGCCCAGTGCATAACTGCATACTGCACATACCCAAGATTCAGATGTGGTGAGAGTGGGACTCTTTTCATAAATAAAAAACTTGAGAGAGATAAAACTTACAGGTATGTTAGTTTTTTATCGTTTCGTTGCTTCTGAAGTCCAGGAGGGAGGGTTGTCACAATCTCACTGTTTCCTCTTATGTCCCTGAAATTCAACAAAATATTATTATAAAATGATTCAAAGTCTCTTCTTTATTCTTTTTCATAGGCATTTAAGATCAATGTGAAAACTGACAGATATGTAAGGGCTGTTAATTGATCTAGATAAGATGGAAGAGTTCCCGACAGATTATTACTAGACAAGTCCCTGAAAAAATATCAGCCATTGGCAGAGTTAAAACGAGTCAACAATTACTACAAAGTAACGTTTGAAGGTTCAAAACAATTACTGCAATTACTTACAACGACTTGAGCACACTTAGATTCCCAAAAGAAGGTATTACCACACCTGTCAGGCCACTGGATGATAAGTTCCTGAAAGATGAAACATTATTCTAGTGAGAATTTCTATAGCCTTACTATCTCATTTGAAAAGTAAGGTGTAAAATGATTATCATTGGTAATTAAGCTTGAGTAAGAGTATCAGTAAACTACTCACAAGCTTGTGATCCTTGGACTGTTATTGATGGAATCAGGGATGCAATTGACACCAGTCCATGAAAGATTTGTAGGAACACAAGGATCGCCGTTCCAGCCTTTGTATAAATCGTAGTTTCTCTTTATAGTATTTATGGCAGTAACTGTAGTTGAAATTATATAAATGTAATAATTTGAGAAATATTGATAGTAAAATCCAATGCAATTGCTTATAGTACAAGTAGAAAAAGTGACTGTAAGCATCAATATATTTCTTGTAAATATTCAAATTTGAAAGCCAATACTATATTCTGACTTCAGCAAATGGAATGACTGCTCTAGTCTTCATTTTTTTTTTTTAAAAACTTTGATGAGATCTTATGTCTGAAATTTCAACTTTCATAGTCCATTTCTTTTAAAGAGGCAAATTAAAAGTAAATTAATTTAATTATGAGGTGAAACTAGAGGTAACGATCAACAGAGATGTAAAAATAAAACAGAAAAAAACCAAAGGAATAAAAAAAGGAATAGGTCTGCCTATTTATCATATCAGAAAGGTGGTTTCCTAAAAAATCACTAATCCAAGGTTTCTTTTGTGAGGGATAAATAATAAACCAACTGTTATGAATTCAACTCAGGTAAATAACTAAATAAGACTATATTCAGAGAACTTACCATCTCCACTATAAGTGGGGACCCCTGTGACAGGTGCAACGATATACAGCTCAAATGCATTCAGTATGGGCGGAAGAGTTGCATCATAAGTAGGCCTAAGAGATATTGTATAAGAAGTTTCAAATCTGAGGCTATATGCGACATGCCACGAAAAATCTCTTTGCGGTACGATATTATTGTCCATTAGGACTCCATTAACAATTATATCGAACTCCCTCAAATCAGACTTTGATTTATTGTAGCCCTGGATATCATTTATGTGAAGAATGGCCATAAAGCTGGTGGATTTATCATTGCTGGTCCAGGAGATGTCGAGAGAACTAGAGGTACTAGAGCTGGTGGCGGCAGTTGCCATCACAGGAGATGGAGTCTCATAGTCGCTGTCAGGAACCAAAATATTATCGGTGTAGATATCCTTCCACAAAGAGTATGTATAGTTCGTCCAGATCCGGTCATAGGGGTCGTTAGGATACCTATATTATGTACATTTTTTTATTTATTTTTGGAAAACAGTGGAAGAAGAATATAAGATCCAACCACGGCTGTGTTCCATTTTGACATTTTAGTTTTGGTGGAAAAAATTTCTGGTTAGTTGGTTTTATATTTTATGATTTCTCATAATTTTCCTAAGAATATAATATTCATGTTTTGGAATTGCCAACACTTTCTAGATTAAACTGTAAATATATAATTTAGCTTGTGGAATTGTGATATAACATCCAGTCAAGGTTTATTTGTGAGTAAATGTTTGAAATCAAAATCAACTCCTTAATCTACAGAGCAAGGGCCTTGTTAGGTCAACTTGAGGCATTAAATACTTGAGATATGTGGACAAGATGATGAGATGTAAATAGATGGTTGCAAATTATTACCTGATTAAAGGAATAACAATATCAAAGAATCTTCCCAAGTTCCACCTATAAACTTTAACCAAAGATTGCGAGGAATTCGCGTGAGAATACATGCGCCTTTTCAGTTCCCTCAATTCCAGTACAGAGATAAAAGGAGTTCCAAGACCTTTGTTCACAAGACAAACTTGTAGGTAATCAGTAGTTGCTGTGGCGATAATCTCATAGCTGAGAATATCAACACTTTTTGCAGTGCTCATGTTAACTGTGTGCCAATAGTTGACCCCAAGATAAATATCAAAAATTGGGGGGTTATTTGAGTTATCGTAGTTTCCATAAAGGAAACTTGCTCTTACAAGATAATTTGACATCATTGTTAATGAAGCAAGAGTATAGCAGTTTCGGGTATCATTGGGAAAGCTTCTTAAGGTTTTATATAGGCTGCTTGACATTGAAGATATATTGCGGTTCATTCCCGTGTCAGTAAATTTCTCATCAGAAACATAAGTCAAGTTATACGTGCTTTCAGAGAAGCTTGAATTTGCAGGAAGTCCACAGTCAATATTTATGAAACCTGTACAAGGAAACCAAAAATTATTTCCAGTTAACTTTAAAACTAAAAACTTACAATTCTAAAGAAGGGTGACCATGATCATACCTCATTCATAGTGAGTGATGGATGAAGAATGTAACAAAAACCCACTAAATATATGTTTACTGTCCGTGCCAGTAAATTATTATGTCATTGAGAATTTAGCGCCCCTGAAAATCAACTCATGCAATCGTACATGGATTATAAGACAGAAACAGTCGGTCTTTTGTCTCTGTCTAAGTCTTTTGGAAGGGTATAAATGACAATTTTCCCTTTAATTAATTTTTCCAAAATTGGCAAAAGTTCACCAAATTAAAATGGTATTCCTTTGATTAGCAATTGGTTAAGCAAATTGGGTTTTTTCTAAATTAATTAATTAATTTGAAATATGTCTGTATTTGCAATGCAAATGAAGCAATATACATATATAAATTATGATAGGTAAACATATTTGCAACCGACAACAGAGCACAAAGAAGAGAAAAGAAATTAAAACAGCACAAAAAAACCATTGGACCAAAAACCTTGCTAGATGGGCACCCCAGCCATCCAATCGACGGACTTAAAGTTGATTAAAAGATTTCATTGATCAGCATAGATGCCATAAATTAGCTGTTAAATGCATTAATTAATTGGTTGGCTGGGTAGGCCATCGGACAAGCTTCTGGTACATCGGCATCAAACAAGCTCACCATTAGCATCAAGCTGGCTATCAACAGTAGTTGACGCAGATAGTACCAGACTAACTAAACACCATAGAATCATGTTTGTAGAAGCTTTCTCCCTCTTACATAGTGAGTTCATGTGAGGACAATGATGCTTTTTATATAATTAAAACAACTGCTTGAAAAAAAAAAAAAAAACAGAGACCCTCTACTTGATGTATTAAATATATAAGCAAGCGCGTTGGATTTCATCGAAGTGCAATGGATAGCACATTGATTTTTCTGAAAGAGCCAAAAGGCCTCTGATTTAAAACAAGGTGTACATGGAAAAATAATACCAGGGTCCACAAAGATAACAAGGTACCAAAACTTCTAGAAAGAAAAGAAAAAAAGTACAATAAAGGATGCAAGTAGACACAGAGATGCAGAGTGCATAACAAAAAAATATACAAAATTCAAACATTATCATATATCTAAAATATCATATTATCACAATACTTTCTGGTATTGTCAGCAGTAGGATTTGATTAAAACCGTTGACAATGCGAGCGCTAGGTTCTGATTATTTTGTTTAAGAGAGAGAGAGCGAGAGTCACGTAAATCTAACTGTTTTATGATTTTTTAGAAATATTTTAGAATTTAGAAGTACTAAAAAGATTGTGATAAATGATCCAGATCTAAAGTTTGAATCGAGATCAATGGCTCAAATTTAATCATTTTTCTGGTCAAGTCTCATTATATTGTTGCTCGGTTTGTTGCTAGAAATAAATAAAAAGGTTTGGATCCGCGCCATTGATTCCAGTCCAAACTTTGGTCCCGGATTATTTACGTAGTTCTTTTAGTACATTCAAATTTTAAGGTACTCTATTTATATTTTTAGCTCTCTAATAAAGAACATATTAAAATTAAAAAAAAAAGGTAACAGGCTTCTAGAAAATAGATGGCTATAGTATCTTACTATTTGGATGTACCAGAAGAACTGCGTCAAATAATTCGGATCAAAAGTTTGTACCAAAATTAATGGCTCAGATTCAAATATTTTCCTTCCAACAACACACCAAGCAACAATATGATAAAAATCTTGACTACAAAAGATATGACCGGAAAAATGTTTGGATGATCAGCTTTTGATCCCGATCCAAATTTTGGATATGGGTCATTTATCGCAGTGTTTCCATACATCCAAATTTTAAGGTATTCTATATATTTTTATAAAATATCTTTTAGGATTATACTAAAATATTGCTAATATGATAAGACTTCTAGGAAAATATATGGGTATCTTAAAATTATATTTGAATGTACAAGAAGGACAGCTCTATTAATGGAAAATTGATGGTTATATCACTAATTTCAAAAAAAAAAAAATGTACAAGAAGGACAGCGACAAATGATTTAGATCAAAATTTTGGAATGGGATTAATGGTCCTGATCCAAATATTTTTGTTTCTATTGCATCAACACACTAAGCAACAAAATGTTCAAAATATTCATTACAAAAATTAAATATGGTCTAAAAAATGTTTAGATTCGACCAATTGATCTCGGTCCAATCTTTGAATTTGGGTCATTTATCGCAGTCATTCTAGACTTCTAGTACATCCAATTTTAAGGTACTCTATCTATTTTTCTAGAAGGTCTTTTAAAAAAATATTACAAATATAAAAATATTTTTAGAAAAGTAGATGGAGTATCTTATAATTTGAATGTATTAGAAGAACCACGATAAATGACACATATTAAAAGATTTGGCCAGGATTAATGGCTCAGATCCAAATATTTATTTTTTCAGCAATACACCAAGTAATAATTTGATGAAAATATTGACTACAAACGATCTAGCTTGGAAATTTTTGAATCCAAGCCATTGATCCCGGTTCAAACTTTAAATCTAGATTATTTATAATAGTTTTTCTCGTACATTTAAATTCAAAAATATTCCTTCTATTTTTAAAAATCATAAAAACTTTCAGAATTTCTGTGACTCTTAATCTCACGTGAAATATATAATCAAATCCTACGCTGACAATTAATGTCTCGTTTTTTAGAACTACGTACGCTGACAAAGTCAGCGGTACTAATCAAATTCTACGGCTGACAATAGTGTTATATTCTGAAATTTTGAATATCAGACGTTATGTTTTATGTTTGAATATCATATTTTTAGTCGTATCAAAATATCTTATCGGTGACTTTTATATATGACAAATATTTAAATAAAATTCATAGTATTTGCTAGCTATACCGCTGCAATGGATTAATATATGCTACGGCCTCATCATTTTTTTAACAATTGCGTTTAATATAATAATAGTCAAGACAATATAGACCTTTAAAAAAATAGTCAAGTCAATAACCATAACAATCCAATTTAAGAAACACATGATCTCTTTGGGATTTCGATAATGGATGGTTGATGGTGACATTGTAGTATAATATTATTTTTGGGAGTAAATATGTGACCTTAATTAATATTATTTGTCAATTATGATAACCGACTCAATGAGCTTAAAAAAAATTGAAAATCTTCGCAGAGGTTACAAAGTCGTGAGCGGAGCTCGAACTCTCGATGTTTGCCCTCTTGATTGTTAGTTTTATAATCTCTAAATCAATGATCGTTAACTATAATATTAATATTTATGTTCATTTTAACAAATGAGTTTTATTTTATGCTTATTGTGTACTTTGGTTAAGCCACCGTTGGATCAGCGATTTTCAAAGTGACTTAATAAATAGTAAAAAAAATTCAAAAAATATAAAATTTGGTCTGCAGGCACTTTTCAATATGGTGGAGAGCATATTGAGTGGTTCAGATCGACTTTTGGACTTTGAAATCGTAAAAACTAACTCGTTATAACTTAGGCTGAAATTATAACGTTATGACATTAGCCGGACTCTATATATATATATATATAGAGGTTGGCTAATATCAAATCAGTTGTTCCTGAGATCCCGTGCAACCAAGTGGTTTTTCAATTTTCGAAGTCCAAAATGTCAATCCAAACCATTAGATGTGTTCTCTATATTAAAATGTGCTTGGAGACCAAATTTTACATTTTTTGGAATTTGTTTACTATTTATTAAGCCACTTTGAAAATCGCTGATCCAACGGTGGCTTCTTTTTTTACTGTTTGGTTAAGCCACCGTTGGATCAGCGATTTTCAAAGTGGCTTAATAAATAGTAAAAAATCAAAAAATATAAAATTTGGTCTCGAAGCATATTTTAATATATAGAACACATCTAACGGTTTGGATCGACGTTTTGGACTTTGAAAATTAAAAAACCACTTGGTTGCACGGGATCTTAGGAACAACTGATTTAATATTAGCCAACCTCTATATGTGTGTGTGTGTTATGAATTGAATGAGCTTCATAGAAGTGCTTGCAATTTAAACATTAATACATATAATAAAAAATTAATTTACAAAAATATTTTTGCTGATATATTCATAATTCTGCCATTGCAAATTAGAAAAGGTGCATTTTAGCAGCTAATTAGATAATGTCACCTTATATACATATTGCATGGGTATATCTGCATTGGTACTATATTTATTGCACGAGAAGTCAATTGCATGGGCCGTCAAATTGCAACCCGTGCAAAAACAAAGTTTGGCCTCCATAAAAATAAGAGTCATTAGCATGAAAGTCACATGTATGAAATCGATCATTTGCATGTAAACTCATGCAATATGCATCAAATTAATTGCATAGGTAACACATACAAATGAGTATTTTTCGTCACATACCAATAATTTAATTTATAATATTGATTCGATTTTACAAATTATTGAATTAAATTTTATAAATGACTAGCCCAAACCATAAACAACAAAAAAAAATTATTTTGATGTTGATAGAGTCGGTTTTCATGGTAGTCCAACAATTTGATTATTAATAAAACTTTTAAAAAAAAAATATTCAACATTTTCTTCTTTATAACTTATGAAATAATATATAGTTAATATAATCATATATGGTATGAATATTTAGCGTTGTAATATCGCCCCTATCTGCTATTAGTTACAAAAATATTCAATAGCTATAAGTCTATATAAATATGTAATGTATGGATAGATGTTTAAGCAAGAAGTCAAGTACATATTAAAATAAAACACGACAGCTAATTACACGTAATTACTTAAATAATAGAAGAAATCTTATACCACTTGTACTATACTGATCGAAACAATTTTAAAAAAAAAAAAATTCAAATAATTCAAATGGACTATATTTTAGTAGGGACGACCAAAATTGAAACTATTATTTGAATAGTACAAGATGGAGAAAAAGAGGAAAAAACAAACAAAGAAGAAAGAAACGAGAAAACAATGAGAGGAGAGAACTTGTTAATTAGAACTTACCTATGGATTGTAATCTTGAATGGGGTATCGGAAGGCTATTTGCACTGGCAATTTAACACTTTAACAACACCCAGCTTGAACTCTGCTCCCAAAAAAAACTTAATGCATAGACTGCTAACATATATGAACGCTTTAATTTAATGCATATATGGGTTGGGAATGGGAACCTTTTTACACTCAAATGACAATTTTTATCTGATTTTGTTGAGTTTTTAATTACTATTTATTAGGACATAGCTAGTGACAACAACACTTAATATGTTAATGACTTCAATAATTTAACTAGTTAAATTGATTACACAAAAAATGACGATACGAACTGAACTTCAACAAAACCAAAAAAAAATGAAACAAGGTAAAAAAAAATCTCACAATCAGTAAATGACCTTACAAATGTCAATATCAAATCAACTATATATAGAGGAAGAAATAAAAATGGAGGCACAAATTCATCTTGCGCGCTGATGATGTTAATTTATCTAGCAGCCGGTCTTGGTGCCGGCGCCATTTGTCCCAAGTAAGCCATCTCTGGAATACTATTGTCACTAATATCACTGATGTACTTGTTATTCCTGGAATAATTATTCTGGCTGCTGGAATATGTATGTGTTGTACTCTCACTACCAGTCTCCTCTGTGGCGATCTCGAGATCAAGACTTTCCCTGAGCTCTGTAACTACTACATTCATCATCGGCCTTTGAGCAGATGTTTGTTCAGTGCACTTACAAGCAAGATCAGTGACCTTCCAAATGGAGTTTACGTCATATTGGCCATGAATTCTGGGGTCTACTATAGCATCAATGTTTCCTCTGGAGAGCCTTTGGCGCACCCATTCCGCTAGATGGCCTCCTTCTGAACCAGAAATAATTGGTGATTGGCCGGTGATGATCTCTAGCAAAACAACTCCAAAGCTGAACACGTCGCTCTTTTGGCTCAGTTTGAATGAGTTATAGTACCTGAAGATGTAACAATTAGTTAATTAAGACTTTTTATCTATTACAATTCTCTTTTCCAAGCAATTACCAACTGACCAAAATTAAATTAATTAAGCACTCAACTAATTTAGCTATTTCTCAATTTAGAAGTGGGCCACCTCATTTTTATGTGTATGCGCCTATAAATTTTTATATCTATTGATTACTAATCTGTCCTCCCTATTCAATCAATTATGTTACTTGGCGTCTTGCCCCATACCGGGAAGAAGAAAGTTTAATTTTTTCGGAGGAACAGCAAAATTTTAGGGAGTGGGGTGGTTCGATAGACATCAGACCAAATTCGGTCTGATACTCGATCCATATCAAGATAAGTGTGCACTTGATCTACATGGGTTTTAAAGCTGTCTGCACGAATATTGATGTGCATAGAACAAACTTCAATTGAAAATTTTAGTCATTTAGTATGCCTGTAGTGCACATGAAACTTTAGTACTAATTAATGGATCCAAAGAACAAGAAAGGAGGTTGTGGTGTTAAAGAGAAAAAGAAAGAAAAAAAATTTACTCCGGGTCCAAGTAGCCGGGAGTCCCTACTACAGTCGTTGAAATAAGACTGCTTCCATCCTTAGTAAAATCTCTTGAGAGTCCAAAATCTGCAATTTTTGCCTCGAGATTTGCATTTAGAAGAATGTTGTTGGTCTTCACATCTCTATGAACTAGTGGTGGATTGCATCCTTTATGCAAGTACTCCAGTCCTTAATTCATTGTACACAAAATTTTAACTAGAGTATAAGATTTGTTTGAGAGAAGTATGCTTCCTATATATGATACAAACGTTTGTCAGGCTTTTATTTGTCCTGTATAATCATGGCTCAGTCTGTGCTTGTCAGGACTCAGTGTGGAAAATTAGAAAGGACATCGAAACTCACGACAAGCATTATTACCCCTTGTTTTCATTCTTGCATTTTCCCTATAATATTCAGTGTTTATAATGTAGCATATTTTGTAAGTGTAAATATTACAAAAGAAATCATGTCGCAAATGAGAAACTCGAGGTTTTTGTGAAACTTGTGTACCTAGTGAAGATTCATATGCAATTCGAAGCCTCTGTTTCCAAGTAAGAATCCGTGTATTATCTGCATTTTCAAAGAATACAGGCATTAATTAATTACAATACCAAAATCTTGAGAATGGATGAAAAGAAATTGTGAAGTACCTCTGAGCTTGTCTTGTAGAGTTCCTTCTGGCATGTACTCATAGACAAGCGCCATGGAATTTTCATCCAGACAATATCCAATCAGAGACACCAAGTTTACATGATGAACTCTTGTCAAGTTTTTAGCCTGAAAAATAGGTCAACCAAAAACCTCATGAATTAATTTAATTTAATTCAAGGGATTCTTTCACAAGAAATGGAGTTTTGTCTAAAAAAATTGGAACATGTAATGAAATGGAATAAGAGAGATCGATTAAGTAATTACCTCAGCCAAGAATTCTTTAACACCCTGAGAAGACGTGTGAGAACGCATTTTTACTGCAACTTGAGTTCCATTTTCCAAAACACCAACATACACACTTCCAAAGCCTCCAGTGCCGATGTTACTTCGGAAGTTATTTGTGATTTTTCTCAAATCATTGTAACTGAACTGACGATTCTCAAAATCGAAAAGCTCATGTGCAACCACTTTATTTGATTGAGATGTGTTTGAGTGATGAGCTTGGCTTGTAATTGTACCAATATCATTCCTATAATCAATTTTTGGTTTCGCAAAAGGATTACCTGCAATTAATATTATAGCATCATTATATATTCATTAATTGCTTGCTAGTGGTGTTGATGGATCCATGTATAACTTGACTTTTCACTTTTTGGCTTTATTTATTTTTTATAGGATGTGTGAACAAGTGGTTACCACGCAACATGTACATATATCTCAAATGCTAACTCAAATAATTATAGATTGTTGCGTTACACACAGAAGTACAATTCTAAATTATTCACCTCTTTTAATGTTTTATCAAGCTCATATTACAATCAAGATAAATGGTGCATGGAAAATTAACTTAATTCTGAACAACATTTGTCTAACATATTAAGCAAAAATTGTAGTTATTCTGAACCTGGCTCATCCCTTTGGTTATTCTGGAATCTCTGAGATCACTAGTTTCATATATTTTATTGTGATGCATGGTTACTAATTATGAACAAATAATATTAATCCTCCTTTTTCGAGAGTCCGCAGCTGAGGTAATTAAGAGAATTTTTGAGTTTCAATCCGGACTATCTAGCTTGTTAGAATCCGAGTTAATTCGGCCAAAGCATATAATTAATGCATGAAATTCCTTTAAGATTCGTGCTATATAGTATATAATGAATGGGCCGGATTCAAACTGATGTGATCATATATATGGATTCCTTTATTTATATTGAGCGGTACGTTATTACTTTAGAATATGAAAATAATTAAACAGCAAAAGAGGTGAAACTTACATCTGCATCTTCTAAAGCAGCAACACAGCAAAATAAGGAATAGAAGAATAATTAGCACACCTACCCCAGCAAGCGCTATTGTTGGTACTTCTTTGTGGACCCATGGAAGCCCTGACAAAATAAGCATTCCCCCATTAATTACACAATAAATCAAGAAAATTACAAACACAAACAAAGACTAATTAATCACTCAAAACAACACAATTCAGGCAAGCAGTTGGACATTAATTAATTATGTCAATGATCAGAGTCACGATGCATGCAAGTTTTCAAAATCTTATTTTGGTCAATTGGTAATTTATATTTTTCATATAAAATAAATGTTAAGCTTTCCAATTTTAAATCTTTATAAGAAACATTTTAGTTAAATTTCAAAACTTGTTTATTGACTATTGCAATATACAAGGTCGCACGTTTCAAATCAAACTGAAAGATCCCTTGGGGATATTTAAAGTTAGTTAATTGACTCCATTTTCATATAAAAAAAATAATATTAAAGATAGGTTCTTAAAATAATTGTAAGTTTTAAAACATGAAACTAGAATTTTTTTTTTAAGTTTGAAAATGTCAAGTTAATTTTTAAAATACGTAACAGCTGTAATTTTTGTTACTATATTTTATGGAAAATATACGGTAAGAAAAATCAACATTTGAAAAAAAAAATTGCACAGAATTTATATTCATTTTTAATAATTGAACTGATGAAAATATTCTTTAATTTACCCGTATAAAACAGAACAATAATTAAAATGATCAAGTTTAAAATTTTGACACATTAAGGCAGGATATACCAATTAATGCTGTGAAGAAATTTTGTATTGGAATATATCAGATTTTTTTTCTTAATTTTATAAAGAATTCCAATGGATTTATGTACCCATACTAAAAGGAAACCAAAAGAAGAAATAGAATATTCATGGAAATATTTTCTTTAATAAATACGACCATGTCTATTTTAAATTTTATTAAATAAATAAAGAATTTACAAGTCGAAGAGAAAAAGATAAAGAATATACAAGTACAAGAATATTTCTGAAAAAAAAAAGTTAATATTCAAAGGAATCCTCCTTAATTCTTCTATACTAAAAAACATTTAATTTATAAATAAATATTTAGGTGATTGTCAATGTTAATTTTTTTCAAGAATTCACAAGGATTTCGACATAATAGCTGTATTTAGATATTTCTACACCATGCCATAATTAATTAGAAGAAAAAAAAAATTAGGAGAAAAAATGTGAAAGGAAAGAAATATATAAGTACAGGGGTGGTCCGATGATTGTCATGTCGGAACGGTCAGATTAGTATCAAGATCTGTATGTACTTGATCAGTACAAATCGGACGGTTCCTACGGATGATCTCCCAATTCTAATATTACATGACTAGTCATAGGGAACTTACGGACAGAACTCGGCACGCCACCATCGACTCCGTTAATTGCCAGGAGCAGCACGAGAAGATTAAGGTGCCATATAACCATTCTTCCTCGACGAGAATTTCTTAATTGCTTCTCTCGCCAAGAAGATTTTGCCTGAAAAAGACAGCTTTTGGCTTTTATAACGTGCGACGTACTGTATGTTTAATCATGTTAATAAAGGAGCTGTACTTTTACCAGCAAATTAATCGTATAAAGAATCTCCATATGCCAATAACAAGGGCACCACGTTTTGACTTACGAGGTATTAGAAAGGTCAACCGACCCTTAATTTCTCTAGAATCGCATTTTGTTAATTATTAGCTAGGTTAAGTATCAGCCAGTAAATAATCATGCGAACGACTGTACGTACGTCTGTCCCAATGTAACTTTTAATTGGCGAATATCGTTATATATCGTTATATATATATATATATATATATATATATATATATATATATATATATATATATATATATATATATATATATATATATATAGGTTTTGGCTAATATGCTACGCGTAGCTAAGAGACCTCCGTGCTACGGCTCAAAATTTGAATTTTCAAAATCCTAACGGTTGATCCAAACCGTTAGATATGTTCTATATATTGAAATATACTTGGAGACCAAATTTTATATTTTTTGGATTTTTTTTACTATTTATTAAGCCACTTTGAAAATCGCTGATCCAATGATGGCTTAACCAAACAGTGAAACCGTTGGATCAGCGATTTTCAAAGTGGCTTAATAAATAGTAAACAAATTCCAAAAAATGTAAAATTTGGTCTCCAAGCACATTTCAATATGTAGAACACATCTAACGTTCGGATCGACCATTAGAATTTTGAAAATACAAATTTTGAGCCGTAGCACGGAGGGGCTCTTAGCTACGCGTAGCACCGTAGCCCGGTCCATATATATATATATATATATATATGAGTAGAACTAGGGTGCTCCTAAGTTCACCAAAGCCTCTTGTGAACTTGACTCTAAAATATATCGAATCGACTTTAAACAATGAATCCAAACCGTTGAAACCCTTCTACCTAATGAGTGATGCGTCTACATGTGAAAATTTTAAAGTTTCGAATTAATTTAATATAGAGTCAAGTGGTCAAAAGTTTAAGGTTTATAAATTAATTTTAATGCATTCATTTTTTGGACTCCTTTGACCACTTGACTCTATATTAAATTAATTCGAAACTTTAAAATTTTCACATGTAGACGCATCAATCATTAGGTAGAAGGATTTCAACGGTTTGGATTCATCGTTTAAAGTCGATTCGATATATTTTAGAGTCAAGTTCACAAGAAATTGGGTGAACTTAGGAGCACCCTAGTTCTACTCTATATATATATATATATATATATATATATATATATATAATATATAATATATATATATATATGTGTTATGTTTGACCCAAATTGCTATTCGGATCCGTTAAACTTTGTATCTTTAATTTGTAGTATATGTAATGACTCTTGTAAGAGAGATAATTAAGTCTATCAGAAATTAATTTGAATTGTCTCTTTGTCTCTTGCTCTCTCTCTCTTCTCAAATTCTAGAAAACCTAACAAATTAGTATGAGAACCATCATGGTTGCTGATAGATGATCAGTGATTTTCAGGGTTTCTGCTACTGTTAAAGGGTTTCCAGTTTCTTTCGAGGGTCCTATTATGGTGTTTTGTGACAACCAAAGCGCGATTCGTTTGACCAAGGACCGCATGTACCATGAGAAGACGAAGCACATTGACATTCGATACCATTTTGTTCGAGATGTGATCTCAGAAGACAAGGTTGCCGTGAAGGAGATTGGTACCGAATCGAATCCGACCGATATGCTCACAAAGCCTCTTCCAATTGCAAAGTTCAAGCTTTGTTCAAGTTTGGTATCGGTTTGTTTCTAGCTAGTTTGAGCTAGTTTTGTTTCTAGCATGTTGCTAGTGTATCTTTATGTTTACTTTTGTTTACGTTATGTTTGCTTTATGCATTTGCTTTATGTTTTAGTTTGTTTTAGATGCAATTTGGTTCAAGGTGGAGATTGTTATGTTTGACCCAAATTGCTATTCGGGCCCGTTGGACTTTGTATCTTTAATTTGTAGTATATGTAATGACTCTTGTAAGAGAGAGAATTAAGTCTATCAGAAATCAGTTTGAGTTGTCTCTTTGTCTCTGTCTCTTGCTCTCTCCCTCTTCTCAAATCCTAGAAAACCTAACAATATATATATATATATATATATATATAGAGTACGGCTAACATGCTTCCTCTAGCATATCGACAATATGCTTCCAGTCTCTAAAATCTATCGAATCGGCTTCAAACGACATATCCAAACCGTTCAAACCAATCTCCTTAACGAGAGCTTCGTTTCTATATAAAAAAAATTTAATTTTCGAACTTATTTACTATCAAGTCAAGCGGTCAAAAAAATGAAGGATATAGTGCATTAAGATGTCTACAAAATCATTTATATTTTGACCGCTTGACTTGATGGTAATAAATTTGAAAATTAAAAATAAATTATATGGAAACAAAGTTCTCATTGAGGAAATTGGTTTGAACGGTTTGGATTTGTCGTTTGAAGCCGATTTGATAGGTTTTAGAGACCGGAAGCATATTGTCGATATGCTAGAGGAAGCATGTTAGCCGTACACTATATATATATAATCATATAGCTACCGATCGACGAATTAAACTTCAAATTATATTTAGTCGCTCTGAATAAATAAGTAGCTAGGATAGCCATAGCACGTTCTTATATGTCGCCCCTTTTTTGCAAGTGAATATTAATTAAATAATTATCACAAGATGGTAAAGCACAATGGGATGTTACATCTTTTATAGATTTGCAATGAAAAATTATATAGGATATGAATAATTAGCAATATATTAATTTAATATTTTTGACAATAAGAAAAAACATTTTTTGGTTTTAAAATATGATATTTAGAATGCGATGTACATTATTAATTGTACTTCATTCATTCCTATAAAATATATTATAATTTACTTCAAATTATAGCATTAATTAAATAACTATTAAATTTAATATACAAATAATATTTGGGGTCAATGATATATTCATAATATATTTTTTAGTTTAAACATTCTTCTAGATTAATTTAAAAAATAAGTATTATAAATATTATTAGTAAATAATAAATTTATTGTCAGTTCATCCGAATTGGTTCAGCAGTAATTCCGAATTCGAATTGGTTCAGCAGTACATAATAAATTAATCCCAGCCAATCGGTCTTACATAGTCGCATGCCGGATTGGTGGCTTGGTGCATACCAGAGCAGTTTGGGTCCGATGTCTATCGGACTCAAACTGAGTTCAATTGGTTCTATAACCGTACAGTCAGCTTTAAGATCTGTGCTCGATGCTTTAATATCTGTGTGCATCGCTTTAATATCTATATGTACAGATTTTAAAGTGGATCGGACGGTTATGGGACCCATCGGATGCAAATTTAAATCTGATGGGCATCGAACCCAAACTCAAACTGCTCTCGATGCATACTAGTTCGAACTAACGACATTATTTATGTGTGCGTGTATATATATTGAAAACAAAGCGAAGAATGCAAATTAAAAGAGTGAAACCATAACAATAATATATATAGAAACCAATATATACCAGTTCAAACACTGATACATGCATATAAATACTTGGCTACAATATTGTTTTTTTTTTTTGTTGATAGCCAAAAAATAATGCCCATTGACGACAATGAAAGGCGACCGCTGCTTTTGACAACGTACACAACTGAAGGGCATTTTATTGATTGTCCAACAATAAAAAAAAAATCCAACTGGAAAATTATTTTCAACTGGAATCGGCTCAGGTTAGGGGCAGTATTGTTTG
This sequence comes from Carex scoparia, assembly GCA_024447655.1. Taxonomy (NCBI): domain Eukaryota; kingdom Viridiplantae; phylum Streptophyta; class Magnoliopsida; order Poales; family Cyperaceae; genus Carex; species Carex scoparia. The sequence goes on from JAJHPE010000033.1 coordinate 2,524,898, forward strand.
GACTTTGAAATTCGTGTAAAGTTAAAAGATCCACTAATTCTAAAAGATTTCCTTTTTTTTTTCCCTGAGGACACGCTTCCTGTTTCGGGCTCCTCCCTTGTTTCCCTGAATCCTCCTCTTCGCCGCCGACGACACAGGGCCAAAGACATGTACAATCTCTTGCCGTGCTTCCTGTGTCCCCCTGTCGTCCGCTTTGATGCCGCAAAAGGCAGATTAGATTAGCGGCACCACTGGTGGACGGACGGGAGCGACAAAGCATCGAATGTGAAGACTGAGAGGTCGCACGGCCTTTATTAAATTGGGAAACCAACATGAGTGAGGGTTTTGCTCTGCAGTGTTGAAGCTTTCGAACTAAGATTTGAGAAGAAGAGCTACTTGACCCACCAACAGAGGGTTAGAACTCTTTATAATTTTCTCATTCATTTCTTTCCTTATAATGCTCCTCTTTTATATTTCCTTCTTCCGCTCCATTATGGGGGCTCACCATCCTTGAAATAAGTGTCTTCGTATCCTGATTTCAACAATTAATTGAAACTTTAATTAAATGTCACAGATTGATTATTTATTCTATTTTGATTAAGTTGACCTGAAATTGATCCATATGACTAACAAATTGGACTTGCCGAATCATTTTTTGACTTCAAATTCATGTTCAATTGCACTTCATCTTATTGTTTAAGTGAATGATGATATGGAACTCAGAATAGTTAGGACTTGCTGTGTACTTCAGCTAGTGTTGCGCCTGTGCCTCTGCTATATTGGGTGTAAAACTAAATAGTAGTTCTTACCAGGTAGCAATTTTGGCAATTATTCTTACAGTTCATATAAATAGTTACCAATTCATAAAAGAAGATAGCATGATCTTTTCTTTCCAAAACGACTTCAAAAGTTAACTTGGTTATTCGTTCACATAGTAGAGAAGACATACTGGGGTTCGCTAAAGTAGAGAAGGCAAAATTGGGTTTGCATGGCAGAGAAGGCCTCTACTTAGTTATTCGTCACTTATGTATTGGTTATATTGCTAAAATTTCAAAATGAAGTTGGGCCTAAATGGGGCTAGTATGGGCTTATGGCCTAATCAAATTATCACACTATGGCTACATGAACCTTTTGTTGTCTCTTTAGAAAATACAATAACAAACATATGAAGTTATAAGTAAAATTAGAGGTTTCTTGGCTCCAGATGTTTTGTATTATTACACAGCATATGATATATAATATTTCATTCACAAACTCGAAATTAAAGCAAGTGCAGAAAAGTTCTCACAAAAACCAAAAAAGAACAAAATAAATATAAATAGAAAGGAATGCCCAAAATGCTCCTAGACAATTTAGTAGAAATAGCACAATGTGGTCCACAAAAAGACTGCCAATTTATTTATTGCAAGAGATTACCAAAACAAAGCCCACCAAGGAAATAGACAGATAAATTATCTCGTTGTGGGACCCAATGCAGGCATGCCTTCCATGTAGGCCTTCTCAAAATCACTCACAAAATTGTCATTTCTTGAATAATTATTCAGGTTTGTACTCCCGCTACGGGTGCCCTCTGTAGAGATCTCCAAATCAAGGCTTTCCTTGAGTTCTGCAACTACTACACTCATGGTAGGCCTCTGAGCAGAGCTATTCTCAGTACACCTGCATGCCAGATCAGTAACCTTCCAAACAGAGTTTATATCATACTGCCCATGCATTCTTTGATCCACTATGTACTCGATCTCTCCTCTCGATAATTTTTTACTTACCCAATACGTCACATGGCCTCCATCTGGGCCTGCAATGATGGGAGGCTTGCCTGTAATGGTCTCTAGCAGAACAACTCCAAAGCTAAACACATCACTCTTTTCACTTAGCTGGTATGAGGAATAGTACCTGAATATGAACAGATTTAATCATATCTGATTGAAAGGGACTTCTTAGTTTAATCTACTGTGTAATGTATGAAGGATTTTTTTATCTAATGCTGCAGAAATTAATTAATTCAATTCAAATGGTGTAACAAAATTGAATTTATGTCATGGCTGCATTTGGTGATTAATTGTTACATTTTTCATTACTTTGTAGGCAAGTTATTAATTGTTGTCCTTTCAGAAATCTTCCTGAGGTTTAGGAGCTAGTACCAAGGTAAATCATTTTTAATCAACAAAGAAGGACAAAATTTTTGAGAATTGAATAAAGCTGGTTACTGTTCTAAAAAGATTAAAAAAATTAAGAGGAGCTAGCTAAATAAAAAACAAATAGAAAAAGGATCTTACTCAGGGTCTAGGTAGCCTGGGGTGCCAACTACTGCAGTTGTAACATGACTACTTGCATTGTTAAAAGCTCTAGAGAGCCCAAAATCGGCAATCTTTGCTTCAAGATTTTCATTTAAAAGAATGTTGTTGGTCTTCACATCTCTATGGATTAGTGGTGGATTACATGCCTTGTGCAAATACTCCAAACCTTCATTGTTTTTGTATTGATAAACACTTAGCTACATGATGCTATTTCATTGAAGTCATGTTACACCAGTATTTTACCTTTGATATATATTTCAATTTGAATACAGGGGTTCAAGTACTTCATCTTTCAATCTTGCTCTACTATTTAAATCCTCAATAACAAAAATTTAGAACCTCAATGAAAATAAAATTGTAACTCGTGTTAGTTTCTCTACTTGTGCTTGAAAATTACAGTATTTGACTTTGTTTTAATGGTAGAGAAGTACTTGGACAAGATTTACTTCCAGAAAAAGGATATATATACACAGAGAGAGAGAGAGAGAGGAGGGATCCAACAATTCAATTTTGCAATTTTATAATTCCAAACTATTCAACATGATCTCTATATTAAAATGTTCTTGGAGATGAAATTTTTTATTTTTTGAATTTTTTTTACTATTTTTTAAGTATCTTACAAATCTGCTATTTTTAAATAATTTTGGACCACTAAAACACAGCAGTTTTTTATGATACATAATATATAGTAAAATAATTCAGAAAAATATAAAATTTTGATCTCCAAGCATATTTTAATATAGAGATCATATTGAATGGTTTAAATCGACTGTTTGAACTTTGAAAATCACAAAACCGAATTGTTGTAAAACATTGTAAATGGATCCCTCATATATATACACATCAGGTTTGCATTTTTAAAAAGTTGTTATACCTTGTGCAGATTCGTATGCAATTTGAAGCCGTTGTTTCCAAGTCAATGGTTTTCCACTATCTGCAATTCGACAAAATAAAACCTTATATTATATTATTTCACCACGTAACTATTTTCGGTATCCTCTTGATCATGAGAAAAGATCATGATTGTGTAAGACATAGTTGACCTCCGAGCTTATCTTGTAGAGTTCCTTCTTGCATATACTCATACACGAGCGCCATGCAATCTCCATCCATACAATAGCCCATCAGTGACACCAGGTTCTTGTGATGAACTCTCATTAAATTTTGAGCCTGAAAACAAAGAAAAAAACATAAATCTTTAAGCCAAACTGGTTCTGTAGGCCTTATAGTTTGGATTTTATAAAGTCCAGACAGTTTCAATAACAACTGACTGTTCATGTGACTTTAGAGTATCAAGCTATGGAAATCTTAAGTGTTACCTCAGCTGAGAACTCTTTGACTCCTTGTGAAGATGAGTGAGAACGCATCTTCACTGCAACTTGAGTTCCATTTTCCAGGATGCCCACATACACACTTCCGAATCCTCCAGTGCCAATATTATTCTGGAAGCTATTTGTAATTCTCTTCAGCTCACTGTAAGTGAATTGACGGCTTTCAAAATTCAACATTGCTTCTCCTGCTCCATTTGGTTTTCCATAATTGAAGCCTGCATTGTTGGCATGAGGAAAGTTTGCATCAGGGTTTTTTGCATTGTTTCCTGCATAATGATTTGCTAGTGGGGGTTGATCCGTACCTTTCATATAGTTTTGGTATGTTTATTTGTGTTAGGTTTCTGTGGTTTTTGAGAAGAGAAACAGAGCAAGAAACAAAGAGACAACTCAAACTGATTTCCATTAGACTTTATTATCTCTCTTACCAAGAGTCATTACATAAGCAACATATTAAAGATACAAAGTCCAATGGGCCCGAATAGCAATTTGGGTCAAATATAACAATTTGGTTGTCTGTCAGGTAAAAAGGTTGAAGGAATATCTTGTCAGCCTTAAATTTAAAATAACAAATATAAAGCTTGATCTAAACTGATGCAGATGTGAACATTCTGTTTTAATTAATGATATGCACTGCCGCTTTTAGTTCACAATTATTAATTGATGTTAGGTTTTTAACATCTAAATCAACAAATAGAAATGGAGGAAAGAACTCCATATAATAACATAAACCAGCACCAGAAAGACAACCAAACTGGTACAAGTTAGGACCAGCTGAATTTTTCTGGTTGTGTGTGTCTGAAAAAGTGGCTGCTTAACAGCTGGTTATGTGTTGAACCCAGTCCAAAGTTTCCTGTTTTTATTCTTTAATCTAAAATAGGAAAAAACAATGAAATGGCATGACTTACGTTTGTTCCTTTTCAAGCACAGTATTAGTATAATTGCAACTGCAATGAGAAGAACCACAATCACCCCCACGACTGCTAATAGAACTACTGGTATTTTCTTCTTTTTCCTACCTGGCTTTATAGAATCCTCAAACCTATGTACCAAAAAGAAATTAAAAAGGCAAACATATCATAAGCTTTAATAGCTACAGGCCTGCTAGTGTCTTATTTTATTTTATTTTTTTAGTTGAGGCACCAAACAAGAAATTTACTCTAGCCATCTTGCAAGTTAATTTTCTATAGCCTGTGGTGGAACTAGAACGCTATCAGTTCTGCTGATGATAATTTCACTTGTATAATTTGTTTTATGCTTCTCTCTGCTCATTGGGAACAAAATAGGCCCTGTGCAGTTTTATTATATTTGTGATAACTGGACAGGGAGCTTTCTCTCTCTGGGACTTGACATCTTCTGTGCTATCAGACTCATGGGGGCAACATCCAAGACTCGCATTGGACAGCCAAAGTAGAGGAAGAAAATAAGTGTTAAAGGAAGTTGCACAAGCTGGATATTGACTACTGCTTGAGAGTTACACAGATAATGTGCACAATTACCCTCTTATGGTACTCAGAGATGAAATGTCCAAGTGGTAGTTTCATGCTGTATTGAGAAATTGGACCACACAGGTAATTTTTCTTTTACTTTCCTTCAACTAATTTATACTTTTTTATGTGTCTGATGATAATGTCGTATGCACTTGTTTGATTGAACTGATCTTTTTTGCTGGGCTGCATATGTGACCTGTTCTAATAAATTTTGTAGTCCTAAAGAAAAGTTTTCAGCCATTGTATTCCATAGCATTCCAAAAAGACGAGAAAATTACTAAACCACTCGAAAACAACAAAAACATACTTGTATGTTAGAGTCCCATCTTGTTGTTTTTTCTGAAGACCAGAAGGAAGGGTGGTAGATAACTTGTTGTTTCCTGTTATGTCCCTAAAAATTTCATAAATTAATTAATTACCTAATGGATGGTGAAGTTTTTTGTTTGAACAAAATATATGTTAATGCAAAAACATACAGGTATGTAAGAGATGTTAGTTTTTCAAGGAAAGTAGGGAGATCCCCTGACAAATCGTTACTAGACAAGTCCCTGCAAAAGCAAAAGAAAGGACAAATCAGGCAATAGAATAGTTAATATGAGAAAATGAAGATGCCCCCTACTATTGATTTCAATAGTGTTTTACCAGAGTTCAGTAGAGAAGTAAGGATTCTAAAGACAATAATCTCAACTAAGAAGTTAATATTAACTCGTTTAAAAAGAACTTACAATGACTCGAGAGAGCTTAGATTTCCAAAAGAAGATATTATTGCACCTGTCAATTCACTGGCTGACAAGTTTCTGAACGAAAAAAAAAAAAGTTTCTCACTAGTCAGTAGCTTCTTATTTCAAAATGAAACTTATGTAGTAAAAAAAAAATTTACAGGGCTGTGATTCTTGGAATATGGGTGGAATCAGCGGTGCAGGTGAGACCAGTCCACGAGAGTTCCGTAGGTACACATGGATCGCCATTCCATCCTTTGTTTAATTTGTAGTTCGCCTTAATTGTATTAATGGTAGTAACTGCAATTAAAAATTTATACATTGTATCATCACTTGTAAAAACAAATTGATCATATACAAATTAATGCAGAGTTTTGAGAACTCAACAAGCAATTTGGAATCATTAGTTAATTATTTTCATAAGTTATAATAACTCACTTGTGAGATAAGGAAGCAGTGCTCAACATCAAGCTTTGTCCTTTCAAAAGATATCCAAATTATCAATTGAATTGCAAAATGAGTTAGATGATCATGATTGAACTTACCATCTCCACTACTAGTAGGAACCACAGTGGCAGGCCTATTGACATAGATCTCAAGTGCATTCAACAGAGGCGGGAGAGTTGAGTTTGTAGTAGCCTTAAGTGACACATTATATTCATTGCGACCTGTGGTAACGTATGATGCCCATCCTGAATACAGTTTATCTGGTACAGTAGAGTTGAATGCTCGTATTCTATTGGAAAATATATCAAACTCCCTATGAGAAGTGGATGGTATATCCTCAATTTCACTTACATGAAGAATTACTAAAAATTCTATGGAACTGTTGTCACTGGTCCAATAGTAATCAAGGGATTGGTTGGTGCTCAAAGTGGTGACAGCAGTTTGCATGACAAGAGTGGGGGTCGCAAAGTCTGCGTCTGATTCCACAGGGAGGTTTGTTGAGATCTCTCTCCATGTCTCCTGCGTGACGTTCTTCCAAATCCGGTCGTACAGATCGTTGTGGTACCTGTTTCAGTTTGAAAGAAAAACTAAGGTAAGAACAATACTAATGCAGGCCATATAACACACACATACACACTCTTTTGATTGACTGAAAATCCACATAGGATATCTTAATTATCTTATCTTTACTAAGATTGCAACAAAGTTCCTTAATTTTTTTACTATATATTTTTAAGATAGTTGTAGGAATATGTAATTTATTTTTTAACTTGGTACACATTTTCACAGCCACTGTCAACTTTCTCAAAAAAAAAAAAAAAAAATCTCTTTACTGTAATTAGAATTAAGTAGGTGATAAAGAGAACACATAAGGCACAAACAAATTAATTGGTCCAAACAATAATTGGTTAATTTAAAGCAAAAGTACATACCAAAGAATTAGAAATGGATATTAAGATGTTTACCTTAATTTTGGGTAATTGCTTCCTCCTAAGTTCAGTCTTTCAAAGAAAACCAAAGAATTGGTGGAATCTACATATTGATCATAAGTGTTCTTCAGTGGCCTCAACTCCAGCCAAGAGATAAATGGAGTTCCCTGATTTTTATTTATGAGACAAACTTGTAGGTAATCAGCATTGGTCTTGACGATAATCTCAGTATAGTGATAATCAGATGCAGGAGTTTTGTTAAATGTGTCCCAATAATTAACCCCCAAATAGATATCAAATACAGGTGGTTTATTTATGTTATCATAATTCCCATACATAAATATAGCTCTAACAAGGTAGTTTGATCCTATTGTTAAGAATCTTAAGGTGTAGCAATTTCGAGTTCCATTAGGAAAGCTTCTGACTGTCAGGAATTGCTTGCGTAGGTTGTTTGAGGCATAATCAGGATGAATTTGGGAGTTGACTCCGGTGTCAATGAATTGCTCATCAGATACATAAGTCAAATTTGTTTGGTTGTCAACAATGGATGATTGTGCAGGAAGTCCACAGTCAATGCTAATAAAACCTGGAAAAAAAATTAAAAAGAAGACAAAGTAAGCAATTTTTTCCGATGGACATACATACCTATAATTTTTTTCTCCAATTAATAGTTTTTGTGGTACGTTGGATTGATTGTTTCGTGTTTATAATAGTCGTTTTGTACTAATAACAGCACTAGAATTATATATATATAGTGAAAATACAGAGACAAAGTAAGCAAATGTGACACATATATAATAGACATAGCAGTCTTATATACCTAGAGAATCAGGTTGGCTATGGACTCCAATTATAGCCACAGCTAGTACAAGAAGAACTAAGTAACGCCAAATCATTTTTGGCGAGAACAATGGCTGTCCTTGTTAGCACCACTGCCTGGTCATGTAGTGCTTGGCTGAATGCTGTCAGATTGTTGATCTCTCACTGAACGTCATGCATCTGGTTAACCAGTGGTATTTGGCAAGAGGAGGAGGAGGTGTACACAGCTATTTGCTCGCTCACGGAGAAAGAAGAATTTTTTTTTGTTGTTGTTGTTGTGTTGATCGAAAAGAGAAGAATTGTTAGTGAAGTGGTGAGGCGGATAAATTAAGGAGAGAAGAAAGCGAGTAGAGGAGAGGGAGATGTCTTCAGGTTCAAGGCTATATATATTTTGTTCAGATATATACATACACAAAAGAGAAAGAGGGTTGGTCAGATGGCATATCCTAAATAAAAAAAGACGGAAAGAGAAATGGTTTTGCAATTAGTGTACAGTTAGTCCTTGACATGTTAGTCGTCGGACATGATAATGTAATTGACTCTGTTTCGTTTATTTGTGAAAGATTTAAAACAGGCTGGAAATTGTACATTGACCCAAACAAAAATGCCGGGGCCCGGGAAATAAGTTAAAAAAAAATTATACACTAGCAAGTTAGCATAATTAAATTGTTTGGATTTAATAACACAAATGGCAATGCCATCACGTATCTCCATTCTTATATAATGCACGTAGTTGTCCTGATCTGCCAACGGTTGAGATTGATAGATAAATTTTTGGATTTAATATCAGTTCTCCAATCTAATAATTTGTCTTCTTTTAGTTAAATATTTTTTTTATGTGTAGAAATCTAAATTTAGTTAAAAACGTACCTGCTACACATACTGTCATATAGTTTATCATAATTAAAATTGAATAAATCTCTAGCGATCTGTTTCTTTATTTCTTCTTACTATATCTGATTATGCAATTAAATTATAGGAAATACTATTTGGAGCTAGGGTATTACAATATTGAGCTGAGAGAAACTTTGATTACCAATTACCTATTTTACCTTTATATTCTCTATCTTCATTACCTATTTCAATTAATATAAATTTAATAAAGGAAATAAGTAATTAGGAAAAATCTCACAGAAAAAAATATATGTTTGAATCCCAGAATAATTGGTAGTATATAAAGGAAGATATTAATGTGCCGTATTTAGAAATTCATCATGCTAGATTTTGCTCAAGTTATACTAATGCAATTCTTATAGTAGCCAAAATTTGATGAAATTAATATTTTATATACAAGGTTTAGTATATTGTTTTATAATCATTAAAATACATACCTTTCATTTAAACCGATAATTTATATAGTACATAGATTTTAAGTAAAAATTCATTACTGTGATTTTCCTAACCAATAAACAAATACCAATAAAAATAACAGTTTTCACTTAATAGCTTTTTACCATGATACACTGGTGCCTTTTTAATTTTCAAGTACATAACTCTTTTTTCAATCTAGATTAATACATGTAATCATCTAATATATTTTATATAGGTTCTAATTAATTCTTTTCAGACCCATATGCCCCTTACACCATATACTCCTTGCATACTTTATAATTGTGCTCATATGACTACTACTTATTATGAGCTTGTTGTTGTTTTCTTTATTGTTATTTATTATTTGAATTTCTGTTTTTTTTTTTATTTGTGTCTTTATTTTCATTTGAATATACTTTTTTAATTTTATATTAATGTCAAACAAAAAAACCTCGTCATACTCTATCCAATCTTATAATATGTTCCGTTGCAATGCATGGGCATGATACTAGTAAACAAATGAAAAAAGAATTCCAGATAGATAACACAATACGAGGGACCACATTTTTAAGAGGTAGAAATTGTTTATGGGTGGAATTTAATTTAAGCTCACCAAAAGATCGATAAATTTATAATACTATGTATAGTGTGGATTGATTCATACTAAGAATCAATATTTTTGTTTTTAAAGTTCCAACAGTTGATTCTAATCATTCAAAAACAGTGATTTTTTATCCATTTAAAAAATAGTAAAAAATTCTAAAAATTCTAAATTATAGTTTACAATAAGTACATATTTTTATGGAGATTATGTTGAACAGTTCGGATAGAATGTTAAGACTTTTACATCAGGGGCGAATCCAGGATTTCATCAGGGGGGGCAAAAAAATATCGAATTGGATTTAAATAGCTAACCGGGTTTAAACCGATTAACTTATTGGGTATTCAATAAAAAATAATTCTATAACTTATAATTTATAATGCTCTGACTTGTAATTTCTAATGTTTTGACTTATAGTTATAATTACTAATCACAATTCAAGAAATTTATTTCAATGTTAACTATAAATTTAACACGAATTGCCAATTCAACACCCAGAGAGGGGCAAAAAAATTCAGGGGGGGCAAAGCCGATCGGAACCGATAGATCTCTACTAAAACTCAAATTCCAGGGGGCGGACCCAGAGAATTTATTGTCATGATACTTAAGTTATTTAATTTAAATAAAAAAGATAAATAGTTTATGATATTAATAGTGATATTTTGAATAGGAATTTGAATTTTGCACTAGTTCAATATGAGACTTTAGATAATGTTAATAATCAGTATAATTCTATAATATAATTTTTGAAAAAAATACTATGTATTTTAATTTTCGCTATAAATATGCAATTTGTGATAGCTTTTTTTCTTAACCTTTCCGCGATGACACGATAATTATTATTTATTATTTAGAAGCTTAATACTTATAGCCTTATTCATAAAGTAGGGTACCACGTTGTTATATGCCGTAGAAATGAAAAAAATAAAATAAAAATAACAAATGGGACGCCATGAAAACCTCCAAAACCAGAAAAATGAAAAAAAAAAAAAAAAAAAGTAAAAAATTATATAGTGGACCGCTATAAACCAAGTCTGACTGCAAATATATAAAATTTAAAAAAAAAACGGCCGCCATAAGCCAACCACGGTCCGAAACTCAGCCTTTGATATTCGCTATTGTCTCTCCCTCCAATCGATCCTTGCTATTTTTAAATATTTTTCTCTCTAATCAAAGCTTTTAATTTGCTGGTATCACCTCTGACCTTATTTGCTTTTCAAACTCATTGTCTGAAGCAACGTCCTAAAGCAAGAAAAAGAAGTTATATTATACTACATCTTGATAAGTTTCAAGATATTTAGTTATGCAATTAACCTTCGTTGAGTTAAGCAGTGATCACAGTACAACTTTTGTTCCAGTTTTGTGGTTTTTTTTTTTTTTTTTGGTGGAGATGGATAATGGCGGACCACTTTTGTTCGTTTTCAGGATAGAATAGCTAAAGGGCTCTCATATATAATATTTATTTTTTATTTTTTTCCTCTAATTTTGAGATGTGTTATGTGGTCCCACAGGAACGCCATGAGACCTAGCTACCTTTCTATTTTTAAATTTTCCTCACAATATTTCTTATTTTTTATTTTTTTTCCATTTTCTTCTGAATAAAACTTTCGGTGCATATAATTTGCTACGTACAGCTAGAAACCAAATTGCCCTTTATTTTTTTGGGAGAATTTAACATTTATCCCTAAAAAATCTTGACATTGCGTATGCCCCCCTCTAAAGTTCGTAATATCATGTTCACCCCTCTAAATTTAAAAAACTAACAAATTTACCTTATTTTTTGTATTTTATTTTAAAACTCATTCTAAATTTATAAAATACCCATTGTACACTTTATTAAAAAAAAACTAAAATATACCGTCTGTGTAAGATAAATGTTCAGCCTTCTAATCGATCAATTTTCAAGGGCAGAAGTGTCATTTCTCTACTTGTGATGCGCACACAGTGACATTTACATATACCATTTGTGTGTGCGTCAAAAGTAAAAAAACTGAATCATTTGCACTCATAACCGGTCAATTAGAATACTGGACATTTCTCTTAAATAATCTATATATTTTATATGATTTTAATAAAGGATAAAATGGATATTTAATAAATTGAAATGAGTTTTAATATAATAGGTAGGATTGGGTAAATTTGTAAGTTTTTGAAATTTAGAAGGATAAATATTATTTCAAAAAAATTAGGGGTATACATGAAATTTCACCTTCTTCTTTTGATAGTCATGAAATAATGCCCAGTGACTAATGAAGGTCTGTTGCCATCAACAACACAACTCACCTTACAAAAAGGTCCAGTAGTATAAATTAATACTGGCATACTGGTATGTTGGATGCTGAATATTGTGGCAATCGTTGGTCAATGGTGCATGCTTAGCATGTAAAGTTGAATAAATGCTCATTAAACCTTAATTATTAACTAATTATATTTGTAGATATGAACAACAACAACAACAACAATCAAATATTTTAGTTCCAAAGAAGTTAGTATAGGCTAGTTAGAAAACAACTCTGTATACCTTAAATAAGGTTAGGATTTTCAGACTGGAGTTATTCTCTAAAGCCATTACTATTATAAGAAAAATGGATAATAAAGAAAGTATTAGACATATATAATATTTAAGAGGAGAACTATGGTGTTCCTAAGTTCACCAAATCTCTTTGTGAACCCAACTCTAAAACATATCGGATTGGTTTCAAACGACGAATTCAATTTATTGAAATCCTTCTACCTTATAAGTGATGCATCTACATGCGAAAATTTTAAAATTTGTATAGAGTCAAGTAGTCAAAAAATGTACAAAAAATAAATGCATTAAAATTAATTTATAAACCATTTAATTTAGGCCAATAGACTTTATATTAAATTAATTTGAAAGTTTAAAATTTTCACATGACACATCACTCGTAAGGTAAAAGGATTTTAACTGTTTTAATTCGTCATTTGAAACCAATCAAATAGATTTCAAGATTGAATTCACAAAAGATTTTGGTGAACTTAAGAACATCCTAGTTATATAGATACTCTATATATGCGTAATACATTAGACAAGTTCCAAATATTGGTGCATAACTGGTTGTGGGTTGTATATATAGCAAAAGCTGTAGGAGCCTAGGATGTTTCATTTGATACATGAGACAAGTTGAAAACATTGTGCTTAAAATTTTGGTGAAATATTTAATATTTGACATAAAGTATGCAGTTTATCATCTTCTATTGTGATGCTTGCAAAATTAGAGCATACAATGTAAGAAGATGGTGGCATTTTGGAAATAAGCATTGACTTGAATTTTTATTGTAGCTTTATTAATTAATTTGGAAAAACATAAAAGAAAATAAAAAGGGTATCAATTGGAGTTGGCTCCATAACAGCTAGACACGTACAGCTTTATCTCTTTCGGTTCTCCTTTGCGTGAGAGCCCTAGAGCCTCTAGATCTCTTTTCGTTGTTCATTCTGTCCTCAATTTCAGTTACGGACGTGTTAAATTTAAAATTATCAGGTTTCGGTAGTTTTCTGGTTTTTTTTTTCTTTTGGACAGGAGTATATTTAAAAATTTCAGTCTTCTGCATTAACTCAAAAGAATATCTTTTGAGTTTAATGAATCTCAGCCGTCAAATCATGATCGGAACCAATCCAACCCATGACTATAACGTAGGGTTCTTTTAATAATAGTGCGGATCTCGATTGGATGGTCCAGATCATATAAAAGCATATTCATTAATGCAGAGGATGATAATTCCGTGTGGTTGGGATCAGCGGAAATGAATTAACACTCTTAATTAACCGCTTCAAATATCTCCAGTCCGTTAAATACTGCAGTTCTCCTTTTCAATTCGTTGGGTCCCGGAAAACAGAGAGAGAACTTGGGTATGTAATTTGAGATGGGGCCTGGCAGAGATCTCCTAAACAGGAGCAGCTTGGGTCCGATGCCCATCGGACTCAAACTGGGTTTGATCAGTTCCATAACCGTCTGATTTGCTTTAAGATCTGTGCGCATTTAGTATGGTTCGCTTTAATAGTGCTCACTGGTCTTAAATCAGATCGGACGGTAATGAAACTCCTCGGACACAATTTGAGTCCGATGGGCGTCGGACCCAAGCTGCTCCTCTCCTAAACTTGTTCCTGCTTTGCTATTTTGACCAAGTCAAAATCGAATTAGGTTCCTCTTCCTCACACGGTCACACTCTTCACTCTATGATGCCGGAAAGGAAAAGCAGATTAGATTAGCGTCCGCACTGGTGGACGGACGGGAGCGACGAAGCATGGAAGGTTGAGACTGAGAGGTCGCACGGCCTTTAATAAATTGGGAATCTAACATGGTGAGGGTTTTGCTCCGCAGTGTTGGAGCTTTCGAACTGAGGATTTGAGAAGAAGAGCTACTTGACCATCACAGAGGGTTACATTACAACTCTTTATAATTTTCTCATTTATTTCTTTTCTAATTATGCTCCTCCTTTTTTTATTTCCCTCTTCCACTCCATTATTGGGGCTCATTATCCTTGAAATAAGTGTCTTCGTATCCTGATTTCAACAATTAATTGAATCTGATTGATTATTTATTATATTTTGATTAAGTTGACCTGAAATGCCAACTGACTAACAAATTGACTTGCCGAATTATTTATGAACTTGAAATTCCTGTTTTAATTGCACTTCATCTGATTGTTTAAGTTAATTATGATATTTAATTTTGGAACTCAGAATAGTTAGGACTTGTTGTGCCTGTGCCTCTGCTATATTGGATGTAAAACTAAATAGTAGGACTTTACCAGGTAGCAATTTTAGCAATTATTCTTATAGTAGATATAAATAGTTACCAATTTATAAAAGAAGATAGCATGATCTCTTCTTTTTAAAACGACTTCAAAAGTTAACTTGGTTATTCGTCACATTAGTAGAGAAGACATACTGGGGTTCTCTAAAGTAGAGAAGGCAAAATGAGGTTCACATGGCAGAGAACGACACTACTAAGTTATTTCTCACTTGAGTACGTATTGGTTATATTGCTAAATTTTCAAAATGAAGTCAGGTCTAATTGGGGCTCGTATGGGCTTTGGCCTAGTCAACTTATCGCACTATGGCTACATGAACCTTTTGTTCTCTTTGGAAAATACAATAACAAACATATCAAGTAATAAGTCAAAGTAGAGATTTCTTGGCTCCAGATGGTTAATTTTTTTTTACTAGAAGCACTTTTAGACAAGTCAGGGATGATGTTATTATTATTACACAGCATATGCTAGATAATATTTCATTCACAAACTTGAAATTAAAGCAAGTGCAGAAAAGTTCTAACAATAACCAAAAAAGAACAAAATAAATATAAATAGAAAGGAATGCCCAAAATGCTCCTAGACAATTTACTAAAAATAGCACAATTTGTCCATAAAAAGACTGCCAATTTATTTATTGCAAGAGATTACCAAAACAAAGCCCACCAAGGAAATAGACAGATAAATTATCTCATTGTGGGACCCGTTGCAGGCATGCCTTCCATGTAGGCCTTCTCAAAATCACTCACAAAATTGTCATTTCTTGAATAATTATGCTGGTTTGTACTCCCACTACAGGTGCCCTCTGTAGAGATCTCCAAATCAAGGCTTTCCTTGAGTTCTGCAACTACTACACTCATGGTAGGCCTCTGAGCAGAGCTTTTACCAGTACACCTGCATGCCAGATCAGTAACCTGCCAAACAGAGTTTATATCATACTGCCCATGCATTCTTTGATCCACTATGTTCTCCTTTTGATAGTTTTTGACTAACCCAATTTATCATATGGCCTCCATCTGGGCCTGCAATGATGGGAGGCTTGCCTGTAATGATCTCTAGTAGAACTACTCCAAAGCTAAACACATCACTCTTTTCACTTAGCTGGTCAAGGAATAGTACCTGAATATGCACAGTTTTAATCGTGTCTGATAGAAAGGAACTTCTTAATTTAATGTACTGTGTAATACATGAAGTATTTTTTTTTTATCTAATGCTGCAGAAATTTGAATTTTATATAAAATTGAATTTATGTCATGGCTGCATTTGGTGATTAATTGTTACATTTTTCATTACTTTGTAGGCAACTAGTACTAAGGTAAATTCTGAGGTAAATTACTTTTAAATCAATGAAGAAGAATAAAATTTTCGATAATTGAAAAAAAGCTGGTTACTGTGTTAAGAAATTTTTTTTTTTATTAGTAGGTAGCTAAATAAAAAACAAATAAGAAAAGGATCTTACTCAGGGTCTAGGTAGCCTGGGGTGCCAACTACTGCAGTTGTAACATGACTACTTGCATTGTTAAAAGCTCTAGAGAGCCCAAAATCGGCAATCTTTGCTTCAAGATTTTCATTTAAAAGAATGTTGTTGGTCTTCACATCTCTATGGATTAGTGGTGGATTACATGCCTTGTGCAAATACTCCAAACCTTCATTGTTTTTGTATTGATAAACACTTAGCTACATGATGCTATTTCATTGAAGTCATGTTACACCAGTATTTTACCTTTGATATATATTTCAATTTGAATACAGGGGTTCAAGTACTTCATCTTTCAATCTTGCTCTACTATTTAAATCCTCAATAACAAAAATTTAGAACCTCAATGAAAATAAAATTGTAACTCGTGTTAGTTTCTCTACTTGTGCTTGAAAATTACGGTATTTGACTTTGTTTTAATGGTAGAGAAGTGCTTGGACAAGATTTACTTCCAAGCATATGTAGCAAGTTTCTGAAAAGAAATGAAACATAAAACCACTGGATGAAAAGAAAAAAAATATATTAGGAGTCAGTAGCTTCTTATTTCAAAATGAAACATATGTAGCAAAATAAATGCTTACAGGGCTGTGATTCTTGGAATATGGGTGGAATCAGTGGTGCAGGTGACACCAGTCCACGAGAGTTCCGTAGGTACACATGGATCGCCATTCCATCCTTTGTTTACTTTGTAGTTTGCCTTAATTGTATTAATGGTAGTAACTGCAATTAAAAATTTGTACATTGTAACATCACTTGGAAAAACAAATCGATCATATTCATATTAATGCAGAGTTTTGAGAACTCAACAAGCAATTTTGGCATCATTAATTTATTCTTTTCATAAGTTATGACAACTCTCTTGTGAGATATAAGGAAGCAGTGCTCAACATCAAGCTTTGTTCTTTCGAAAGAGATCCAAATTATCAATTGAATTGCAGAATGAGTTAGATGATCATGATCAAACTTACCATCTCCACTACTAGTAGGAACCCCAGTGACAGGCCTATTGACATAGATCTCAAGTGCGTTCAATAGAGGTGGGAGAGTTGAGTTTGTAGTAGCCTTAAGCGACACATTATATTCATTGTGACCTTTGATGACGTATGATGCCCATCCTGAATATAGTTTTGCTGGTACAGTAGAGTTGAATGGTTCAAGTAGTTTTCCATTGGAAAATATACCAAACTCCCTATGAGCAGTGGCTGGTATATCCTCGATCTCGCCGATGTGAAGAATTACTAAAAATTCTATGGAACTGTTGTCACTGGTCCAATAGTAATCAAGGGATTGGTTGGTGCTCAAACTGGTGGCAGCAGTTTGCATGACAAGGGAGGGGGTTGCGAAGTCTGTGTCTGATTCCACAGGGAAATTTGTTGAGATCTCCGTCCATGTCTCCAGCGTGATGTTCACCCAAATCCGGTCGTACAGATCGTTAGGGTACCTGTTTCACTTTGTAAGAAAAACCAAGGTAAGAAGAATACTAGTGCAGGCCATGTAACACACACACACACACACTCTCTTCTGATTAACTGAAATTTCCCATAGGATATCTTAATTATCTGTCTTGAATATTCTGATATTTTCAACAAAGCGAATTTCATATGGTAATTTTATGTTTTCATATTATTTTGAGTTTGAACCTAGTATAGAAAATAACTCATTCCAATAATATTATAGAAGTTTGGTACCCTCATCCATCATCAATTTTTTAGTGTAATTTTCTTTTTAACTTACACATTTTCACAGCCACTATAAACTTTCAAAAAAAAAAAAAAAAAAAAATTGGTTAATTTAAAGCAAAAGGTACATACCAAAGAATTTGAATTAATTATTAAGATATTTACCTTAATTTGGGGGAATTGCTTCCCCCTAAATTCAGTCTTCGAAACCAAACCAAAGAATTTGTGGAATCTACATGGTCATCATAAGTGTTCTTCAATGGCCTCAACTCCAGCCAAGAGATAAATGGGGTACCCTGATTTTTATTTATGAGACAAACTTGTAGGTAATCAGCATTGGCCTTGACGATAATCTCAGTAAAGTGATAATCATATGCAACAGTTCTGTTAAATGTGTCCCAATAATTAACCCCCAAATAGATATCAAATTCAGGTGATCTATTTATGTTATCATAATTCCCATACATAAATATGGCTCTAACAAGGTAGTTTGATCCTATTGTTAAGAATCTTAAGGTGTAGCAATTTCGGGTTTCATTAGGAAAGCTTCTGACTGTTAGGAATTGCTTGCGTAGTTTGTCCAAGGCATACTCGGGATGAATTTGGTAGTTCTCTCCGGTGTCAATGAATTGCTCATCAGATACATAAGTCAACTTTGTTTGGTTGTCAACAATGGATGATTGTGCAGGGAGTCCACAGTCAATGCTAATAAAACCTGAAAAAAATAAAAATAAATAAACAACGAATCCTTGTTTCAAACAAATATAAAAGGCAAAACTTTAATAACCGACATGCTTATTCTTATGTCCTGAGAGAATCTATATTGGTAATTGTTTTACAGTTGCTAATCTTATGTGGCAAATTTTATTTGAATTGTTAGGATGTGAATTAATTGCTAATAAAGAAAATTTGTTTATAAAGAAAACCATTTTTTTTTGGACAAGTTGGCAAAATAGAACAAAATTATTGACCGTAAAAAAACAATCCTCCTCTTTTTCTTGTCTCTCTTCCCAAAACTTTAGTTTCACGGTTGCAGGGTTTTAAAAATTAAGATTTATTTAAATTCTAAATTGTGCTTTACAGTTGACGTGGAATTCTATTCAATTTCTTCATTGGAGATGCTCTGATATTTAATCTAGGCTTCATTAATTTATCACGTCCTGATTTTTTATTTTTAAAATTCATATTTCTCTCAACATACAGAAGAAAAGACGTCAGTCTGAATAAAAAGATAGACTAGAAGGAGATTCTTAGGGTGGGTTATTTTGTTTCATTAATTAGTAATTACTATGAAGTGAACGTTATTAATGCACACTACCCTAAAAAAGAAAATAATGTTAATATAGAGTCGGCTAGTATGATATCGGTGTTATATGACATCAACTTCAAAATTGATCATTGGATAGATTGCAAACGACTAATTCAAATTGTTCAAACTGATTTACTTTATGAGTGATGTGTTTACATACAAATTTTTATATTTTTGAATTATTTTAGTATCAAATCAAGCGGTCAAAAATGTTGAAAAATCAATGCATTAAAATTAACTTAAAAATTCACAGATTTGACCGCTTGACTTAATACTAAATAAATTCGAAAAATTATATTGAAATGAGTAACTTGTTGGTAGAGAAAGAAGAAACCTTTAACTTTGTTGTTTCATTTCTTTCTTAATTTTTTTATCGAAATGAGTAATGGGGTGAAAGTGCAATTAAGAGATTAAGCTGGGCTGTTAGGCAAGTATTAAGCCTCGTTAAACTTCTTTTTTAACCACCTTTAATAGTGAAGTTCTCAGTGCAATATCCATTTGTTTTCTCTCACTTTCTGAACTTTGGGGTTCGTCCTATATATTACTAATAATTAACATAAGTACTTGAAAAGAAAAAGAGAAATTACAGAGAGAATTAGGTAAATGTAATACAAAGTCTTACCTAGAGAATCAAGCTGGCTATGAACTCCAGTTATAAGCACAGCTAACACCAGAAGAACTGAGCAACTCCGCACCATTTCTGACAAGGACAATTCCTGTTCTTGTCGTCTGGAAAAGCTGAGCAAGAAGGACTGTTTTTTTATAGCGAAACTACTAATTAGTCGTCGGAATAGCTAGCAAGTACATCTCAGGTACAAAAATATCATGTCATGTCTTGTGAGTCTTGATTTGACTTGATAAAAAAATAATGTCAAGGAGCCGTTTTCTAACAAAATATCATATCTGGCCAATCATTAATTACCAGTTTGATTGACCATCTAAATGCAGTACTCTCACGTAACAATCCACTTGTTGGTCGATCCTCCGCGCGCCTTCTTCTATCTAGCTATGACAATTATTTTTATTTTAAGGTCAGTGGATCATTGATGATTAAAAAATACTTACAACGTGAAATGACCCTCCTTCATAATCTAGATTTTTTTTTTTTTTATTCTAATCAATTTCTCTAAATCACCATATTCTTCTATTCCTATATATCTACACTCTTTATTATTCACACTATTTTTATAGTTGTCATATTCTCTTATTCCACATCTCTCTCTATGAACTTTGTGAAGCTCTACCAGATCTGTCTGATAGCCGCCGCGTTCCAACGATTGGAGTCAAATTTGATTGAGATGGTACGTCTCATATCAGCTCCGCCCTCTCCCCTCTCCTTCGACCCTCTTGATATGCATAAAATATATACACATTTACGCGTGTTCGATCTAGATTTTATCATGAAAATACTTATATTTTGATATATAAATGTCATATATTACACTTGGAATCAAGTTACTACGTTTGCTTGCTTTAAATTGTAGAAAATGGTGAAAACAGACCAAAATGCAGCCTCGCCAGGTCGCATTGCGCCATTACGGCTTCCCTAGGTCGCACTGTGGGTCACACTCAGTGCTTAGACAAATTCGCACATTTCAGAGCAAACTGATCCTAGTGTGGACCACATTATTGCCAGTGCGGGTCTCACGGATTCTGATACGGCTAAAATAAGTACTTATAATAATTTCTGGACACGCGCCAATTTGAAAAATGTATAATAAGGTTTTCATCAAAATTCGTGCCAGTGCGGGCCGCACGGATATCGATGGGGGTCGCATTCTGGACACACAGAAGAGTCCGACCGCAATGCGGGTCGCACTCAACATTTTAGCTGAGTTTTGATGAAAATCTTATTATATCTTAAAAAAATTGGCGTGTGTCCAGAAAATCCATCTGTGTACTTATTTTGGCCGTATCGGAATCCGTGCGACCTGCACTGGCAATAATGCGGCCCGCACTGGACTTAGTTTGCCCTGAAAATTGCTGAATTTGGCTAAGTACTGAGTGCGACCTAGGGAGACCGCAATTTAGTCTGTTTTCGTCATTTTCTATAATTTAAAGCCAAAAAAGACAGTAACTTGATTACAGGTGTAATATATGACATTTATATATCAAAATACAATATATTTAGAGTATTTTAAGGATAAAATATGTATCGAATATGTGTAAATGTGTATATATTTTATGCCTATCACAATACGATAGTAACCATAGAATTATTGAAAGACTAAATAACTAGTTACTATAACTAATGATTTAACTTTAGTTTCGTTTAATGAAATTGGGCTTCGGCATTTTCCTCAAAAAATGAAAAAAAAAAAAAAAAAAACCAAAATTAAATTATTAGTTAACATGGACACACCTGAAATTATGCACACACCAACATATATATTATGTAGCACATAGCCACACAGTGACATAGCCACATAACCTTGAACGGCTCACGCTGATATATATGGTCAACATGTACAAGAGCAACTGACACGCACTAGACTCGATTGATGCACATGAATACTTCGCACCAGATCCATCACAGTGCGTCTACAACTTTGCCCCATTACGTGCAGACTCGCCGCAGAAGATCGTTGTGACTTGTGACTGAAAATTTGTTGCTGGTAGATTAAAAAAATTAATATAAGAAGCAAGAACAACATTCTCTTGAAAACACAGACCCAAATATTTTTGTTTTCGTGATTATTTGTAGAAAAACATATAATTAAACAGGAATGTAGTCATGATTTTTGTTACAGCAGAAAAACTTTTTTACTGATCATACAACTAACTTGTTGCAAACTGCTGTGAATTAATAAATTTAGATTGTGGATTTTTCTCAAGTAGACAATATTTAATGTGGCACTGCAATTATATATAAAGTCATAAATATATAGGGTATGTTTGGATGCACAAGAATAGCTACTGTTCTTGGAATAACAATGCTATTCAGAACAAAGTGCATCCAAACGAGAAATAAAGCTATTTGGAATAGCTACTGTTCTTATAATAGCATTGTTATTTGCTATTTTTACAAAAACATAGAATAACATTTGTTGCTTTCAACATTAATACTAATCTAATATTTAAATTAATATTATATTGTATTATATTTAATCTAATATTTTAATTAATACTAATATAATATTTAAAATAATATTATATTATATTTTAATATTTAAATTAATATTATATTATATTATATTTAATCTAATATTTTAAAATAATATTATATTACATTTAATAATTAAATTAATATTATATTGTATTATATTTAAACTAATATTTTATTAAATAATAAACTAATATTTAAAATAATATCATATTACATTTAATATTTCACATAATATTATATTACATTTAATCTAATATTTTATTTAATACTAATCTAATTTTTAAACTAATATTATATTATATTTAATATTTAAACTAATATTATATTATATTTAATCTAATATTTTATTAATACTAATATAATATGTAAAATAATATTATATTACATTTAATATTTAAAATAATATTATATTACATTTAATATTTAAACTAATATTATATTACATTTAATATTTAAACTTATATTATATTATACTTAATCTAATATTTTATTAATACTAATTTAATATTTAAAATAATATTATATTACATTTAATATTTAAACTAATATTATATTACATTTAATATTTAAACTAATATTATATACATTTAATATTTAAACTAATATTATATTATATTTAATATAATATTTTATTTAATACTAATATAATATTTAAAATAATGTTATATTACATTTAATTTAAATTAATATTATATTGTATTATATTTAATCTTACACATAGATTATTAAACAGTAGCTATTCTTTCCTAACTCTATTCCAAATATGCAATCCAAATAATTTCTTCACTGTTCTGAATAGCACTGTTATTAAATAGTAGCTATTTTTATTTACTATTCTAAACAGTAGCTATTTTAGCTATTTTAGAATTCATCCAAATGTATCTATATTCTTTAAAATTTAGGAGTTGGTAGTTGCCCTGTGATTTAATGTGGCACAACGATTGCAGTTAAAAGCAACAACTTTAAGTGATAAAACAAATTAAATATTGAACATATTTACGAGTATAAACAACATTTGACAGCCACTGTTGAATTTAAAAAATAATATTAAGATAAACAGTTATGAAAATGGATACTACGATCATGGAAAATTTTATATAATCCGTATTGCAAAAACTGTAGAAAACTTCATAATATTTTTCATACATTTATTTTCCTCGCTACCTCCCTAGCTATTTCTATTAATGTATGCAACTTTGTTCTGTTCGTAAAAACAGTTGAGCCTGAAATTTTTTGGATTGAACGAACAAAAGAGAAATAAATTATTAATTGTTGCTTATAATTGGCATGGCGATCCAGTGTTAATCCCAGAATTTTTAATTTTTAGAAATTAATAAAAAATAATATAGACAAAAATGAAATGAATGACTCGAATTTTCGATCTGGTAGAATGATCTGTGTCTTTTTGGTCAAAAGTTTGAATCTGTTTTTTTTTTTTTTCGAATTCAAAGGATCTAACTGTACATCTGTACCACCGTTGTTGTGTGGAGTTGGCTAGGGGGTGTTCAACCGGTCAGTTCGGTTCAAACCGAGCTAAAATACCTAAATTTTTTTTTTTTTTTCAGTTTTTGAAAACTCAACCTAACCGACCGAATTAAAATAGCAAACCGAATTAAAACCGAACTGATTAAACCGATTTAAATTTCGGTTTGTTCAGTTGAATCAAATAAAGAAATAAATAAATGGTCTCAAACTATTAATAAATGGTTTGTTCGGTTGAATCAAATAGAGAATTCCAATCTAAAAAAATCAAAACACGTAGATTTAAAACAAAAAATGAACCAAAATAATACACGAAATTTGAAACTATTAATAAAATCGGTATGTTCAATTTATTTGGTTTTGAAAATTCAAAACCGAACCGAACCATTTAAACCGAAATATTTCATAAAATCAACCAAATTGAACCATTTAAACTGAAGAACCAAAATATTTGAACCAAAATTTTCCAGTTCGATTTAAAACCAAATAAACCGAACCATTTAAACACTCCTATAGTTGGCTATACAACATTCGAAAAATTAAAGAATTTTTATCCGTGAAAAATTCAAGGTTTTAAAACTTTATTATTTCACCCGTCCACCGACCGAATTCACATCCTCTCTCTTACCGGAAACTTTTACGATTATTGAATCTGGACCATTCATTTTAACTAGGGACGAATCTCAAAGCCCAAATAATACTGCCCCCATTTGCCCCCGAATCTCAAACCGTAAAGTGAGGCCCATCCAGTATTATTTTTGCTTTGGGAGTCGTGCACAACGAATTTGAACGGCTGAGATTTTACAAATGAAGTAAGGGAAAATATGAGATATCTCAGAGGAGAATTCCTCTTCCACTTCCTGTCGCTCACTCCCTACTCCCTACTCCCTATGCCGCCGCAAAAGCCAGATTAGATTAGCGGCCGCACCGCCCATCACACATCTCACATCACACACGGCCTTTCATAAATGGGGAATCCAACATTTTTGCTCCATCCGCAGTGTTGAAGATCTATTTGAGAAGAAGAGGAAGAGGCACTTAATTGGCTTCACCATCACTCCATCACTCACACGGTTAGAATTACAAAGCCTCCCCTCCTCTTTTTTATTTCCCTCTTCCTCTCCGTTATAAAACAAGCGTCTTGGTTCCCTGATCTCAACATTTAATTAATTTTACTTTAATTAAATGCTTCTCATTGATTTTTTGTTAATATTTTTTATTAAGTTGACCTCAAATTCCAAATGACTAACAAAATGGACCTGCCCAACTTCAAAATTGACTTGAAATTCCCATTTGTTGACACTCAATCTGTGGCACCATATGATATCTTTTGTTTAAAAGAAACACAACACATTTGGAGAATAGAAATTATTGTTATTATTACACAACATATGCTAGATAATATCACAATCACAAACTAGAAATAAATGCAAGTGTAGCAAAGTACTAACCCAAAAAAAAAAAATATTAAAAGGAATACCCAAAATGTTTTAGACAATTTGCTAAAAAGTACCTCAATTTTTTTCCACAAAAGACTTCGAATTTATTTATCACAAGAGATTACCAAAACAAGGCAATCCACTAAGGGAAGAGACGGACAAATTATCTCGATGCTGGACCTGGTGCAAGGATGCCTTCCATGTCGGCCATCTCGAAAGCACTGTTTTGACTAACATCACTTACAAAATTGTCATTCCTTGCATAATTATTCGGGTCTGTATATGTTGTATCCAAATCAAGGCTTTCCTTGAGTTCTGCAACTACTACACTCATGGTAGGCCTCTGTGCAGAGCTGTGCACTGTGCACTTGAGGGCCAGGTCAGTAACCTTCCAAATAGAATTTATATCATACTGCCCATGCATTCTTTGATCCACTATGTTCTCTATGTCTCCTCTTGATAGTTTTTCACTTACCCATTTTGACACATGGCCCCCATCTGGTCCAGCAATGACAGGAGGCTTGCCTGTAATGATTTCTAGCAGAACTACTCCAAAGCTAAACACATCACTCTTTTCACTTATCTGGTACGAGGAATAGTACCTGAATGTGCATAGATTGAATAATATATGATGTAAAACAACTTTTTAATTGAATGTATTGTGTAATGTTTGAAGGCTATTTTATCTAATGCAGCAGACATAAAATAATTCAATTCACATGCTGTAACAAATTTGAATTTATTTCAGCGCTGAATCAAATGATTAATTGTTACATTTTTCATTACTTGGTAGGCAACTGCTAAGTAAATTCTGAGGTAAATTACTCTTTAACCAATGGAGAAGAAAACCCTTGAGAATGAATAAAGCTGGTTATGATATTAAGAATATCAAAGAAAAGATATTAAAAAGAGATTGCTAAATAAAAAGAAATAAAGAAAACAATTCTTACTCAGGGTCTAGGTAGCCGGGGGTGCCAACTACTGCAGTTGAAACATGACTACTTGCATCGTTGAAAGCTCTGGAGAGGCCAAAATCGGCAATCTTTGCCTCGAGATTTGCATTTAAAAGAATGTTGTTGGTCTTTACATCTCTATGGATTAGTGGTGGATTACATGCCTTGTGCAAATACTCCAACCCTTCATTGTTTTTGTATAGATAATCACTTAGTTAAAATATAATATTTCAATTAAGTAATTTTGCCCCCAGTATTTTAACCTATGTTATATTTTTTTGAATATGACGGTTCAAGGACTTCCAATTTACATCTTTCCATCATGCTCTACTTTTTAAATCCTGGATAACAAAAAATTCTACGCCTCAAATGGCAATGGAATTGTAATGTATGTTACTGTCTCTCCTTGTACTTCAAAATTATGAAATTTTGACTTTCCTTTAATAGGAGGATAAAATTCGAAAAAGAATCATGTCCAGTAATTATCCACATCATCGAGCAAAAGGATATATGCCTCAGAATTCAGTTTTTAAAAAGTTGTTATACCTAGTGAAGATTCGTATGCAATTCGAAGCCGTTGTTTCCATGTCAATGGCCTTCCATTATCTGCAGTCCGACAAAATAACTATTTGAATAACTTGATCATTAGAAAAGACAATGATTAGGTAAAGAGTAGTAATGACCACTGAGTTTATCTTGTAGTGTTCCTTCTTGCATGTACTCATATACAAGGGCCATACAATCTCCATCCCTGCAATAGCCAACTAGTGACACCAAGTACCTGTGATGAACCCTTGCCAAATTTTTAGCCTGGAAACAAAGAAAAATGACATATATCTTAAAACAGAAATTGTTACGCTAGCCTCCTAATTAGAACAAAAAAAATCCGGACATTACAAATAAGAACGGACTGTTAGCAAGGACTAAGATAAGGAAATGGTTTTTTGATTTAAGGTTGGAGGTCAAGCTACCCAACTATTTAATATCCACAAAGGATTGCTCCTTCTAGGTTTCAAACCTGCTACTTCCCACGGGGAGCATTGTATTTGCCACTAAACCAAAGGTTGGTACTCAAGATCCGGAAATGTAATATAAAAGTGTTACCTCAGCTAAGAACTCTTTGACTCCTTGTGAAGATGAGTGAGAGCGCATCTTCACTGCAACTTTAGTTCCATTTTCCAGGGTACCCACATACACACTTCCGAATCCTCCAGTGCCAATACTATTCTGTAAGTTATTTGTAATTCTCATCAGATCACTGTAAGTGAATTGACGGCTTTCAAGATTCGACATTCCTTCTGCTGCTCCATTTGGTTTAGATAGGCTTGAATAATTGGAGCCAACACTGTTGGTTTGTGGAATGCTTGGTTGAGGACTATTTGCATAGTTTCCTGCATAATGATTTGCCAGAGGGGTGGATCCATAGCTTTCATATGGTTTTGGTATGTTTATTTGGTTCGCTGTGAGATAAAAAGATTGAAGGTATATCTTGTCAGCCTTGAATTTAAAAAGCAAATATAAAGAAAATATATATCTAGATTTAAGCTGATGCAGATGTGAGCGTTCCGTGTTTATATAATAAACAATGATATACCACAGCATTTAGTTCATAATTATTACTTAATGTTAGGTTTTTGACATCTGAATCAACAAACAGAAATGGAGGAAAGAACTCCATGTAACCACAGAAAACCAACACCATTAAGACATCCAAACTGGTACAAGTTTGGACCACCTGAATTTTCCTGATTATGTGTTCATCACTGTCCAATATTTCCTGGTTATGTGTTAAACTGTATCATTTGAAACAGACAATTGGAGAACAGTTATTTCTTTTATCTTACTGGCATGACTTACGTTTGGGCCTTTTTAAGCACAGGATTAGTATAATTGCCACTGCAATGAGAAGCACCACAAACACCACCACCACCACCACTGCTATTAGAACTACTGGGATTTTCTTTTTGTTATTACTCGGCTTTATAGAATCTTTAAACCTGTACAGCAAAAAGAAATTGAAAATGCCAACATATTTAGAACTTAGAAACCTGAATAGCTCCAAATCTGCCGAGAGTTTTTTTTACAAATGAGGCCCAACATAATTAGAGGCCATATTGCAAGTTAATTTTTATAGCCTGTGATGGGACCATAATGCAGTCAGCTCTGCTGATGTTATTTTCAATTTTCATGATTCGCTTTAAGCCTCTCCCTACTTACTGGGTCCAAAATTGGCCTCGGGCAGTTTCACTTTATTTCTGGTAAAAGGACAGTAAGCCAAACGTTGATGAAAATAAAAAGAGTAAAAAGGAAGTTGTGGAAGCTGGATATTGATTCCAGCTTTTAAGGGACACGCAGGTGATGACACAATTACCCTGTAAGATGCTAAGGAAAGTACTGGATGTACTGTAATTCTTTCAGCTAGGTATAGACTGTTTAGCCCCAAAGCATTAAGAAAATATCCTGGTTAGCCTCAATTAGGTAGAAGGGTACAGATGGGTTAGCCTTCTATGTAAATTGCACCGTTTTCTTACATTATTTTTCAGTGGACATTTTATTGTGTGCACAGAAATTGTTCGATGAAATGTCCAAGTGGTGGTTCATGCGGTATTGAGAATTTGGGACCACACAGGTAAATTTTCGTTTTACTTTTCTTTAACTAATTTTTAATTTTCTGTGTGTGTATTTGTTTGATTCAACTAGTATTTTTTCTGCTGGGCTAAATATGTGACTAGCTGTAATAAATGAAGTAATCCTAAAGAAAAAAATTTCAATCGCATTTCTCAAATACATTCCAAAAAGACAACAAATAATTAAACTGCACGAAAACAACAAAACATACTTGTATGTTAGAGTTCCATTTTCTTGTTTTTTCTGAAGACCAGGAGGAAGGGTGGTAGAAATATTGCTGTTTCCTGTTATGTCCCTGAAAATTTTATGAAATAAGTATACTTAATGGATGATGGCGTTTTTGTTTGAACGATATATGGGTTAATGCGAAAACCTACAGGTATGTAAGAGCTGTTAATTGTTCAAGGAAAGCAGGGAGATCTCCTGACAAGTTGTTACTTGATAAGTCCCTAAAAAAGAAAACAAAAGGACAAATGAGGCACTAGAAAAGTTAATATGGCAAAAAAGGTTGAAATTTACCAATGTAGGAAAGCAATTCCCAGATTAAATTATATTAATTTGGACAACACAAAATGAAGATTCTCCATACTATTGATTTGAACTGTGTTTTACCCGAATTCAGTGCAGAAGTTAGGATTCCAAAGAAGCAAATCTCAACTAAGAACTTAAAAGGTACTTACAATGACGAGAGAGATCCTAGTTTTCCAAACGAGGATATTATTGCCCCTGTCAATCCACAGGATGATAGGTTTCTGAAAGAAAAAATAATTTTCTTACAACCTAGTTGCTTCTTATTTGAAAAAGAATTTTGTTGTAAAATAAATACTCACAAGGCTGTGATCCTTGGAATGCCAGTGGAATCAGCGGTGCATGTGACACCTGTCCATGAGAGTGCCGTAGGAGCACAAGGATCACCACTCCAACCTTTGTTTACTTTATAGTTTGTTTTAATTGTATTAATGGCAGTAACTGCAATTAAAAAATACATACAATATGGCATCACTTGAAAAAACAAATCAATGAGATTCAAATTGTTGCGAAGTTTTGAGGACTCAACAAGCAATCAAAACATGTGGTATGTGGTATTATTAGTTAATTATTTTCCAACTTCAAAAGCAGAACCCAACTTCAACCTTCGTCCTTACAAAAGAAAACAAATAAATAAGCGTAATTTTAATGAAACTTGAAATAATAATGAAATATCTAACGGTGAAGACGAATAATAAGTTGTGTTATTCTTTTTAAGGAACACCGATTGAGTCTTTGACTTGTTCACTTGAAAGAAGCAATTGTGGTTCTCTCATGGTCACATGACACCCCTGTTTTTTGATCCATTAGATCAAGATTCTTTGCATTGAACGGATTAACAACACCAGTTAATGATCACATGAATGGTTAAAAAAAAAAAAACATAGTACTTTTCTAGTAGCTGTTTTGGTTATGTAATAGCCTAAACACTTCATTAGATACCAGAGGTTTGGTATCTAATAACAACACTTTTGTTTCAATGAAGCCGGTGAGTTGTACCTTGTAAAAAAAAGGTAAAATAAATTACAGGAGATCAAACATACCATCATCACTATTGGTGGGAATCCCAGTAGCGGGTGTAATGAGATACCGCTCAAATGCATTCAACAGAGGCGGTAGAGTCGAGTTTGAAGTAGCCTGAAGCGAAACATTATACTCAAGGTGATTTGTGTGGGTGTATTTGGCCCATCCTGAATATAGTTTATCAGGTATAGTTGACGTGTTAAACACTGGCTCTCCGTTGGCATATATATCAAACTCCCTTAAATCAGTGGATGATATATCCTCGATCTCGCCATAGTGAAGGATTACAAAAAATACTGAGTATGTTTTGCTACTGTTCCAGGAGAGATCAAGGGATTGTTTGGTGCTTAAAGTGGTGGCAGCAGTTTGCATAACACCAGAGGGGGTTCCAAAGTCTGTGTCCGGGGCCACTTTGGAACTGGTGGAGATATTTGTCCATGTCTTCTTCATGTAGGCCGTCCAAAGCCGGTCATATGGATCATCAGGGTACCTATATTTTTAATTAGTTTTTCAACAAAGCAGTGAAAAAAGAGAGTGATGACCACACACACATATATATATATATATATATATTATATATTACCTGGCCTTCTTTTTTCTAATATATTAAAACGGATTTATATTTTATATGGTAGATGTGCACTTTCTTTTGACTTGTACCCAGTAGAGAATTAAATCTAGAAGTTTGGTACCATAGAAATTAAGATGTATTCTGGCAATAGACTGTATCTAACCACTATAATTGGTTAATAAAATGCTGCTACTTTTTTTTCAGTTAATTTAACATGTTTACCTTAGTTCATATCTTGCTCCTAAATTCAACCTGTCAAAAGTAACCAATGATTGTGTGGTATTTGCCAATTTATATAAGCTGCTCTGGAGTGGCCTCAATTCCAGAGCCGAGATAAAAGGAGTGCCAAGATTTGTATTAATAAGGCAAACTTGAAGGTAGTCAGAAGTGGTGGTGGCGATAATCTCACTGAACATGGCACCATCTACCTCTGTTATTTCAACAGTATCCCAGTAATTGACTCCCAAATGAAGATCAAAGGTTGGAAGCTTGTTTAAGTTATCATAGTTTCCATACATAAATAATCCTCTTATAAGGTATTTTGATCCTAACTTTAAGGATCTTATGGTGTAGCAATTTCGCGTCCCATTGGGAAAGCTTCTGACAGTCAAATATTCCTTGTATAAGCCGTTTATGGCATACTGCGAAGAGATACTGTATTTCACTCCCGTGTCTATGAATTCATCATCAGACACGTAAGTCAACGTAGTATAGCTATTAACAAGGCTAGAATTTGCAGCAAGTCCACAATCAATGCTTATAAAACCTGTAAAGAATAAGTGATGACAAATTATTTCTAAAAAAATTCAAAAAGAAAGGCAGAAATTCAAACGAAACATGATTTTTGCAGTATTATTGAACAAGTCATACATACATCATCCATAAATTTTGAAGAAAAGGTAGTACAATTATTCATACTTTTCCAAGCCAATAAACTATCATTGCAAGAATTTGTTTTATCTGCAAAGATATTTGCAGATAATTAGGAATATCATTGGGTGATAGATTCCTTGAGTGAGTTGTTTTATCTTGCAATGATATTCCAAGTTGCACAAAGCTGAGCTTAAGTTTCTACTAGTGGTTGCATATGAGAAACATTTTGCTTGAAATGAATTGTCAGGTAAATATTTTCAGATTGTTCAATGATATATGAAAGTATAGACATTTAAGGACTTGAGCGTTCTCTAATTAAAGGATGATTTTTGCAGGATCCATTAAATAACAATTTTCCAATGTTCATTCGCTTGTCCTGATATTTAATGTAGACTTCATTAATTTCTCACGTCCTAATATATATTTTTGTCATTTCATATTTCTCTATAAACATATTGATAAAAATGATTCTGAATAAAAAAAAAAAGAGAAGATAGACTTGAAAGAGATTCTTAGGGTGGGGTTAAGTTGGTCCGGGACTGTAAATCTGTACCTAATAATCCCAGAAACAATTTGATCAGAATTTAATTAAATTTCATTTTATTAAGATTCTAACCAAATTCTGAAGTTACCCGCAGTTTACGAGTAAAAAAACGTAAACTTTTGGATGACACAATTTGTATATTATGAAAACGGACATAATGTCGTTCATTTGATTATAAAACCAGTTCTAGATGTAAACCAACGAGTAACTAGTTTCGGAAGGACCTACATACCATCCATTTTATAGTCGATTTATAGTAATGAAGTTTAACAGGTAACTTTTGAAATGTAAATAGTCGATTTATAATAACAGATTGAGATAACTTGAGAGTACAATGAAAAACAGGGTAAATGTAATACATTAATTATACATGAGAGAGAGAGAGAGAGAGAGAGAGATAACAGTCTTAATTACGTACCTAGAGAATCAGACTGGCTATGGACTCCAACTATAAGCGCAGCTAATGCCAGAAGAAGAAGTAAGCAACCTCGAGCCATTTCTGACAAGGACAATTCCTGTTCTCGTCGTCTTAATTATAAAGCTGAGCGAGAACACAGTTTTTATTTTGAAAGCGCAACTACTAATCAGTGGTAAGGAATTTTTAGTTGCAAATAAATAATACAATTAATGTCAATTTCTTAGAGCATCTCCCAAGGTGGTCGCAAGAACATCATGTTCTTCCATGTGACTTCTTGACTTGACTTAATAATCACAAAGTCAACGAGACATTATTTGTGCCGTAATTATCTCCTATGATTTCTTTTAGAAATTATAAACTTTAATCTTCGAATTTTTTTTCTTAAAATAATAGATAGAACAACACCAATAATACGGTTTCACTAGATCTAGATTTCTAAAGTCGTACCAATATTGTTGTTTCAGTATTTTTCATTTTCATACATTAATTTACATTTTCAATACAGATCTGTTCGAAAATTGCTGGAACCGTTTCATCAGCCTATTCTTAATGAAACCACAGATCTACACTTAATTACTTTTCAAAGAAAAAAAAATTAATTTCTTTGTCAAGGATTTGAAATTTTAATTCTCAAAAAATATCCAATCCTATCCATGAGGACTTGTAGCACGACCAAGTCATAATATTAAAATATTATAAAATGAGACGAAAGTTAAAATGATATAATTTTATGGCAAGGGTGTCCAAAATTCAAAGAGTGAGTCTATTGGTATTATGTTTTTAATAAAGATTTAATATTTTTATTTTCAAAATTTTAATGGTCAATCCGAACCATTCAACATGATCTGAAAATTCTAGACCATCCCAAAACAGTGATTTTCTGCTTATATTAAAAACTAGTAAAAAAATCTAGATAATATGGATTAATCGTTAAGATTTTGAAAACAAAAATATTGATATGTATTCTGGACCAATATGTGCTATGCATAGTACCATAGACTCACTCCAATTCAAATAATCGATCTCACTCAACGTGATCTCCATATAAAAATACATTTGTAGATAAAATTTTATATTTTTTAGATTATTCTTTATTATTTTTTTAGATAGATAGAAAATCTATTGATCTAAAAATTTTAGACCATTAAAAAAATACTGATTTTATACCTATCTAAAAAATACTAAAAAAATGAAAAATGTAAAAAATAATTTGCAAGTAATTTTTTTTTATAGATATTATGTTGAATAGTTCAAATAAACTATTTGAATTTTTAAAAACGAAAATAATAATATGTGGTACATATCAAGATGCGCTAATACATAGTTCTATATAACATCAGTCCAAGAATTATGTTTCTTCAAAATTCACGCCATTTATAAAAGATGTTTGTAAAATTTTAAGAACAGATGTTGGAGCGCTTCTAGCAGCATCTTTGATTGCGACCAAATGGACTAGTTCAAAGTTTTTCAAGCAAAAAGGACTCTGTAATTAATTATAGTAATCGTTAATAGAAATAAGATAAGGGTGATTAAGGTTTTGATTCTGGGCCCATTGCAGATGGTATAATAGGCTGATTTCACTGAGAAGAGGCCTTTGCTGTCCGGGGTCCATAAAGCATCAGCAAGAACTTTGGTGCCCAGCTTCAGAGTCTTTTGTTTATGCTTTGTATGAGATCTATGTATGCAGCCTTTGGCGAATTTTTTTTATAAACCATAAATAGAAAGGGCAAAGTTAGGGAACCAATATGATTGTGTTGAAATTTTGAATAACCATAAAAACCGAAACTTATTCTTGGTCTGAAATTTTATTTTCCCTCAGACCCAAAATAAATTTCGGTCTCTTCATTTATTCAATTATTTTTTTCAACTTTTCACTCAACCTGGTCACAATTGATCATGCAGCCATTGGTGTAGCATCACAGACCCAAAAAAAAATTTGGTTCCTGCATGGACCAAAATTCAAATTTGGTTTTGGGTTATTTTTTTTTTTTTGAGAGATTGGTTATTAAAAAAAATGGTTATTTTTTGTTTTGAGCACGTGACCACGGGTAGAAAAAAAAAATGGTAAGAGAATGGAGAGAGAGACACTGAATGGGAAGAAGACCCACGGATTAAAAAAAAAAATTCCAAGCAAAGACTCACTGCTACTTTGGGTCTTGAGATAAGACGCAATATAATTTTCAGTCTTGAGGTAAGACCCCATGAAATTTTCGGTCTTGAGTCAGACCCAATGCAATTTTCGGTCTACCATTTGTTGGTTTGGATTTTCTGTGGCGGAGAAGGAAAATTGAAATTTTTGCTGGAGACCGAATCTGAATTTGGATCTCTGGGAAAAAAATTTCAGACCAAAAATATTATATTGGTTTTCTATCTTTTGCCTTTCTATTTATGGTTTATAAAAAAATTTCGCCTTTGGCAGTTTACTATATCTGATAGCGGCAGACCAAGGTACTTGAAGGGTAGCGAGCTTTTCTTGCATCCAAAAATCGGATGACAGGTCTTTAAGGTTTTTTTGTGGTGTGGAAGTCGCCACTATTTCTGATTTCTCCAAGTTAACCATTAAACCCGAGATGTTGCCAAATGTTTCAAGCGTAATTGTGAGCATAGGTATTTGCTGTAAATCGGTCTTGACAAAAAACAGTGTGTTGTCCGTTATAGTAGACTGGGGGGCAATCCTTGTACCGGGAGTTTGTATGCATTGATGGAGACTAATTTGTGCAACCAGCAAAGGACAAAGTCCATTGCGATTATGAACAACAAAGGGGAAAGCGGATCCCCTTGTCACACCCCTTTTAAGATTTATCTTCTTTCCCAACAAACCATCATTCATGTCAAAAGTATCTTGTGGATATCCGCCTTGGAAATTGCCGAAGGGATTTTTTTTTTCTTTTGTAAAGTGTAGAAGTTCTTGCGCATACACGAAGCATTTGGTTATTTGTCTTCCCTCGAGGAAGTCCATCTGTGAGTGATGCGGCATCTCTCCAATGCGGCCTTGGAGCCTATTTGCAAGTATTTTCAATATAATTTTTTGCACAGCGTGAACTAAGCTGACCAATCTGGAATCGCATGGTTAGTTTGAGTTTTCCTTCTTTGGAAGAAAGGTAATGAATGATGTATTTAGTGTGTCCGGCAAGAGAACTAGGATGAAGGTTATTTTAAAATATCTTTCTAAAATGACTTCAAAATTTAACTTGGTTGTTTGTCCCATAGTAGAGAAGCCGTAATGGGGTTCGCTAAATTAGAGGCGGAAAAATGGCTTTGGCATGGTAGAGAACGACTCTACTTAGTTATTTAATTTGTCATTTGAGTACGTATTGGTTAATGGTTATATTGCTAAAATTTAAGAATGAAAAAAATTTCGTTTCAGGTCTAATTGAGGCTGGTATGGGCGTATGGCTAAGTCAACTTATCGTACTATGGCTACATGAACCTTTTGTGGTCTCTTTTGAATATACAATAGCAATCACATCAAGTAATAAGTCAAAGTAGAGGTTTCATGGCTTCAGATGGTTTAATGTTTTTTTTACCAGAAGCACATTTGGAGAATTTAAGAATGATGTTATTATTATTACACAACATATGCTAAATAATATTACATTTACAAACTCGAAATTAATTCAAGTGCAGAAAAGTTCTATAAAAAACTAAAAATACAGAAAGAAAATTAAAATAGAAAAGAGTGCCCAAAATGCTCATAGACAATTTACTAACAATAACACAAATTGGTCCTCTTAAGAAAATAGACTGATTAATTATCTTGTTGCGGGACCCGATGCAGGCATGCCTTCCATGCATGCCTTCTCAAAATAACTCACAAAATTGTCATCTCTTGAATAATTATGCGGGTTTATACTCCCGCTATGGGTAGCCTCTTTAGAGATCTCCAAATCAAGGCTTTCCTTGAGTTCTGCAACTACTATGCTCATCGCAGGCCTCTCAGCAGAGCTATTATTGGTACACCTGCATGCCAGATCAGTAACCTTCCAAACAGAGTTTATGTCATACAGCCCTTGCATTCTTTGATCCACTATGTTCTCTATGTCTCCTCTTGATAGTTTTCGACTTACCCAATTTATCACATGGCCTCCATCTGGGCCTGCAATGACGGGAGGCTTGCCTGTAATGATCTCTAGTAGAACTACTCCAAAGCTAAACACATCACTCTTTTCACTTAGCCGGTTTAAGTAAAAGTACCTGAATGTGCGCAGATTTAATCATGTGTGATGGAAATGAACTTCTTAATTTAATCTATTGTCTATTGGAATTTTTTTTTTTTTTTTTTTTTTATCTAATGCTACAGAAATAATTCAATTCAAATGATGTAACAAAATTGAATTTATGTCAGGGCTGCATCAGGTGATTAATTTGTTACATTTGTCACTACTTTGTAGGAAACTACTAAGGTAAATTGTGAGATAAATTACTTTCTAATCAACAAAGGAGAATACAATTGTGAGATTGAAAAAAGTGGTTACTGTGTTAAGAATATCAAAGAAAAGATATTAAAAAGAGAGCTAAATCAAAAGCAAAAAAAGAAAAGAGGTCTTACTCAGGGTCTAGGTAGCCTTTGGTGCCAGCTACTGTAGTTAAAACATGACTTCTTGTATAGTTAAAGGCTCTAGAGAGCCCGAAATCAGCAATCTTTGCCTGAAGATTTGTTAAAGAATTTGGGCTTTACATCTTTTTTGTTTGAAGATTTGAGTCAAGCTCACATTTAGTTCCATTAATAATGGTAAAAAAAGTTACAGGAGTTTTGTAACAGATAAGAAAAGAGAATGTTCAAACATCTGAGCTTGAGAAAATCAAGTTCAGCCAAAAATAAAAAATAAAAAATAAAATAAAATAAAATAAAAAAACAGAATATTTAAGAAGTTGATAGCAGTTCAATCGTAGGCTCAGAATTCCGCAAAAGAGGCCCCTGATTTCATTTTCCTTCTTCATGTCGCATCTTGCAATGTTTGTACCAGTCCGGTACTGAAAAACTGTACCAAGTCCATCGTACCGGTCACCTTGACGACAAGCCCTCCATTACCAGTAAGTATTCATTCCTTACTAGCCCATCATCTGTGTCTTCTTAACATATCAGACCCCTATTCCAACATCCAATTTCAGCCTCCATGCCATGATCCTCTCTCACTTTGCTCACTGTACCGTTATTTTATTTTTATTTTTTTTATTTTTTTTTATTTTTTTATTTTTTTATTATTTCTCCTCTATGCCGTTTGAACCCTCTGAACTAACATACTGTAACTCCATTGGGTCTGAACATGTTCTGCTAAATCCTCAATACCTTTCTCTAAATTTCTGAAAATTCAACAACACCTTTCTCTCCATAAAACAAACTGCGAAATTAGCAGAATTGATCTTTCTTTCGTTGTATACCTCTTGTTGGTTAGTGCAGAGATGGCATCAATGTTGATAATATCAGAGGGTCCTGGTAGTCAGACATTTAAAAGTGAGGACACTCTTCTATATAATGCCCATGCAGCACAACAATCACAAAACAAGTGTTTTGTTGTCTCAGAATCATTCTTGCACATACACCAATTGACAAGACACCATCCCCTTCTGTTTAAGTTATCAATTGTGAGAATTCTATTAATTAGAAGTAGCCAAGCAAAGACTTTCACTCTGGGTGGTGCGATTAGTTTCCAGATTTTGCAATTATCTGTCTTCACTCCATACTCCTTCATCATACCGAAATATGCCGTTTTAACAGAGAAGATCCCTGTTGCCTCCCACTTCCACATAATATCATCTTTTCTGTTTTGTACAAGCTGAACTGCTTGCAAAATCTGCTGTTGCAGATTTTCCTTTTCCAATATTGCCCTTTCTGACAAGTTCCCATGAAACAGTAAGCTAAAGGGTTGAATTTGCATTACCTCCGATAATGTGATAAGCGGATCAACACTGTAGGTAAACAAAATTGGAAATTTGTGTTGCAGAATTCCAAATCCCCATTCATGAAGCCAAAACCGTATGGTTTCACCATTACCAGGTCTTCTGATAGTTGAAATATCAAAGAAAGGGTATGCGCATTTGAGAGTTTTTGTGAAAAGAGTTGAGTCCGGCTGCAAGTCTGATTGCCAATGTGTGCAATAAAAAATCGACTTCCATAATTTCTCTTCCGGTTTTGCCCACTGCCAACGCCATTTCATTAGCATTGCAAAATTAAAAACCTTTAGATCCAATACTCCAAGACCTCCAAGTTCTCTAAGAGTACAAACAATGCTCCAGTTGGCCAAATTTAGTTTGTGAGATTCAGTAGCCACCCCATGCCATAGAAACCTTCTTCGAATTTTGTCTATCTCTTGAATTACCCATGCCGGTATTCTGAAAACCGACGTACGTTGGTAAGGATGATAAAACTGAGTTTAACAATTGCAATCTTCCAGCAATGGAAAGACTTTTGGCTGCCCATCCCTCCAATCTCTTGCCGAACTTTTGAATTATAGGTAGAAAAACCTCCTTTTTCAGACCTCTGTTTGATAGTGGGAGTCCCAAATATGTAAACGGAAAAGTACCAAGGGTACATCCCATCATCTGTCAAGATGAGATCCTTGTTGATTGAGATCCACTGAAACTAGCAACTCCGATTTATGGAGGTTTACTGCTAAACCCGATAAATCCTCAAATAGTAAAAAAGCAATTTTTAATATTTGAAGCTGTTGAACCTCTGGTTTGACGAAAAAGAGCACATCGTCGGTATAAAGGAGGCAAGATCTCATACCTTCAAATGGTAGTCTGATTGCACCATTTATTACCAACTTTTTGAACCATCTTGTAAGAAAATCCATAGCAATGATAAAAATGAATGACGATAGCGGATCACCCTGACGAACCCCTCTTTTTAAAATAATTTTTCTACCAGCCAAACCATTAATAATCACTTGAGAAGAACTGTAAGAACTATCTCTTTTATCCAAAGGATCCAACTAGGTGGAAAATTCAAATTTTGCATCACCTTTAGCAAAAAATCCCAACTAATCGTATCAAATGCCTTATGAATATCAGCTTTGAAAATAGCCAAAGGGACCTTAGCTTTGAAGGAATGGTGCAGGACCTGTTGAGCATAAAGGAAACCTTCGGATATCTGTCTTCCTTTAACAAAACCAGTTTGTGCCAAATCAACCAACTGTGGTATTTCACTTTGCAATCTGTTTGCCACATCTCTATGGATTAGTGGTGGATTACAGGCCTTGTGCAAATACTCCAACCCTTCATTGTTTTTGTATCGATAAACACTTAGTTATATGATGATATTTCAATCAAGTCATGTTACACCCAGTATTTTACCCTATGATATATATATTTGAATACACGGGTTCAAGTACTTGCATTTTTAAGCCGTTGTGCAGATTATTAATGGTTTACCCTATGTTACCCTGACTTGAGAAGAACTCCAAAACTGGTGTGTTTTTTTTTTTTTGCAAATGTGGCCAACATAATTAGAAGCTATCTTGCAAGTTAATTTTTATAGCCTGTGATGGACCAGAATGCAGTCAACATAATAAGTAGTTTGGCTTTAAGCCTCTGCTGATACTATGTTCTCTCTGTTCAGGACATGACATCTTCCCTTTCTATCGGATCCGTGATGGGCAACATCCAGACTTGTGTGGAACAGAAAAATGGGGTGAAAAAATAGAGTAAATGGAAGTTGCGGAAGCTGGATATTGATTCCTGCTGTTAAGAGGCACAAAGGTGATGTGCACAATTACCCTGTATTATTCTATGGAATGTACTGGATGTACTTTTAATCCTCTCAGCTAGGTGTAGACTGTTTATCCCCAAAGAATTAGGAATACATCCTAGTTGATCTTTCCCCAATTAGGTAGAAAGGGTACTGATGGCTTAGCCTTCTATGTAAATTGCACCGTTTTCTTACATTATTTTTTCGGTGGACATTTTATCATATGCACAAAAATTGTTCGATGAAATGTCTAAGTGGTGGTTCCATGCGGTGTGGAGAATTTGGGACCACACAGGTAATTTTTGGTTTAAATTTGTTCAACTAATTTTTAAGTTTCATGGGAGTGATGATAGCTGTGTGCACTTGTTTGATTCAACAGATATTTTTCTGGTGGGCTAAATATGTAACGAGCTGTAGTAAATGAAGTTATCCTACAGACAATTTTTAGCCACATTACTCAATACATTCCAAAAGAAGAGAAATAAGTAAACCATTTCAAAAAATCAAAACATACCTGTATGTTAGAATCCCATTTTCTTGTTTTTTCTGAAGAACAGGAGGAAGGTCGGTAGAAATGTTGTTGTTTCCTGTTATGTCCCTGAAAATTTCATAAAATAATTACCTAATGGATGATGGCATATTTGTTTGAATTATATATGAGTTAATTCAAAAACATACAGGTATGTAAGAGCTGTTAGTTGTTGAAGAAAAGTAGGAAGATCCCCTGACAAGTCGTTACTAGACAAGTCCCTGTAAAAGGAAACAAAAGGGCAAATCAGGCACTAGCAAAGTTAATATGCGAAAAGGGTTGAAATCTACCAATGTAAAGGAATTCCCATATTAAATATTTAATTTGCACAACACAAAATGAAGATTATCCAGACTATTGATTTCAACTGTGTTTTCCCAGAATTCAGTGCAGAAGTTAGTATTCCAAAGAAACTAATCAAAACTAAGATTCTAAGAACTTAATTTTTACTTAAAAGGCACTTACAATGACTTGAGGGATCTTAGATTTCCAAAAGAGGATATTATTGCCCCTGTCAATCCACAGGATGATAGGTTTCTAAAAGAAAAAAAAAAGTTTCTTACAAGCTAGTAGCTGCTTCTTATTTGAAAAACAATTTTGTTGTATAATAAATACTCACAAGGCTGTGATCCTTGGAATGTTGCTGAATCAGCGGTGCAAGTGACACCGGTCCAGGAGAGTTCTGTAGGAACACAAGGATCACCACTCCAACCTTTATTTACTTTGTAGTTCGTCTTAATTGTATTAATGGCAGTAACTGGGATTAAAAGTATACAAAATATGACATCAATTGGAAAAACAAATCAATGATATTCAAATTGTTTCGAAGTTTTGAGAACTCAACAAGCAATCAAAACATGTATCATTATTAGTTAATTCTTTAAAAGTTCAAAAGCAGAGCTCAACTTCAAACTTCGTCCTTACAAAAGAGATCCAAATGGTCAAATAAATAATTGTGGTTCTCTCATGGTCATGTGCCACCCCTGTTTTTCGATCCATTATATCTAGATTGTTGCATTGAACAGATTAATTTAACAAAACCAGTTAATGATCACACCCACATGAATGGTTAAGAAAAATAAATCACATTACTTTTCTAGTAACTGTTTTGGTTTTGTAATAGCGTAAACATTTTATTAGATACAAGATGTTTGGTATCTAATAACAGCACTTTGATTCAATGAAACTGGTGGGTTGTACCTTGTAAAAAAAAGGCAAAATAAATTAGATGAGACTAATATATACGATCAAACATACCATCATCACTATTGGTGAGAATACCAGTGGCGGGTGTAATAACATACCGCTCAAACGCATTCAACAGAGGCGGCAGAGTTGAGTTTGTAGTAGCCTTAAGCGAAACATTATATTCAATGGCATTTGTGTGGGTGTATGATGCCCATCCTGAATATAGTTTCATCGGTACAGTTGACTCGTTGAACACTGTGT
This sequence comes from Carex scoparia, assembly GCA_024447655.1. NCBI lineage: Eukaryota > Viridiplantae > Streptophyta > Magnoliopsida > Poales > Cyperaceae > Carex > Carex scoparia. Next base: position 2,567,292 of record JAJHPE010000033.1, read on the forward strand.
GTCCATTGGCATATATATCTAACTCCCTTAAATCAGTGGATAATATGTCCTCGATCTCGCTGAAGTGAAGGATGACCAAAAATACTGAGTATTTTTTGTCACTGTCCCAGGAGAGATCAAGGGATTGATTGGTGCTTAAAGCGGTGGCAGCAGTTTGCATGACACCAGAGGGGATTACAAAGTTTGTGTCAGGCGCCACTTTGGAACTGGTGGAAACATTTCTCCATGTCTTCTGCATGTAGGGCGGCCAAACCCGGTCATATGGATCATCAGGGTACCTATTTGTTTAAATAGTTTTTTAAACAAAGCAGTGAAAGAAGAGAGTGATCGATGGACATATATACTACTGGTTGGCTACTGAAGAATATGTATCTTAATTACCTGGCCTTCTTTTTACTAATCTTTTATAAAAAAAATTAAATTTTATATGGTATATTTGCACTTCCTTTTGAGTTTGTACCGAGTAGAGAATGAAACCAAGCCATTTAAAATCTAGAAGTTTAATACCGTTATCCATCTTCAATTAGCCAAAATGTATTAAGATATACTCTGGCAACATTGATATAAATAATTAAGATGTATTTTGGCAAAAGACAGTATCTAACCACGAGTAACTGATTAATTAATTAACTAATAAAATGTTTGACCTTTTTATAAGTTAATTTAGCATGTTTACCTGAGGACATTGCTTTCTCCTAAATTCCACCTTTGGAAGGTAACCAATGATTGTGTGGAATTTGCCAATTTATATGAGCTGTTCTGGAGTGGCCTCAATTCTAGAGCAGAGATAAAAGGAGTACCAAGATTTTTATTAATAAGGCAAACTTGTAGGTAGTCAGAAGTGGTTGTGGCGATAATCTCAGTGAAGATGGCACCATCTGCTGCTGTTATTTCAACTGTAGCCCAGTAATTGACTCCCAAATGAACATCAAAGGTTGGAAGGTTGTTTAATTTATCATAATTTCCATACATATATAATCCTCTTATAAGATATTTTGATCCTATATTTAAGGATCTTATGGTGTAGCAATTTCGCGTCCCATTGGGAAAGCTTCTGACAGTCAAATAATATTCCTTCAATATGTTTGTGGTATACTGCGAAGAGATACCGTAGTTCACTCCCGTATCGATGAATTGATCATCAGACAAATAAGTCAACTTAGTATTGCTATCAACAGAGCTAGAATTTGCAGCAAGTCCACAATCAATGCTTATAAAACCTGTAATGAAAAAGTGATGACAAATTATTTCTAAAAATGTTCAAAATGAAAGTCAGAAATTCAAACGAAACTTATTTTTTATGTTTTTGCATTATTATTGAACAAGTCCTACATCATCTATAAACTCTAAAGAAAAATGCAGTAAAATAATTATACATACTTTTCCAAGCCAATAAACTATCACTGCAAGAATTTATTTTATCGGCGAGAGTATATTAGGAGTTGTGTCGGGTAAGGCGATAACTGAGAACAATGACAATTGCACTAAGTTTTGAAATGAATTTAAAACAAGTGTGTAAAGTCCTTTTTTTTTTTGAAAATTAACAAGTGTGTAAATTCAAAATGGTATATGACTCACTTGTATAGAATTAATCAACATGCTCGAAGTTTCATAGATATCAATAAGAGATATGATTACTTTTATATATAGTTCTAATATCTCATAAAAAAATACAACTATTTGAAAAGCTGACAGTTAAACTGGTTGATATGTCCGTCCAACCATTGAACCATTGATCCGAAACTTTACAGGGTCAATATCAGATTCAGTCCTGATAACATTGCTAATAACATCACTTGAAAAAAAAAAAAAACAGAGAAAATACAGAGAGAAACTAAGCAAATGTAATACATGTGAGATAGCAGTGCTACCTAGAGAATCCAATTATAAGCGCAGCTAATGCCAGAAGAACTAAGTAACCCAGAGCCATCTCTGACAAGGACAAGTCCTGTTCTATTCGTCTTGTAAAGCTGAGCGAGAATACTGGTTTTGACAGCGCAACTACTAAACAGTGATAAGGAACTTTTAGTTGCAAATAAACAAATATAATATCAGTTTCTTAATTAGCGCATCTCCCAAGGTCGTCGCATGCAAGGAAATCACGTTCTTGCATGTGAGTCCTTGACTTGACAGTTTAACATATAAAAAAAGTAAACGAGAGACATTTCTGTCATTATATCATCTCGACTATCGCTACTGGTTTGACCATATAAATACACTCTCGTAACAACCCACTCGTTTGCTCTACGGAGAATTTTCATGAGCAGAAAGATAAGTAAGAATTCTACCTATTTAAAATTTAGATTAGTTTGGATTGGTAGAAATAAACTAGCTGTTTTTTCTATTTTCTTTGTTAAAATATTTTTTTTAAGAAAATAGATGTAGTTCTTCTAGTATATTTAAATTTTAATATACTTCATTTATTTTTTAAATTTTTTATATTTTAATAGAAATTTTACAAAAGAAAAAAAAAACTGGTTAGGCTTGTGAATCAGTAAAATTTCTACCGGTTCTTCTACTCTATAAAGAAAAAAATTATCAGTTCTACGCGGTACTTGTCTTAGTGATTTCTATTAGGAATTAAAAATTTAAATCTTCGAAATTTTATTTTTCTAATAGAATCGTACTAATAATACAGCTTCATCATGTGTATATATTTTTGGGAATAGAACACAGGTGTTCCTAAGTTCACCAAGTCTGTTTGTGAACTCAAGTTTAAAATTTATCGGATTGACTTCAAGCGACAAATTCAAACTGTTGAAATAAATAATTTAGTATGAAGTCAAGTGGTCAAAATGAAAAATTTTATTAATTAATTTTAATGCATTCATTTTTTGGACACCTTTTGATCACTTGACTTTATACTGAATAATTCGAAAGTTTAAAATTTTCGCATGTAGATACATCACTCGTATGGTAGAAATATTTCAACAGTTTGGATTCGTCATTTGAAATCAATTTGATAGATTTTAGAGTTGAATTTATAAAAAAGTTTGGTGAACTTAGAAACACCCTAGTTCTACTCTATATTTAGAGTCGCACCAATAATATTGTTTCAGTATTTTTCAGACTTTTGACCATAGATTTGATAAAAAAAAATGTTGCAACCGTTCCATTAGTCTATCCTTCATAAAACCATACACGGTACTTTTTTTAATAAAATTAAATAGAGTCATTATTCTTCAAAAAAATGAATTTTTAATTCTAAAATAAAATATCCTCTACTCCTCTTGTATCCATGAGGATTTGTCACATGAAGATGTCACAAGATATTGTCAACGAAATTTAGAATGATATAATTTTATGTCGACTATGATGTCTTGAATATATTTTTGTAATTTTCTTCTTATAAATATAAAGTTTTTTCTTTTCTTTTGAGAGTATATAATAAAGTAAACTATACTTTGGAAACTTTTTAGGTTAAGAATAGCAAGTGCCAACAAACAATATAACTAATTGCGGTTAATAAAATAAGAGAATGACTCCGATTCTTGAAAAAAAAAAAGAATAGCAAGTGCCTTCAATTATCACATTGAGGTTGTTCCATTGGCTGGTTCAATTTATATCCACTACGGTTTTAGAAAGGTCCTAGATTAGAGTAATATATACAAAGCTAGCGCGAGCACAATGGTTGGGACTATGATCAATATTTATATTTTTAAAGTTTAAATAATTGATCTGAACTGATATATATCTATATAAAATATATTTGTAAATAATTTTTTCATTTAATAGAATCATTTTTATTTTTTAGATAGATAGAAAATCACTTGATTTAAAAAAATCAGACCATTGAAAAGTATTGATTTTCTACTTATATAAACAGTAGTAAAAATATAAAAAAATATAAAATTTCATTAGAAAATATATTTTAATATGAAGATCACGTTGAATAAATTAGAATGACTATTTGAATTTTGCAAACAAAAATATAATATATGCGCTATGCATAGTACGATAGCCTCACTCCAAAAATTATATTTCTTATAAAAAAACCTTTCTAAATTTTAAGAGCAGGTGATGTTGGAACGCTTCGAGCACCATCTTTAATGGAGATCAAATTGGCCGATTTTTTTTATTAATCGAAATAAAATAAAAAAAATATCGAAAAAGAGGATAGGATCTGATTTTTTTTTAAAAGTAATAAGGACGGAGTTATTATCCATGTCTGTCTTAATGATAATCTCTCTCCGTATTACTCCTTAACCAAAAAAAAAAATTTCAGGGACGTGATAAACATCAACGTCCGTGAACAGCGACCAAAATGAAAAACAGAAATTTCAGGGATGGATTTATCATCCCCGTCCGTGAACAGTGTTTATAAAAAAAAAAAAAAAACTTAGGTTTGATTTTGATTAAATAAAAAAACTTAGAAAAATTATATTTACTAAATTATGTTTCAACTATAAAAACAATAATTTATTTTTAACTAAAAAATAATAATTTATTTTTCAAATGACTAGATTAGTGGTTAGATTGGTGAGTGGTTAGATTCCGAAATTTTTATTAATATACAAAAATCGATTTTAATTTAACAATCTACGCAAAATTCGGTTGGAATTTGAAATCTGTCCATACCGGTAACAGGGTTGCCGGTTTCAGACCAACTAACTGCCATCCTAACTGCCGGTTTCAATCTCTGGATCCGGCAATTCAGTTGCCGGTTCTGGATTCGCCTATAAGACCAACCTGTCCCTTTCACTCGCCCAAACTCGCCCAAACCATTCCTAGTTCCCTTCATCAGGTTTTTTTTTTTTTTAATATTTAATTTTTATTTTAGATAAATTAGTAAGATTAGTTTAAATTTAAGATAGATTAGTAAAATTAGTTTAATATATAATTTTTTTTAGATAATTAGAAAATGTCTAAATAATTTTAGATAATTAGAAGATGTCAAAATAATTTTAGATAATTAGAAAATATCAAAATAATTTTAGAAAAAATAGAAAATACCAAAATAATTTTAGAAAAAATAGAAAATACCAAAATAATTTTAGTTAAATTAGAAAATACCAAAATAAATTTAGGTAAATTATAGAATGGTTCCTGATATTATGAAAAACTTTAAAATTATTTAGAATGGATTTTAGAATTAGTTAGAAAATACCAGAAAATCACCAAAGTAAAAAATATTATCAAATTCCAAAATTGTCTTAGAAACAATACCAAAATTTCGGCCAAAATTGTGTAGAAATTTCCAAAATAGTTGAAAATGCTTAAGAAAATACCCAAATGGTTTAGAATTAGTTAGAAAATACCAAAACGGTTTAGATTATCCCCAGAAATACTAGAACGGTTCAGAAGAAATAATTTAGAAAATAATTTGATACGATTTTTGAAATTTAGAATGACAGAGAGAGAGACCCAGATAATGCAACGTAGGTTCAGCGAATTGTTGTGGATACCCCACAGTCATCATCGGGTGTGTTTGGTTTCGAAAGAGGTTAGCATTTACTTATTTTTCTTAATAAATCGATTAGAAATCAAATCGTATATTGCTTGATATTTTTTTCGTAATGTAGAATTCTACTAATTTAAACGTGAGAAATTATCGGACAAATTGCGAGTACCACGACCGATACGCCCCGTATCTGCTATCGTTGGAATTGTACCAGGTTGCCAAGTTGCCTGGTATCAATATTGACGGATCACTTATACATGCGCTTGTCGAGCGGTGGCGTCCAGAAACTCACACGTTTCATCTTCCATTCGGAGAAATGACAGGTATTTAGCGAAATGATTAAAATAAAAAAATGATTGGTGAAATAAATATATTATTTATATTTTTTATTTAAATTAATTGCAGTTACATTAGAAGACGTGAGCTGTTTGTGGGGTTTGCCTATAAAGGGGGCCCAGTGACCGGGAGGTCGGATGGGGTGTGGGCTAGAAGCAGAATGTTTGAATTATTAGGGATCCGAGATGTTGAAGTCGATCTTTTTATGAAGAAAAGGGGGTCTGATTATTCCGATTGGATAATGGCAAAGAAAATGCTTCGCAAGAGGTTTAAGAAGCTTCCAGATGGCGCCGACGAGCGAACAGTGCAGTGGTAAGTATTTTCTACTGATTAGATTGTTTGTTCTTTAAATTTTCAATCATGTGCTTACATAAGATATCACTATGTTCCCTGACAGTAGCGGAGACGGGATACCGCTTTGGTATCTTGATTTGATTGGAGACTTGGAGCAGCCGGTGGGATACAATTGGGGTAGAGCTGTTGTCGCATATCTGTATCGAACCCTATGCCTCGCGACCGACCCCTCGGTTTCTTCCATGCATGGTCCGGTTATGCTTCTTCAGCACTGGTCATGGACCCGATTTCCAGTTCACCGGCTGATGCCAAAATCAAGAAAGTGGACACCTTCATGGGGCCAGCCAACCCTGGAGACATGTCCGGCCTTTGCTGACAAATGGTGCACGAAACATGCGTACGATAACTCTGCACACAATAAAACAGCCGGTCCAAAAATTCCACGCGGTCAGTTTCAGCGATTGGACGAGGGCATGGTGGATTGGGAGCCGTACGCCTGCATTTATGATAAACTTTCGAGAGTACCACAGGCTGGACAGATACTTCTTTTACATTATTTGTTTACTCATTTTTAATCATATATACGAATTACTACTGACAATTTTTTAAAAAATTTCAGCCTTACTACTTGTATTGCGTTCCTCTCATATTTTTCTGGTTAGTGGAGTATCATTACCCTGACCGGTGCATGAGGCAGTTCGGAAAATATCAATATATTCCGCCGCCGCCTCCCTTGAACAAGAATGTGCACAGCGACTTGCACAAGTATGACTCATCCATTTTTTTTGTTTACTAATGTTAGTTAATTTTTTGTGTTAAGTTGTTATAAACTGAATCATAGGTTGAAAATGGCGTCAAAAAGGAATGTTTCATGGGCCGACAAGCATGCGATCCATGTTGAAAGGGCAGAGACGTATGAGCAATACTTTTTTGAGCTTCTGGATTATCACAAGTGGTATCAGATGAATGGCAAGCCATCTGTTTATATTTTTGAGCAGCATGTGGCGGGACTTGATCGTGGAGTTAGGATCTACAGAGACGAGCATGGAAAGAGAGGATACATTCCTAGCGGACCTGCGATTGTACGACTGGTAATTTCTAACCGGCTTATTTGTAATATTGTAATTTTGTGTTAAATGTCATATCTTATATTCTCGTTATGTGTCCAAGTCCTTGTGTGGGATAGGAGAGCTGGCGCATGGCGTGAAACAATTCTTCACCAAAGGGTGGCGTAGGCCGGGCAAGAAAAACATGAGAAGAGGATGGGGTATTTGCTGTGACTGTGATGTCCAAGACCGTGCACAAGCCCTGATTGATCAGGTTGGGGTTCCAAAAAATTGGGAAGATGTCCCATCTAACGAGAGCACGGATATTGGCGTGAATCCCTACCCACTGCCTCCTGTATTCGAAGGACCAGATCCAAGACAGTCTTGGCTATACGATGGATCTGCATGGAGTAATTATATGGCTCAGGCAGGAGTAGGTCATGACGCAGACCCTGGACAGGTACTTGTTACATATGACTTGAAGTAAGTATGTTTATGACTTACAAACGAATATCTACAAAATTACACGAACCTTTTCAGATGTCACAAGAGGTGCAGGCGCAGCAGCAGGATGTTAACGCATCAGATTTTATTCAAAATCTGTTCGGTGGACGGCATGGGTCGGCATATGACATCGGACAGGTATGTTACATGTGTTTAACGTTATTTCAATGATCGTCGCTTACTAATTGAAAGTAAATAAGTTTATTTTTCAGGTGACCCAGGAGCATCCGGAGAATTTATATGAGTGGACATTTCAGCAGCAGACTTTCCAAGCCCAGCAGGCATCACGCGAGGAGTTCATCCGGCATCAGTGTGATGTTCCGCCGACTCCCGGTAGGAATTGGGATTTCGGGGATGTAGGGCATCGTCATCCCAATCACCACTGGATACGCAGATTCAGTCGGAGGTGACACAGCATGAGGAATACGGACGTCCCACACAGCAAGTCCGGCGTGAGACATACGAATTACAGCGTGATGTCCGCTCTCCAGACCGCTTCTCGCATTCGCAGTATCCTGAACATTGATTTATCTTCGGAGTCTATCTATCTTTTATTATGTTTGTAGACTTTTAAAATAATCATATAAAATGAATTAAAAAAATTAAAAAAATTAATCATTTAATTAATTAAAAATTAATTATTCCGAATTAATTAATATAATTATTCAAAATGAATTAAAAAATTAAAATAATTAATCATTTAATTAATTTTTATGCCGAATTAATTAATTAATAATTAATTAAAATAATTATTCAAAATGAATTACAAAAATTAATAAATATTAATTAAATATAATTAATCCAGAACCGGCAACTTGATTGCCGGTTCTGGGATTGGCAACTTGGTTGCCGGTTCTGGGTTTTTGAAACCGGCAATCCTGCTGCCGGTTAGTTGTTCTGAAACCGGCAACCCAGTTGCCGGTATGTACAGATTTAGAATTCCTCCAGCGTTTTGTATAGATTGTTAAATAAAAATTGATTTTTGTATATTTATAAAAATTTCGGGGTTAGATTAGTGCCATTTTTTAATGGAGTTCTGAAAAAAAAAAAACTTACGTTTTTCAAAAAAACATAATTTAGTCATTTGATGTAGTGGAGTTCTCAATAAATTAAATTAAAAAATATGTCTATGGTATCGGACACATAGATAGTCTACTAATTAAATTCAAATTCAATGCAATTAATTATTGATTAATTATGTATCAAGATCAGCGATATAGAATTTCAAGTCCTTTGATGTAGCTAAAACATAAATCAAATGATGGGATTTGATTTATGTCTATAATATAATGGGATTTGATTTCAAGTCATTTGATTTATGTTTTAGCTACATCAAAGGACTTCAAATTCTATATCGTTGATCTTGATACATTATTAATCAATAGTTAATTGCATTAAATTTGAATTTAATTGTAGACATAATTATTGAAAAATAAATTATTGAAAGTTAGTTAAAAATAAATTATTGTTTTTATAGTTGAAACATAATTTAGTAAATATAATTTTGGTAATTTTTTTTTTATTTAATCAAAATCAAACCTAAGTTTTTATTTTTTTTTTTATAAACACTGTTCATGGACGGGGATGATAAATCCGTCCCTGAAATTTTTTATTTTTATTTTGGTCGCTGTTCACGGACGTTAATGTTTATCACGTCCCTGAATTTTTTTTTGGGTTACGGAGTAATACGGGGAGAGATTATCATTAAGACGGACGTAGATAATAACTCCGTCCTTATTACTTTTCGGAAAAAATCAGATCCTATCCTCTTTTTCTCTTTTTGGATATTTATTTTATTTTATTTCGATTAATAAAAAAATCGGTCAAATTGGACTAGCTAGTTCAAATTAAAGTTGTTCAAGCAAAAAGGAATGTTATTAATATAATCGCGTTAATTGAGTCCGAACACGTATTGAATATCGATATGTACTGATACAACAGTACCAATATGTATCCAATACATCAACTGGCAAATTGAGTTAGATGGCGTACTCCGATACAACCAAATACGTCTCTGACATGCAATATTTGCACTGATATGCTCTCGAATCGCCAAAATTCTTGGCCACTATACTGGAATATCCTATGTGATATATAAACTATTGTATTTAATTATACTTACGCCTTTAATTTTTTGTACAAATTTGATTTAAGTTATAATTATGATTAATTTCAATACTATAATTAAAAAATATATATATATATAATAAGCGTAATGTATTCTAAATTTTTTAAAATAACAATATTGTTGTATCCGTATAGTATCCGATACATATGTATACAACATAAAAAAAGTAAGGCTACGGTATTACACAAGATGCACACTTTTCAACTAAAACTTCCACTCCCACATTACCTCTTCATATATTAATACACATTTTTAAAAAAAAAATCCCATCTAAACTCTGTAAAAAGGCGTAAATCATCCCAATTGGAAAATGAATTTTGTGAAAGGAGTACTCGTATCGGGTCATTTTCTTGGGAAATAAATCTACTGTTCTTCCATGAAATTTACATAAATATGTTATTCTGATCTTAACTGTTAATATTTGTTGGAATTCATGCATAAAAATATTTCTTTGAAATTTGCACACAAAAAAATTTGAATGGTTTTGATCGGAATAACAGTTCCTGTTACTCCAAGTAATAACAGGTTATTCTCAAGTAATAACAACAGATTTATTTCAATTTTCTAGACAAGTAAACATAAGTCGAATCCAAGTTTGCTTAGTTCCATCAAGAAACAGTACGGAGTACGGACCTTCTAACGCAGTCCGCAGCTATAGATAGAAAAGAAAGCGAAAAACACCAAACGCGACTCATCGGGAATTCACATCCTCGCTCCCAAGTACCTGACAAGGAAATCTTTTACAATTAGTGGATCCAGACCGTTCTTTTTAACTTCGCACGAATCTCAAATCCCAATAATACTGCTACGTTAAGAAAATTTTAAACAAAATATATATATATATATATATATATATATATATATATATATATATATATATATACACATATATACACCTAGATAAATAAAATTAGAATACTTAAAACATAACTGAATAATTTTGTTGACGAACGAGGAGCTTAAAAATTGAAACAATTAAATATTTGTCTGAATTTTCGAAACAACCAGACTTACTCGAATCTTGAAAATTTTACTTTATATAAATTGGGACTAGATACAATTTTTATGCATGAATATGAATAAAATTTCTTCCTTTATGAATATCCAAAATTTTGAGGGTTTATTTAGCAAAATTCCAAATATATTTCTCTCTCTCCCTCCGTCCCTTTCCCTTGCTCCCTGCTGTGTGTGTTGCGCCAACAGAAAGAGAGGAAAAAAAAAAAAAAAAAAAAGAGAGAAAAGAAAGAGAAAAAGGAGAGGATTCCAAAAATTCACCAAATTCTTTGAGAAAATGAAGAAAAAAGTTGGGAATTATTGATCATCTCCCTAGTAACCATCTAATTCTTCAATTGGTATTCCATTTCTCTCCTATTCTCTCAAAATCTATATTTTCTCCATTTTCTAGGACTTTGCTCAAATCTGAATTTCTTTGTATAAATTGTGAGTAATCTACATCCATTAAGTTTCTATGTTGTTAATTTGGTACTTCCTTTCTTAATGTCACCTAAATCTTGATTTTCTATTTAGGGTTTGTTTCAAATCCGAAATTTGGAGAAGAAATTTTGATTAATCTAGTTCAATCCAACCAACCAAGGTATTGATTGGTAATGTCTCCTCTTTCTCTTGAAAATCTGGAAATTATTTTGTTTTGATTAATCTAGGGTTTGTGTAATTGGGGAAAACCGAAAATCTGAAAATTTCGTCAACTTTGGAGGCCCCAAAACTAGAGTTCCTAAAGGTGTATGATCACCAAATTTTATGGGCAACTAGAATTTCATGTTAACAATGTGATCATATTTAATTTTGTCTTAAAATACTACCCAAAATTTTACTGGTACGGATTTTGCCTCGATAGGTCCAGATTCTGGAAAATTCAGACCGCTGGAGGAAAATATTGAAAACCAGGGGCTAGACTGCTTATTTTCACTTGAAACTTTGAGAGATACTAGTAAACATATTGGACAGGGTTGTGTAAAATTTTGAGGGTATCCTATGTGGGAAAATATTGAGAAATGGTCGTCCGAACTGGCGTACCAGCAGCCTCTGTACCAGTATTTTTCATAATATATTGATCAAATGTGTACAGTCCTACAAACCAAGTTATATGTTGTGTGAATCTATAGAAATTATGTTAAGAAAATCATAAGTAATAAAACCCAAGTAGGCATATCAATTGTCGAACAAAGATTAAATCAATTATGTACGATTGAAATAGGTGTAGGCTCGGTTGAGCAAGAGGTTGCGGAACTTTTCGAGACGTCCAAACCATAGGGACGCGATACGCTTTCCGTAATCAGGTGCGGGGGTTCTTAGACTTGCTTGATGTTTCATTTTCAGAAATTAAATTCTTTTTCGATTGTCATGTTGTATGTGATTGTTGCATTTTTGATGGATTGCATGTTTGATTGTTGCATAATTGAATTGTGTGAATTATTTGCATAACTCAATTTGGTTAAAACCAAATTGTGTGACATGGTTGATTTGCATATTCGTATGGTTGTCATCTTGATTGTGCTCTTATGATTTGTTTATGATTGAAAGTCACCACAAATTAACAATTATGGAATTATGTGAATGAATTTGCAAAGTTTGACCCGCTGGGCGAGCCGACTTTGATCCCAGGAACCTATTGGACTTAGGTGATTGGCCCTCATGGTGTCCCGTACCGGTTGGGACGAGGGGTGGGTGACTTGTGTGCAATGTCTATAACTCGAGGGCATTACCCTACGTGGTAATGTATTTGAACGGTCAATTGAATATTACGACATTCTGAATGATTTCATGTGAATTTTCATTATATGACTTGGAACCAGACTTTATTAATGGTTAAGCCAAAGCACTACAGATGAGTGTCAGATAAAGGGTCCAGCTCGGTGGAACGTCTGTAGGTGCCAGTAACCCTACAGACGAGGGTCAGATAAAGGGTCCAGCTCGGTGGAACATCTGTAAGTGCTACCAGCCATAATAAGATAAGTTAGGCCAAAAATGTGTTTGTTTGAACGTCACCTTGGAAATTCTTGTACTTCATTTGATTATTTGTTGTCGAGCATATGCATATAATTATATATTGTTATAGAATGGCTAATGTGCTTTGGTATGGATTTCATTTTTGAACATGGAGTCTGATTGCCAGTTCAATAACTCGATTGTAGCAAATTCGCACTGAGAATTATATTCTCACCCCCACCCTTTGGGTTATTTCTACAGGTTTTGATGCGGTCGATCCTGGAGAGGCACGCGAGTAGTAGGCCTTGTTATATGTCACCATAGTACCTTAGTAGATATTTTGGTTATGTGACTAGAGGAGCATATTTTGTTTTGTGATATAGCACCCTATGTCATACCTTACGGTTGGTATCCGTATGAGATACCCTTTTGTATGTTATACTTTTATCAGATATTTTGTACTTGGACTATTATAAATAAACTTGTTTTATATCTTTTATTATATCATGATGAGTGTATTTTTAATTGCTTTGTAAGTATACATGAGGTTGTATGTTTACGGCGGGAGCTCTGTCACTATTTATGGCCGCGGGGTGTGACAAATACTGACCCTGTGCTCGCCCAAATTCAAAAGCAGCTGAGAGTTTATCTCAAACCATAAAGTGAGGGAAATCTTCTATGGTGCCTGGGAGGATACGGATCCACTGGTCAGGCTGTGCTAATGCCAGATTGGGTTTATACATTTTACAACACCTTCTGTACAATCGGGTAATTTGCTGTTTTTAATCCTGGGCCGTTCCTGCCTGTACGATGGCTGGTCTCAATTTTTGTAAGGTGGAGGATTACGGGGTTTAAATTAAGAACGATTACATGTGTGCGGTCAGTGATTCACCGTCAGCCAGTATATTTTAGTTCACTTTTGTTCATCATTTCATTTCTGATCATCTCTGAATCCCCTTCTTCTTTTTTCCTTTTCTCTCTCTCTACGATGCTGGATTAATTTAGCGGGTTACAAGGGTGGAGGGCGGCAGCGATAAAGAACGAAAGGTGAAGATGGAGAGATCACATGACCTTTCATAATGGGGAATTAATTTAACATGGGGGAGGGTTTTGCTCCGTGTTGGATCTTTCGAACTGTGAGTACAGCAAAATTAGTTGGCCTCAGATGGTTTCATTTTTCTAAAAGAAGATCATTTGGAGACAAGAGATTATTGTTCTTATTACACAACATACGAAAGATAATGTCACATTCGCAAACAACAAATTAAAGAAAGTACAACAAAGTCCTAATAAAAATAAATTAATTAATTAAAATAGAAAAAGCCCAATATGCTTGTAGACAATTTACTAAGTAAAGATATGGATAAATTATCTCGCTGTCGGACCTGGTGCAGGCATTCCTTCCATGTAGGCCATCTCAAAAGCACTGTTTTGACTAACATCACTTACTAAATTGTCATTCCTTGCATAATTATTCGGGTCTGTATAAGTTGTACTCCCGCTACGGGTACCCTCTGTAGAGGTCTCTAAATCAAGGCTTTCCTTGAGTTCTGCAACTACTACACTCATGGTAGGCCTCTGAACAGAGGTGTGCTCTGTGCACTTTCGTGCCAGATCAGTAACCTTCCAAACAGAGTTTATATCATACTGCCCATACATTCTTTGATCCACTATGCTTTCTATGTCTCCTTTTGATAGTTTTTGAATTACCCATTTTGCCACATGGCCTCCATCTGGTCCGGCGATGATTGGAGGCTTGCCTGTAATGATCTCTAGAAGAACAATTCCAAAGCTAAACACATCACTCTTTTCACTTAGCTGGTATGATGTATAGTACCTGAATTGCACAGATTTAATCATATGTTATCTCAGGGCTGAATCAGTTGTAGCAAAATTGAATTTCTGGGTTGAATTAGGTGATTAATTGTTTACATTGTCATTACTTGGTAGGCAACTACTAAGTTAAATTCTGAGGTAAATTACTCTTTAATAAACGAAGGAAAAGAAAACAGTTGAGCATGAAAAAGCTTGTTACTAAGAAGATCAAAGAACCAAAACTAAAAAAGAGAATTCTAAATTAAAAGCAATAAAGATAAGAGGTCTTACTCAGGGTCTAGGTAGCCTGGGGTGCCAACTACTGCAGTTGAAACATGAGTACTTGCATCGTTGAAAGCTCTTACCAGACCAAAATCGGCAATCTTTGCCTCAAGATTTACATTTAAGAGAATGTTGTTTGTCTTCACATCTCTATGGATTAGTGGTGGATTACATGCCTTGTGCAAATACTCCAAACCTTCATCATTTTTGTATTGATAAACACTTAGTTAAATGATGATATTCCAATCAAGTAATGTCACACCCAGTACTTCCATGATGCTCTACTTTTTAAATCCTCAATATCAAAAAATTGTCAACCTCAAATGACAAGGAAATTTTAATTTGTTTTACTTTTCTTTTAATATGAGGAAAAAACTCAAAATAAATAATTATCCACATTATTGAGCAAAATGATATATGCCTCAGAATTCAGTTTTAAAAGGTTGTTATACCTAGCGCAGATTCATATGCAATTCGAAGCCGTTGTTTCCAAGTCAATGGCCCTCCATTACCTGCAGTCCAACAGAATAAAATGTTTAACTATATTATCATAACACATAACTATTAGAATAACCTCGATCATGGTAAAAGACAATGATTGGGTAAAGAGTAATAATGACCTCTGAGTTTATCTTGTAGAGTTCCTTCTTGCATGTACTCGTACACAAGTGCCATGCAATCTCCATCCATGCAGTAGCCAACTAGTGACACCAAGTACTTGTGATGAACCCTTGTCAAATTTTGAGCCTGGAAGCAAAGAAAAAAAAAAAAAAACATATATCTTTAAAAATAGTTACCTTAGCTTTCTAGTTAGGATTAAAAAACAAACAAACAGTGCAATCATTAAGAACAGACCTTGTGTATTGAATATGTTATGGAAATGTAAACTCAATTGGTTACCTCAGCTAAGAACTCTTTGACTCCTTGTGAAGATGAGTGAGAGCGCAACTTCACTGCAACTTTAGTTCCATTTTCCAGGATTCCCACATACACACTTCCAAATCCTCCAGTGCCAATATTATTCTGTAAGTTATTTGTAATTCTCATCAGATCACTGTAAGTGAATTGACGGTTTTCGAGATTTAACATTCCTTCTGCTGCTCCAATATTATTCTGCAAGTTATTGGAGCCGACACTGTTGGCTTGCGGAATGCTTGGTTGAGGACTATTTGCATAGTTTCCTGCATAATGATTTGCCAGAGGGGTGGATCCATAGCTTTCATATGGCTTTGGTATGTTTATTTGGTTCTCTGCGAGATAAAAAATATTGAAGGTATATCTTGTCAGCCATGAATTTATAAAGAAAATATGAAGCTTGATTTTAGCTGTGCAGATGTGAGTGTTCTGTTTTTAATTAATGATGTTGTACCTGGCATTTAGCTCATAATTTTTAGTTAATGTTTCGGTTTTAACATCTGAATCAACAAATAGAAATGGATGAATGAACTCCATGTACTACAAAAAACCAGCACCAAAAAGACATCCAAACTGGTACAAGTTTGGGACCACCTGAATTTTCCTGGTTATGTGTTGAACCCAGTCCAATATGTTTTTTTTTGGTTGTTGTTCTGATGATTGGATTCAATGATAGGCTTTAATAACACAATGAATAATCTGTATAATATAAAACAGGCAATCGGAGAACAGTTATTTCTTTTATCTTAAATCGGAAAAAAAGAAACAGATATGGCATGACTTACGTCTGGGCCTTTTCAAGCACAGGATTAGTACAATTGCAACTGCAATGAGAAGCACCACAATCACTACCACCACGACTACTATTAGAACAACAGGAATTTTCTTTTTCTTACTTGGTTCTATTGAACCTCCAAACCTATACAACAAAAAGAAATTGAAAAGACCAGCATATATAATTAGTAAATTAGAAGCTTGAATAGCTCCAAACCTGCTGAGTTTTTATTACAAATGAGGCCAACATAATTAGAAGCCATCTTGCAAGTTATTTTTTATAGCCTGTGATAGGACCAGAATGCAGTCAACTCATGCTATTTTCTTTTTGAAATACTTTGTAGTGGCTGCTGATGCTATTTTATTTTATTTCTGGTAAAAGGACAGCGAGCTTTCTCTGTTCGGGACTTGACATGTTCTCTGTTATCAAACTAGTGGTGGGCAACATCTACACTTAGGGTGGGACAGCCAAACGTGGGGAAGAAAATAGAAGAGTAAAAGGAAGTTGCGGAAGCTGGATATTGATTCCTGCTTTCAAGGGAAAGACTGGTATGTAAATTGCACATTTTCTTATATTATTTTTGTGGTAGACATTTTATCGTGTTCACAAAAATTGTTCGATGAAATGTCTAAGTGGTGGTTTTATTCGGTGTTGAGAATTTGGGACAGGACAGGTAATTTTTCATTTAGTTTTCTTCAACTAGTTTTTCATTTATGTGTTTGTGCTGATAATGTTGTGTGCATTTGTTTGATTCAACTGATATTTTTCTGCTGGGCTAAATATGTGACGATCTGTAATAAATGAAGTAATCCTAAAGAATAAAACAACATCAGCCATATTACTTCTATAATCTATGGTCTTATAGAATTAAAAATAAATGAAAAATAGTTAAACCACTCGAAACAACAAAACATACCTGTATGTTAGAGTCCCCTTTTCTTGTTTTTTCTGAAGACCAGGAGGAAGGGTGGTAGAAATATTGCTGTTACCTGTTATGTCCCTGAAAATTTCATAATATAATTACCTAATGGATGATGGCATTTTTGTTTGAATGATATATGGGTTCATACGTAAACCTACAGGTATGTAAGAGCTGTTAGTTGTTCAAGGAAAGCAGGGAGATCTCCTGACAAGTCATTACTAGATAAGTCCCTGAAAATGAAACAAAAGGACAAATCAGGCACTAGAAAAATTAATATGCAAAATGGTTAATTTGCGAAAGAAGTCAATTCTACCAATGTAGGAAAGGAATTCCAACAATACCTGTTTAATTTGCACAACACAAATAAAGATTCTACACAAGCTATTGGTTTAACAGTGTTTTCTCAAATTCAGTCCAGAACAACTGATCTCAATTAAGAACCTAATTTTAACTTAACAGGTACTTACAATGACTTCAGAGAGCTTAAATTTCCAAAAGAGGATATTATTGCCCCTGTCAATCCGCAGGATGATAGGTTTCTGAATGAAAAAGAAATAAATTATTACAAGCCAGTAGCTTTTTCTTATTTGAAAAAGAATTTATGTTTTAAAATAAATACTCACAAGGCTGTGATCCTTGGAATGTCGGTGGAATCAGCAGTGCAAGTGACACCAGTCCATGAGAGTTCTGTAGGAGCACAAGGATCGCCACTCCAACCTTTGTTTACTTTGTAGTTCGTCTTAATTGTATTAATGGCAGTAACTGAAATGATATTTAAATTCAATTCATGAAAAGTTTTGAGAACACAACAAGTAATCATAACATTTGACATTATTAGTAAATTGTTCTCAACTTTCAAGCTTCATACTCACAAAAGAGATTCAAATTATCAAAGGAAAAGATGAGAATTGTGAAAGACCACATAAGAAACAAATAATTCTTTTTAACGATACTTTAAATAAAATTTAAAAATCTAGAAAGAGAAGACGAAAAGTAAGTTGTGTTATTCCTTAAGGAACACTATGAGTCTATGACATGTTCATTTCAAGAATCACCATGGAGGTTCTCTCATGGTCCCCTGACACCTCTGTTTTCTGATCCATTAGATCAAGATTCTTGCATTGGACAGAATAAGAAGGCCAATTTGACGATGACACAAATGGTTAAGCAAAATAAATTAGATTTTATTTTCTGGTAGCTGTTTTGGTTATGTATTAGCTATAATAACTGTATTAGATACCAGAGGCTTGTTATATAAATCCACACTTTGTGTCAACGAAACCAGTGAGTTATACCCTACCTTGTAAAAAAAATGACAAAATAAATTAGACGAGACTGATTAAACATACCATCATCACTATTCGTGAGAATCCCATTGGTAGGTGTAATGACATACACCTCAAATGCATTCAGCAGAGGTGGTAGAGTTGAGTCTTTAGTAGCCGTAAATGTCACATTATATTCTTTGTATGTTGAGAGTACGTATGACCACCCTGAAGATGTTTTATATATCGGACTATCTAATGAGAATCCATTGGCAAATAGGTAAAACTTCCTAATAGCATTAGATGGTATGTTCTGGATCTCGATGCAGTGAAGAATCACATAAAATACTGTGGACATATTGTCGCTAGTCCAGTCGAGCACAAGGGATTGTGCGGTGCTTAAAGGTGTGACAGCAGTTTGTATGACAAGAGGGGGAGTCTCAAAGTCTGTGTCTGGGTGCATGGTGGAGTTGGTCGAGATATTTGTCCATGTCTCCTGTGAGTAAGGCGTCCAAATCCGGTCATACGGATCATCTGGATACCTATTTTATTTTTTATTTTTGAAAAAGCATTGGAAGAAGAAAATGATGAATAGGATTCAAATTTTGGTATGTTAGATTTGGACTTTAGGGTTTTGGGCCTGGTATAGACAAAATCAAGCTAATTAAATCATAAAAGTTTGGTACTGTTATCGATCCTTCTACAATTAACCAACAATAATTAAGATATATTCCTGCAAACAACAATATTTAACCATGATTACATAATTGATTAATAACATGATTACCTTATTTGTAAGCTTGCTCCTAAATTCAGCCTGGCATATTTAACCAATGAATGTGTGGAATTTGCCATTCCATAAATGTTCTTTGTCAATGGCCTTAAGTCTAGCACAGAGATGAAAGGAGTGCCAAGATTTTTATTAATAAGGCAAACTTGTAGATAGTCAGTGGTCGCAATGGTGATAATCTCTTTGAATAATACACCATCGTTTGTGGTAATTTTAATGGTATCCCAATAGTTGACTCCCAAATGAATATCAAAGGTGGGAAGCTTATTTAATTTATCATAGTTTCCATACATGAATAATCCTCTTATAAGGTATTTGGATCCTATTTCTAAGGATCTTAAGGTGTAGCAATTACGGATCCCTTTAGGAAAACTTCTCAGAGTTAGATATTTCTTGTATATGCCGTCTGTGGCATACTGCGAAGAGACACCGTAGTTGACTCCTGTGTCGATGAATTCATCATCAGACACATAAGTCAACGTAGAATCACTATCAACAAGGCTAGAATTTGCTGCCAGTCCACAATCAATGCTTATAAAACCTGTAAAGAGAAAGTGATGACAGTATTTTTAAAATATTTCCAAAACACAAGTCATAGATCATCCGTAATTCTGAAGAAAAAGGTACTACTACTAGTATTCATACTTTTTCAAGCCAGTAAACTATGTAAAACATACTCTTTCAAGCCTAATTTTAATATTGTGAATCACAGTTAAGTGTTTGTAAATAGTTTTCTGTTATTAATACAATTGTGAGTAGGCAGTTAAGCCACTAACTTTAAAAAAGAAAAGAAAACGAAACACAGCTCAGCTTAAGGTTTTACTAGTGATTGCATATCGGAAACTTTTTGCTTAAATGGTCAGGCAAAAAATATTTTTTTTATTGTAACAATTTGAAAAGGTATCACTACAGCAAAACAGAGCATCAGCAACCAATATCAGCGACCGGTCACTGATACCTTATTTCCTCCCAAAAAAAAAAAAAATCACAAAAAAATTCGGGCGACCAATTTATCAGTGACCAAATAGGTTGCCGGTCGCTCAAGATCATTTAAAAAAAAAAAAATTATGCAACAGCGACCGGCGCCAACACCACCAGCTACCATTTGGTACCGGTTGTTGAAGGGTATCTCCTGAAACCCCCCCGCGAAACCCTTTTTTCTTCTCCAGTGGCGTGCATTTCTGATTTTTTAAGTTTAGACACAAAATTAATATTCGCCTGACGAAATCCTCGCCTCCGCCTGACGAAATCGCCGCCACCGCCCATCTCCATGGAAATCAAAGAAGAAGTCAATGCATGGATGCCAAGTGAAATAGATCAAATCCCACTGCAAGTGCCCAATCCAGAAGAGATACAGATGGTGGAATGGATTTCTGATGACTATGATTACGGAACACATGCTAGTTCTGTTTTTTGTTTATCCATCCCTCATGTGGCTTAGCAGTTTAGTGTTTGATTTCTGTTACTAATACTGTTATTCTGGTGCCTCATTATTCGAACCAACAACTAACTAATTTCGGAAGGACCTACATAAACCAATTAATAACTAACTTTTGAAATTGGATTGAGAGTTTCATGCCCATATAGTCGATTTATACTAATAAAATCACTTGAAACAACAACAGAGAAAATGCAGAGAGAAACTAGTTAAATGTAATACATGCATGTGAGAAAGAGCAGTTTTACCTAGAGAATCAAGCTGGCTATGGACTCCAGTTATAACCACAGCTAGTACCAGAAGAACTGAGCAACTCCGAACCATTTCTGACAAGGACAATTCCAATTCTTGTTGTTTGGAAAAGCTGAGCAAGAAGGACTGTTTTTCTTATATCGCAACTGCTAATTAGTCGCAAGTAATCTCCACTTGCAAATAAAGAACGTCACTTTGATAGCATCTGACCAGGTCGCAAGGACATCACGTTCTTGCAAGTTGTCTATGCATCCAATTAGACCCACAGCTAATACCAGAATAACTAAGCAAACCCCGAACCATTTTTGACAAGGAAAATTTGTGTTCTTGTCTCTTGAAACCCACAGCTAATACACCGTAACTACTAATTATTCTAAGGAACATCCACTTGCAATAAAGAATATCACTTTCTTAACATATCCCAAAGGACATCACGCTCTTGCATGTGAGTCCTTGACTTGACTTAATAAATGTTGATTTTATGATTTCTAAGGAGATAATTATTATTGAACTAAAAAAGTTATTTTGCCACTTGGCAGCTGCTGCCAGACTTTAAAATAAAAAGTCATTTTGTTACAAGTTACTCTTTATTTTTTTTTGTCTTCTTGTCTATTTTTATTATGCTCATGGACATCTTCAATTTCACTTTATTTGTTTTACTTAATTTTTTTTTTTTTTTTCTTAAAAGTTTGTATGACTTAGTTATTCATTAAATATTTATTTCGTATCTGTACATATTTGGTATTTGAATTCGTATTCATGAATTATCCGCTCCATATACGTATTTGATTAAGGTGGGTTTGATTTTAAATTTTGACATTCATTTACTCTTTGTATTTATATTAGTATCCTTCATTTTAATAAATACAAATTTGATATTAAACAGTCGATCTATACCTAGCTCCGAATTAGCTCTGTTTTCAGCCCTAACACTCTCATAACAACCCACTCGTTGGTCATATGCTGCGCCTCTCCTATGATTTAATTTACAAATTATTAAATTCTCCAAATTGTTTTTATTTTTTTAAAAGAAGAAGATAAAACTGCTCTAATAATACGGCTTCAGCATGTTTATATATATTTTTTTTTTTACAGCTAATAAAAAAAACAAAAACGACGTTCAAAAGTCAATGCCATTAAACTTGCCACTTAAAATAGGGAATGAAATGAAAGAGAAAGTACTGTGGTCCCCACCGGATTCAAACCCAGTTGCAATTACATCTCTTGTAAAATAATTACATTGGTTACATATATAATTAAAGAGGAAGGTTCAAATACCTTTATTTTTTGTGTCTCCATCGTGCCTCCATTTTTAAAACCTATAATAACTCAAAATTTAAATCATAAATGTTAAAATAAAACCGTTAGGTGTGATCTATGTTATTTTCTTTATGTGCTCATAAAAATTTATCACATTTCAATTTTGTTTTTATGTAAATCAATGTCTAGAAATTATCCATATTAGTATATTTTTTGTAAACTCTTGATGACAAATAAAACGAAAGTTGAAATATCGTAATTTTTTACATGCGCATAGATAAAATAATATAGATCACATCCAATTGTTTATTCTGAATTTTATGTTTCAAATTTTGAGTTATTTTAGTTTTAAAAAATGAAAGCATGATGGAGGCACAACAAAATAGAGGCATTTGAACCCTCCTCATAATTAAAATAAGGGAGCTGCTAACTGTCCCTCAACACAAATCTCCAAATTTTCCACGAGTTCACGAAATTCTGTAAACTTTAATACTAAATCATGTAAACCAATTTAACGAATCCTATAAACATAAAAAATGTTCATTACTGTGTGGTCCCCAATAATTTCTACTTTAACCTCCACTTTAACCACCACTTTAACTACTATTTTAACAACTTTAACTGTTTTGACCAAGACCACTTTCAGACCTTTGACCAAAATCACATCTAGAAGTTTTCTAATAGCTTTTCAAAACTAGTGACTATTCGGGACCACTTTAAAATTATGTAAAGAGATACATACAAAAAAAAAAAGTTCCAGATTTTTTTCATATTTTTTTTTCAACAAAAAAATTTCGAATTTTTTTTTCAAACTTTTTTTCACAATTTTGAAATTTTTTTCATTAAAAAAATTTCAAAATTTGTTCTTCAAATCTGCTTCTAGATGCTACTTCCATTTATTTTGAATTATGCAAACTTAATCATATAACTCTATAGGCAATTTCGTTAAATACAATAAACCGATAAAAAAATTTCAAACTTTATTTTATTTTTCAAAATTTGCATCTGGATGCCACTTCTAATTATTTTAAATTCTATAAACCTTATCACATAACTCTAAATATAGTGTCATTGAATACTGTAAACTGATTAAAAAATTTCAAATTAAAGCAAGTACAGCAAAGTCCTAATAAAAATAAATAAATTAATTAAAAATAGAAAATGACCAATATGCTTGTAGACAATGCACTAAGTAAAGATATGGATAAATTATCTCGCTGTCGGATGCAGGCGTTCCTTCCATGTAGGCCATCTCAAAAGCACTGTTTTGACTAACATCACTAATAAAATTGTCATTCCTTCCGTAATTATTCGGGTCTGTATAATTTGTACTCCCGCTACGGGTGCCCTTTGTAGAGGTCTCCAAATCAAGGCTTTCCTTATGTTCTGCAACTACTAAACTCATGGTAGGCCTCTGAACAGAGGTGTGCTCTGTGCACTTGCATACCAGATCAGTAACCTTCCAAACAGAGTTTATATCATACTGCCCATACATTCTTTGGTCCACTATGCTTTCTATGTCTCCTTTTGATAGTTTTTGACTTACCCATTTTACCACATGGCCTCCATCTGGTCCTGCGATGATTGGAGGCTTGCCTGTAATGATCTCTAGAAGAACAATTCCGAAGCTAAACACATCACTCTTTTCACTTAGCTGGTATGATGAATAGTACCTGAATTGCACAGATTTAATCATATGTTATCTCAGGGCTGAATCAGGTGTAACAAAATTGAATTTATGTCTGGCCTGAATCAGGTGATTAATTGTTACATTGCCATTACTTGGTAGGCAACCACTAAGTTAAATTCTGAGGTAAATTGCTCTTTAATCAACAAAGGAAAATAAAACAGTCGAGCAAGAAAAAAGCTGGTTATTAAGAAGATCAAAGAAAAAAAATTAAAAAAGAGAATTCTAAATAAAAAGTAATAAAGAAAAGGGGTCTTACTCAGGGTCTAGGTAGCCTGGGGTGCCAACTACTGCAGATCAAACATGAGTACTTGCATCGTTGAAAGCTCTTAGAAGCCCGAAATCGGCAATCTTTGCCTCAAGATTTACATTTAGAAGTATGTTTTTTGTCTTCACATCTCTATGGATTAGTGGTGGATTACATGCCTTGTGCAAATACTCTGAACCTTCATCATTTTTGTATTGATAAACACTTAGTTAAATGATCATATTCCAATCAAGTAATGTCGCACATAGTATTTCCAGGATGCTCTACTTTTTAAACCCTCAATAACAAAAAATTCTAAACTTCAAATGACAATGAAATTGTAATTTATGTTACTTTTCTTTTAATATGAGGCAAAAACTCGAAATAAGTAATTATCCACATTATTGAGCAAAATGATATATGCCTCAGAATTCAGTTTTAAAAGGTTGTTATACCTAGCGACTGATTCATATGCAATTTGAAGCCGTTTTTCCAAGTCAATGTCCTTCCATTACCTGGAGTCCAACAAAATAAAATGTTTAACTATATTATCGGAGCACAACTATTTGAATAACCTCGACCATGGTAAAATACAATGATTGGGTAAAGTGAAGTAATGACCTCTAAGTTTATGTTGTGCAGTTCCTTCTTGCGTGTACTCGTGCACAAGTGCCATTCAATCTCTGTCCATGCAATAGCCAACTAGTGACACCAAGGACTTGTGATGGACCCTTGTCAAATTTTGAGCCTGGAAACAAATGAAAAAAAAAAAACATATATCTTACCCAAAATAGTTACCTTAGCCATCTAGTTAGGATTCAAAAAAAAAAAAAAGAAGAAGCAAACAGTCCGATCATTAAGGACTAAGATATGGAAATTTAAAATCTAAAGGTCTCCTCAGCTAAGAACTCTTTGACTCCTTGTGAAGATGAGTGAGAGCGCATCTTCACTGCAACTTTAGTTCCATTTTCCAGGGTACCCAAATACACACTTCCGAATCCTCCAGTGCCAATATTATTCTGTAAGTTATTTGTAATTATCATCAGATCACTGTAAGTGAATTGATGGTTTTCAAGATTCAACATTCCTTCTGCTGCTTCATGTTAGGGATCTCAATTTTACCTTGTATCTCTCGAGAATGAGAGAGAGAGAGAATATTTTGTCAAAAGGAAACCTTATTCTTATTAGTCTCTTAATTCAATACAATACATACAGCTCTCTTTATTTAAATAGGAGAAGTGAACCTCAAAAATTGGAGTTACAGGCCACGTTCTCTATTCTTAGCAAGAATGTGCACCTTATAGAAATAGAAAAACTCTCCAGAACCCTATTACACGTTCTACCCAAAATAGAAAACCTAAAAATAGAAACAACTAAACAGATGTGTAGCTTTCATCTCCTGGCTGTGTGATTGATCATGATGGAGTCGCATCACACTTCATTTGGTTTAGATAGGCTTGAATAATTGGGAGCCAACACTGTTGGCTTGAGGAATGCTTGGTTGAGGACTATTTGCATAGTTTCCTGCATAATGATTTGCCAGAGGGGTGGATCCGTAGCTTTCATATGGTTTTGGTATGTTTATTTGGTTCTCTGTGAGATGAAAAAGATTGAAGCTATATTTTGTCAGCCTTGAATTTATAAAGCAAATATAAAGGTTGATTTTAGCTGCGCAGATGTGAGCGTTCTGTTTTTAATTAATGATGATTCACCACCAGCATTTAGTTCATCATTATTAGTTAATGTTAGGTTTTTAACATCTGAATCAACAAATAGATATGGAGGAATGAATTATATTTGTCACAAAAAAGCAGCACCAAAAAGTCAGCCAAACTGTTACAAATTAAGACCACCTGAATTTTCGTGGTTATGTGTTGAACCCAATCCACTGTGTTTTTTTTTGTTGTTATTCTGATGATTGGATTCAATGATCGGCTTTAATACACAATGAATAAACTGTATAATATAAAACAGGCAATTGGAGAACAGTTATTTCTTTTATCTTAAATGGGAAAAAAATAAACAGAAATGGCATGACTTACGTCGGGGCCTTTTCAAGCACAGGATTAGTACAATTGCAACTGCAACGAGAAGCACCACCACAATCACCACCACCACCACGACTGCTATTAGAACTATGGGGATTTTCTTTTTCTTACTCGGCTTTATTGAATCTCCAAACCTATACAACAAAAAGAAATTGAAAAGGCCAACATAATTAGTAAATTAGAAGCTTGAATTGAATAGCTCCAAACCTGCTGAGCTTTTTTTTATAAATGAGGCACTAAACGAGAATTTTACTCAAGCCATCTTGCAAGTTAATTTTTATAGCCATTAATGCAAGCAGAATGCAGTCAGTTCTTCTGATGCTATTTTCACTTGGATGATCCATTTTAAGCCACTCTCTACTTACTCTGGCCGAAATAGGCTTTGCGCAGTTCTACTTTATTGTTGTTTGGAACTTAACATCTTCTCTGTCATCAAACTTGTGTGCACAATTCCAGACTTGTGTTGGACATCCAAATGAGGGGAAGAAATAAAAGAGCATGGAAGTTGAGGAAGCTGAATATTGATATCTGCCGTTGTTAGTAGTATTGCTCTCGGAATCGGAATTGGAATTAATTGGCCGGAATCAGGTGGAATCTGCTCGGAATGGGGTGAATAGGCCCCTTGATCGTAGAATTGGAGTCGGGTGAATCGGTCAGAATCTGCCGAATCGGATCGGGAACTTGGATATTTTTGGCATGCGAAACTTATTTTGTATAAAGAGTAGGGAAAAAATTGTTAAAAAGGTAATTTGTCAAAATATTATGTCATCCTAAGATTAATGAAAACATAAATTATATTTATGGATTATATTATAAAAAAACAAAATATAGAGCA
Source organism: Carex scoparia (assembly GCA_024447655.1). Classification (NCBI taxonomy): domain Eukaryota; kingdom Viridiplantae; phylum Streptophyta; class Magnoliopsida; order Poales; family Cyperaceae; genus Carex; species Carex scoparia. Next base: position 2,594,478 of record JAJHPE010000033.1, read on the forward strand.
TAAATTAGATCTTATAATTACTGAAATAGATGCAACTGATGATAAGAAAATAATATAAAATATTTCGTTGATACTAAATCATAGATAAAAATGTAACTGAAAATTAAGTTTTGAATAATGAAAGGTCAAAAAAAGTTCGGTTGATCTATTTTCTTAGAATTGTATTGATAGGTCCCACCGATAGACCTTTCTTGTTCTCTCTATCATTCTATATAGGAAATAGATCATTTGAAGATTCAGAAAAAAAAATGAAATACTCAAAATTCCGCTAAAACTCAGAAGGAATCGGCTCAAGAATCAAACTAACTTTGAATCTCAGGCCAAAATTTGGCTAATTCGACCTAATCAACCCAGTCTAACTGATTTTGGTGGAAAAATTGCTCGGGCGAGAAACTCGGGTGAATATATATTAGCGGTGACCTGACCGATACTGTTTTGACTAGCTCGGTCGATTTTCCATCCCATGGTACTTAGTACATGGATAATATCCTAGTTGATCTTTGCTCAATTAGGTACAAGGGTACTGATCATTATTTCCGTGGATATTTTATCATTTGCACAAAAATTGTTCAATAAAATGTCCAAGTGGTGGTTTCACGCGGTGCTCAGAATTTGGGGCAACACAGTTAATTTTTTGTTTACTTTTCTTCAAATCATTTTCACTTTTCTATGTGTGTGATGATAATGCCGTGTGCACTTGTTTAATTCAACTGATATTTTTCTGTTGGGAAAATTATTTGATGAGCTGACATAATTGTAATCCTAAAGAAAAAATTTCAGCCGTATTAATCTATAGCTTCAAAAGTAGACGAATATTAATTAAACCACTCAAAAAACAACAATACATACTTATATGTTAGAGTCCCATCTTTTTGTTTTTTTTGGAGACCAGGAGGAAGGGTGGTAGAAATCTTGCTGTTTCCAGTTATGTCCCTGAAAATTTTAAAAAATAATTACCTAATGGATGATTATTTTTTTTTTTTGAACAAAATATAGGTTAATACGAAAACCTACAGGTATGTAAGAGCTGTTAATTGTTCAAGGAAAGCAGGGAGATCCCCTGACAAGTCGTTATCGGACAAGTCCCTGAAAAAAAAAAAAAAAAAAAAAAAGGCAATAGAAAAGTAAATATCCGAATTAAGTTGAAATATACAAATGTAGGAAGGAATACCAACAGTACATATTTAATTTGCAAAACACAAATTGAAGATGTTACAAAGTGATTCCAGTTGTGTTTTCCTGGAGTCGAGTGCAGATGTATTCCCAAGATACTAATCTCAACTAAGAACTAAATTATAACTTGAAAAGAAACTTACAATGACTTGAGAGAACTTAGGTTTCCAAATGAAGGTATTATTGCACCTGTCAAACTGCTGGATGACAATTTTCTGACAGAAAAAGAAAAAAATTGTCACAAAGTCAATAGCTTCTTCTTATTTGAGAATGAAATTTATGTTGTAAAATATATACTCACAGGGCTGTGATTCTTGGAATGTTGGTGGAATCAGTGGTGCAGGTGACACCAGTCCACGAAAGTTCCTTAGGACCACAAGGATCACCACTCCAATCTTTGTGTACTTTATAGTTGGTCTTAATTGCATTAATGGCAGTAACTGCGATTAAAATTATATACATTATGGCATCAGTTGAAAACACAAATTGATGATATTCTAATTAATAGAAAGTTTTGAAAACTTAACAAGCAATCATAACATTTATATCATTTATTAATTATGTTTAATAGCTATTATAATTCTCTTATGAGACAAGGAAGGAGAGCTCAACATCAAATTCTATCCTTATAAAAGAGACCCAACATATCAATTTAAAAAGTTGAGAATTGTGAAAAAAAAAAAACTTAAGAAACCGATAAATAAAAAAAAAATGAAATTTATATAGGAGATGACAAAAATAAGTTGTGTTATTCCTCAAGGATCACTATGACTTTTCATTTCAAAGAAGCCGATATGGTTCTCTCAGGGTGCCATGACACCCCTGTATTTTTTTATCCATAAGATCAAGATTCTTGCATTTGGAGGGGTTATGAAGACCAGTTCATGATCACATATATGGTTGATAAAAATAAATTCGATTACTTTTCTGGTATTTGTTTTGGTTATGTAGTAGCTGTAAAAATACTTCATTAGATACCTGAGGTTTAGTATCTAATAATGACACATTAGTTTCAAAGGAACTGGTGTGTTATCCTCTACCTTTTCAAAAAGAAAAGCAAAAGAAATTAGATGAGACTAATATCTATGATCAAACTTACCATCTCCACTACGGGTGGGATTTCCTGTGACGGGCATAATGGCATAGAGCTCAAATGCATTCAATAGAGGCGGGAGAGTTGACCTTGAAGTTACCTCAACCGACACATTATACTCATTATGAGACTTAGTATAGTATGTTGCCCATCCTGAATGTAGTTTTTCATATACAACAGAGTTGAATGTTAGCTCTCCATTGGTATATATATCGTACTCCCTCAAATCAGTGCTTGGAACGTCCTCGATCTCACTAATGTGTAGAATTACATAAAATACAGTAGATTCATTGTCCCAGCTCCAATAGATGACTAGGGGCTCATTGGTGCTTGAAGAGGTGGCGGCAGTTTGCATCACAAGAGAGGGTGTCAGAAAGTCTTTGTCGGGTTGAATGATGGAGGTGGTTGAGATCTCTGTCCATGTATCCTTTGTGAAGTTCCTCCAAATCCGGTCATATGGATCAGAAGGGTATCTGTTCAGTTTTTAAGACAAATCAGTTATTAAGACACCCACACAGACACTGTGGAATTTGACATAGGGATATCATTTTAACAGAAAACAAATTTCATATGGTCGATTTCTGTTTTCCTTTTCTTTTGAGTCTGAAACTAGTAGAGAAATAACTCATTCCAATAAAATTATAGATGTTTGGTACCATTGTCCATCAGCAATTATGTAGTAAAACTTTTATGATTGTATCAAAGTTCCTTAAATTCTTTACTGTATTTAGAATGTAGTAGTTGGTGCAGGGGTGGAGCCAGATTTTCAAACTATAGGGGTCAGACAAATAATGAAAGTCAATTATATAAGATTTTCATGTTAAGAATTAATGGAGGCAATTTACATTATCCATAATATTTTACTATAAATTATAAAGAAAATTGTAGATAATACAAAATAATTAGAAAAGCATCATAAACAAATTAATTGGTCGAAACAATAATTGATCAATTTGAAGCAATGGTTAATTTTCATGTTTACCTTACTAATGGGTAACTGCTTGCTCCTACGTTCAGTCTGTCTATGCAAACCAAAGATTGTGTTGAATTTGCATCTTGATAAGTGCTTGCCTTCACTGGCCTCAAGTCCAGCGAAGAGATAAATGGAGTACCCTGATTCTTATTTATGAGACACACTTGTAGATAATCAGCAGTGGCCAACACTATAATCTCAGTGTAGTAAACATCATCTACGACAGTTACGTTAAATGTGTCCCAATAATTCACCCCCAAATGGATATCAAAAACAGGGGACTTATTTAAGTTATCATAATTCCCATACATAAATGTTGCTCTTATAAGGTACTTTGATCCTATTGTTAAGGATCTTAAGGTGTAGCAATTTCGGGTTCCATCGGGAAAGCTTCTAACTGTAACAAATTGCTTGGGTAGATCTGAGGTATACTGAGATTGAATTTGGGAGTTTACTCCGGTATCAATGAATTGCTCATCAGATACATAAACCAACTTCGTGTCACTCTCAACAGTGGATGAATGTGCAGGAAGTCCACAGTCAATGCTTATAAATCCTGGAAAATAAAAACAGGAAATTCATTTGAACAAATCTAAAAAGCCAAATAGAAATAACATATTTGCTATTTTGGAAACTGACGGTTCTAATATTTAATTTGGCTTAATTAATTTCTCACGTGTTTTTTTTTTTTTTTTTTTACATTTCATATTTCTCTCTTAACATGTTGAAGAAAAAGATGTCATTTCGAATAAAGAAATCAGCAGAGAAGACAGGCTAGAAAAAGATTCTTAGAGTGGGGATATTTTGTTTCATTATTTATTAACTAAGAATGTTAATGCACGGTCCTCCCGAAAAGAAAGAGAATGTTAATGCATGTGCATTGCTATTTTCAATAAGACTTAGCGAACCATATATTCATTAGATTTTTTTTTATCAAAAAAATAATTATTATAAAATAGAAGGTGAAAAGTGACTGAATTGAACAGGAAAGAAAAAAAACTCAGTTTGGAAAGTTATTTTTTTAATCCATCCATAATAAATTAATTGAATAAAAAGATTTTCATTAATAAGATAAAAGATAGATGCCATGTATCAAGCAAAGATTGGCTAAAGTCAATGGTGGGCAAGATTTTTGAGGATTTTGTAAAGAAACCAAATCCTCTACAGACATGCATGTGATTTCCGGCTCACTATTGACTTTAGCCAACAGATTGGGCGAGAGCAATTAATGAAGAGATTAAGCCTATAGAGCAAATCCTAAAGTTACGGTTTACGAGAAAAAAAAAATGGAAACTTCTGGATGACGCAGTTCGTAATTTAATTGACATTAATGATAATAAAGCAAGTGATGATATCAAAGATGAAACTAGGACGAGGTTTGCTATAAATGGTTTTGGACCAGAAACTGTCCAAAGGTTCTAAAAATCGTATGATTAAAGTATGAATAGTTAATCTGAACCACTCAACATGAAATGTGCTCAGATACCAAATTTTATCATTTTTGAAATTTTTTTACTATTTTTTTTAGATATATACAAAATCACTGTTTTTTTACCGTTTAGAAACAATAATATTGTACGTATCTAAACAAATAGTAAGCAATTTTCAAAAAAATATAAAATTTGATTTGTAAGCACATTTTAATATGAAAATCATATTGAGCGGTTTGAATCGATTGTTCAAATTATAATCATATGATTTTTAGAGGCTTTGAATGGTGTCCGGTCCAAAAAACCATTTGGACCAATTCTTATTCCGATGAAATTAAAGATCGACATAATCGCCAAGTCAATAAAACTAGTTGTCAAGACTTCTATTAAAGCCGGACCAAACTGGGCGGTCCGGCCACAGAAAAAATACCAGACCAGAAGATCATTCCGAGTTGGTACAATAACAAAATTGGATATGCATTTAAACCGGTAAAAACCGGGATTATTGACTGGCTTTTACTAAACCCTGTGAAGTAGTGAACCATTTTGTAAAAAACGGATTTCTAGCGAGGCCCTTTCTTGAGTCGATAAAGCTCCGGGTTGACCCATTTTAGATGAAAAAAATTTAGTAAACTGTTGACCCTATATTTTTTTTTTCTCCAATAATGAAGTTCTCACTCCAACATTCAGTTGTTTTCTTTCACTTCCTGAATTTTGGGGTTGGTTGGATTGGTTTTTGTGTGCTTATAATATAGTCGTTTTATTTTATACCAAGAAAAATTAAATGAAAAACAAAATGGAGAAAATACTGAGAGAAACTAGGCAAATGTAATGCATTATAGAAATAGCAGTATTACCTAGAGAATCAAGCTCACTATGAACTCCAATTATAACCACAGCTAGTAGCAGAAGAACAGAGCAACTCCGCACCATTTCTGACAAGGACAATTCCTGTTCTTGTCGTCTGAAAAAACTGAGCAAGGAGGACTGTTTTTGTTATAGTGCAACTGCTAATTAGTCGCAAGTAATCTCTACTTAATTGCAAAATAAGAACTTCACTACTTTCTTAGCATCTCACCAGGTCGCAAGGACATCATGCATGTTCATGCATGTTAGTCCTTGACTTGACTCAATAAAAAAAATAGTCAACCAGTCTATAGTTACCAGTTTGACCATAAAATTAAATGCACACTAATCCACTTGTTGTTTTTACGCCTCTTTATTTATCCATAAGGACTTGTTGCAGGATGAAGTAACAACATTTTATAAGTTGAGGCAAAAAATTTGAATGAGATATAATTTTACAATTATAATGTCTCAACTACATTTTATAAAATGAAATTCAAAAAGGTAAAAGTAAATTAAGTGTCTTCCGTTACCACATTGGTTCAATCACCATTCAATATGCTTTAAGATGCGTGAGCAATGCCTTAAATTTCGTGCACATCTGCTTTGATTTCCGTGTGCACAAATCTTAAGATAGCATCAGACGGTCAGGAGCTCGTTGAACCTAAAAGTAGGTCCGGTAGGCTTCGAACCCACTCCATTCTCCTGCCACTGACGGGTACAATTTATGTCGACAATGGTTTTGATTAGGAAGGTTATAGTGTAAATCTAATGGATAATGCATTATGAAAAACAATTATGTGTCATCAAAATATGAAATAAAAAAAAGGTATGAAGGACGCAATATATTATTACTAGATTTTTAAACTATGGATGTCAAATATAAATGAGAGTCGAACCTAGAAACTTTTTATGCTACAAATGCCAAATGGAGTCAATTTCATAGTATTAACAGTTTTGTTTACTCTAAAACTATATAAATCTTACATAAACACACACACATATATATATTTTAAAAATAGAGGTTAATTGACATGGATCCGCCCACGATTTTTACGACAGTAGTATTCATACATAAAGTTATTGAAATGTTTAAAACTAAATTACAATAAATAAGGGGCAAAAAAAATATTTAACGCACCAAAGTTGTTTTTTTTTTTTTTTACAACTGTTGCTTAAACACACCAAAAATTAGGAACAACGGACACAATCAAACTGTCGCCACGGACTGGACACGCGTTAGGTCCGTGTTTACTTTAAAACAAATTAAAACCTCTACTCCAGATACTTCTTTATTTGTTTTTTAAGCCCTTTTTTTATATCAAGAAGTTTTTAAGCCCTTTTTTTCAAGCCCTTTCCAAAAATTAAAAGTTTTTCAAGCCCTTTTTTATATCAAGAAGTTTTTAAGCTTGTTACACTAGAATTTTTAATTCTCCTTTCCATTTTTGGATATCATTTCTCTTGTTTTCTTCTTCATTTTTTTTTTTTTTTATTTTGCAATATTCTTAACAGATAGTATGAAACTGCCTACCATCAATCATGTGCCTAGCTCACTGAGTCCGCCCTTGTCAACTGAACTGTTCATGCTAAAACTAATGCAAGTATATACCACATTTCTACTACTCATGTTAATATTTTTAGGTTTAATTTAAATTCAGATCACAATTTATTGTGGATAATTGAGTCATTTGGGGTGGGATGGCTAAATTGATAATTTTTAAAATTAAAATGTTATGTCAGGTCTCATTTGGGCAGAGATGACTTAATTGTTAAATTTCAAAGTGAAAATATTATGTTAGGTCTCATTTGAACTGGAATAACTAAATTAGGTTATGGGACAACAGTTACAGGAAAATTCCGTTGTCCTGTTGCACAACTAATTTTTAAAATAATAAAACAAACTCAAATAAATATTTTATGCCTTAACAAATTTAGTTGTTTGACAAAATATAGAGGTTGGGTCAAATGCCCCATTATTTTTCTGCTCTAATCTTACCTCACATTTTTATTTTCATTTTTAAAGTCCAAATAAGTGCTCCGAACTGCTCAACATGTTCTGCATATTATTTTATTTTTTAAATCTTTTGTTTTTTTTTTAGATAGATACAAAATCACTATTTTTGGATGAACCAAAATTTACTGAAAAAATCAAATGATTATGTACCAATCTAAATATATAGTAAAGAAACTTTCCAAAATATAAAATTTAGCTCTCCAAGCACATTCAGATCAACTGTTTAGACATTGAAAACAGAGATAAGGATGCGGAGCATAACTAGGGCACTAAATTAATGGGGGCATTTGCGCCCTACATAATATCACATAACCCAAACCAGATATTAAGTCAAAGTTCAACAGACCAGATAAAAATAAAAAGGAAAGTTGGTTATTTGTCACTCCAAAACTTTCAAATCTGAAAAATATCACTCAAAACTTAGCTAATTCTTAAATTTGCTACAAATACACAATTTTTATACTTTTTTTATTAAAAATTAACTGAAAAAAGAAAACTGATTAGAAGGTTAGAGTGGTATAAAAATTATGTAAAAATTATGTATTTGTGGCAAATTTAAGAATTAACTAAGTTTAGAGTGGTATTTTTCAGATTTATAGTTTCGTAATGGCATTTTTTTATATTTGAAGGTTTTGAAGTGGCAAATAACCATTTTTCCCAAAATAAAACATCAAAAGTAATAGAAAGGAAAAAAGAAAGAAAATACCAAATATGATTCTGGCAATTTGCTGAGAAAAATTGGTGCACTATTTCGACAAAACACTACCAATTATTCCCACAAGGACACCAAAAGTAGAGTAAAGCAATAAACCAAGGAAAGAGAAGGGCAAATTATCTTGCTGTCGGAGCTGGTGCTGGCGTACCCCCCATGTAAGCCATCTCCAAAGCACTGCTTTGACTAACATCACTAACAAAATTGTCATTCCTCATATAATCATGTGGGTTCGCATAAGTGGTACTCCCACTACGGGTTCCCTCTGTGGAGATCTCCAGATCCAGGCTTTCCTTGAGTTCTGTAACTACTACACTCATTGTAGGTCTCTGAGCAGAACTATTATCAGTACATCTGCGTGCGAGATCAGTAACCTTCCAAACAGAGTTTATGTCATACTGTCCCTGTATTCTTGGGTCTACAATGCTTTCTATGTCTCCTCTAGATAGCTTTTGATTCACCCATTCCTTCAGGTGGCCTCCCTCTTGACCTACTATGATAGGGGATTTTCCTGTGATGATCTCCAGCAGAACAACTCCAAAGCTGAACACGTCGCTCTTTTGACTTAGCTGGTATGAGGAATAATACCTAAAGGTGCATTGATTTACTTAGTTTAATCTTTTATGAATGTGGACCTCTTGATTTAAAGTTTGCAACTGGAAACCTTCCAATCACTTGATTATATCATTTGTCATTATTGTTACAATCACTTGATCATATCATTTGTTGTTATTGTTGGCATGCAACTACTATGCTTAATTCAGAGGAAACATGTGTTTCTCACATAAGGAGAAGAAAATATGTGGATTTAAAATAAAAATACGAAATAAAATAAAAACAGAGGTCTTACTCTGGGTCCAGGTAGCCAGGCGTTCCCACAACTACAGTTGAAACATGACTGCATGCAGCATTGTTGAATGCCCTGGAGAGCCCAAAATCGGCAATCCTTGCTTCGAGATTTTCATTTAATAGAATGTTATTGGTCTTCACATCTCTATGTATTAGTGGCGGGTTGCATGCCTTGTGCAAATACTCCAACCCTTCATTGTTTTTATTGATATTTACTTAAATGATGATATATCAATTGGTTTATGATGTCAATAGTTTTCAATATGAGATAAGCAGGGGAAAATATTAACTCAAATCATTGCAATAATTTGTAAAGTTATAAATTTTATGGAGTGTCTCAGCCATCTCCAGTGAAAGATAATTATGGACACTGAGGAATAAATACTTGCCAATTCTGAATATGAAAAAAAAATGTACCAAGTGCGGATTCATATGCTATTCGAACCCGTTGTTTCCAACCCAGAAGCCTTGCAGTATCTGAAATTGTCAGATTTGGGTCCTTAAAATTATATCCTCTATTAGAAAAAAGTTTCAATAAACTTGCTCGTGAGAATAGATGCGAGTAAAAGGTAATAATCACCGATGAGCTTATCTTGCAGAGTTCCTTCTTTCATGTATTCGTATAAAAGTGCCATGCAATCTCCATCCATGCAATAGCCAATTAGTGAAACCAAGTATTTGTGATGAACCCTTGCCAAATTTTGAGCCTGAAAACAGAACAAATCTTCATATCTTTATTTGACTCAATTTCACAAGATGGTTTTGTTAGCCTCATTAACATCTAAATGTTTCTTTCAAAAGCCAAAATTTTTATTTTTTGTTTTTCTGTATGACCTATGGTATGAATATCTCAGATAAATGGTTACCTCAGCCAAGAACTCTTTTACTCCTTGTGAAGATGAGTGCGAGCGCATTTTCACAGCAACTTGAGTTCCATTTTCCAGGGCACCTGCATATACACTTCCAAATCCTCCAATACCAATTTTATTCTGGAACTTATTAGTAATTCTTATCAGATCATTGTAACCGAATCGACGATTCTCAAAATCCAATATTCCTTCTCCTGCTTCATTTGGTTTAGCTATGTTTGCATAAATTCGGCCATCAATATTGCCCTGAGGAGTGTTTGCTTCAGGACTATTTGCATTATTTGGCTGATGATTATATGCTTGAGGGCTTGTTCCATTGCTTTCAATTGGTTTTTGAATGTTTAATTGGTTATCTGTAAGTTAAAATAACCATAGTTATGTTTTCCAACCTTTGATTGATAAAGGAAAAATTCTGTATGCAGCTTATTATTAAAATAAAATTAAAAACTAAAGGGGTTCCTATTGAAAACAGAAAATAACAAAGAGGTTTTATATGATAAATAAAAGAGCTTTCTGTTTTTACTGAAGACTGACAACAGCAGGTATTTCTTTAAAAAATAAGAAAAGAACTCCATTTAGCCTAAGATGACTAGTTTCAAACAGAGAGCAGAACTGGTACTGGTTTGTACCACCTAGAATTTTAAGGTTAACCTCCAAAATATCATTCTTCCTTTTCAAAACAATCCTCATCTTACATTTAGATAAATGAAGCAAATAAGAGGCCTGAACACTACACAATTAGAAAAGAGAACTGTGATTTTATTTATCTAGATAGGAAAAAAAACAAAGAAAAGGCAGACTTACATTTGCGCCTTCTCTTACACACAATTGTTAAAATTGCAGCTCCAATGAGAAGTAGCACAACCACACCAGCTATAATAACTCCATATATGTATGGTGGTGGAGGTGGTGGAGGTGGCACTGGATTTGGATCAATCCTAAGTGGAAAAAGTTAATTGAGTAGGCAAACTGATTAGAAGTTTGGAGAGCTCAATACCAGCTAATTTATTTATAAAGAACAAATCAAGCAAAGGATTTTACTCCAGCCATTTTCAAGAATTCTTACTGCCAAAAAATAAGTTTTCATGTGCTGATATAATATTTTTCTGTAACATGATGTGTATTCAGCTTTTTCCCAGGTTCATGAATTAAAATAGGCCGGCCCAGATAATTTTCTTTGTAAAAAAGGTACACAGATGTACGCATATGTACAATTACTCTGTGAAGTATAGAAATTGTAGGATAATTCTCTTTTCAGTATGTACAATTTCTTTTTTATGCTTAGTTCATTTCTTTAAGAGCACGTTGAATAAAGATGCCCCAGGATAACAAAATTGTTAAGTTATTTTAGTGTATAAGAAAAAAATAATCTAACAAAAATACCACTTAAAAAAATAAACATACTGAACAATTAGATTCCCGTCCTGTTTTTTACTCTGAAGACCAGGCGGAAGGGTGTGTGAAATATTGGCATTTCCTGTTAAGCCCCTGAAAGTTCCCATAAAATTATAACTGAATTTGTGATATCGATCTTTGTTTGTAATGAAGAAAAAGGTTAATTTGCAAACCTACAGGTATTTAAGAGCAGTTAATTTATCTAGCGAAGTAGGAAGATCCCCTGACAAGTCATTATAAGATAAATCCCTGAATAAAAAGGTTGCAAACAACAGCTTATGTTAGCATAGAACACAAAACTGAATTCTACCAAAGCCAGAAAGGAATTGCAATATAAGACCCTCAATTTGTATAACACAAAATGAAAATATTAAGTATCATTAGACGAGCTGCACAGAGACTAATGCAAAAATTACTATTCGATTGAAGGTAAAACCATCAATTAAAAAAAAGGGTTGATCTTAGCTTATAGGAACATACAATGATTGGAGAGCACTTAGATTTCCAAAAGAAGGTACTATGGCACCTGTCAGTCCACTTGATGATAGGTTTCTGAAATAAAAGACACATCTTAGTAGTCAGAGGTTTTGTAGCTTCTCTGTATTCTAAGTGTAAAATGTATGACGTATAGAAATGCTCACAAAGTTGTGATCCTTGGAGTGTTTGTAGAATCAGAGGCACAAGTGACACCACTCCACAAGAGTTCTTTAGGAGCACAAGGATCACCACTCCAGTCTTTGTTTACTTTGTAGTTTGCTTTAATTGTATTCATGGCAGCAACTTGAATTGCAATAAAATACACCAGGGCATATTAAGTAAGCAAAGTTTCTAGGTATAATTAATTATGCCCTTTGGATAAATGTTTGAAATAAAAGTTAATATTAAAATTTTCTTGAGAGCTGAACTGGAAAAGAAAAGAATGAAGGAAAACTTTTGTATGGTTTCTTGAGGAAAACATATGATTTATTCAATTAAATAAAAGGCGTCCTAGTGCAAAAGTTCTCATGTTTCCATCATATTCCTTGTAATATAAAACTAAACCAGGGTTCTCACATTAAAAAGTCTAGCTGAGAGACCAAATCATAGTAATAATAATTCAACAAAGTACATAAAATGAGACAACTATGATAAAACATACCATCTGCAATATTTGTAGTAATCCCAGTGGCAGGTGTGATGACAAACAGCTCAATCGCATTCAACAGAGGAGGGAGAGTTGAGTTTGAAGTAGCTTTAAGTGACACATTATATGCATTCAGATATTTGGTGGTGTATGATGCCCACCATGAATGTAGTTTTTTCGGTACAATAGAGCTGAATGCTAGATCTCCACTAGCAAATATATCAAACTCCCTAAGATCAGTTGATGGTATGTTCTCAATCTCGCCGATATGAAGAATTACATAAAATTCTGTGGACTTATTGTTGCTGGTCCAGTAGAGGTTAAGGGGTTGTGTGGTGCTTAAAGTGGTCGCAGCAGTTTTCATGACAAGAGAGGGGGTCGCAAAGTCTGTGTCTGGGTCCACCGTGAAGCTGGTTGAGATATTTTTCCATGTGTTCAAAGTGTAGCTACTCCAAATCCGGTCATATGGATCATCAGGGTACCTATTTTAATTTTTTTTAACAAAGCTGTGAAAGAAGAGATTGATATACCATATAAACTAGTGATTGAGTACAGCAGAGTATCTTACGAGCCTGGTCTTCTCTTTTCTAATCTATTTAATGGGATTCAAATTTTATATGGTAGATTAATTTGCACTTTCTTTTTGAGTTTGGACCTAGCTAGTAGATAAGTGAAATCAAGAAAATTAAATCATAGAAGTTTGGTACCGTTAACCATCTCCAATTTGCCAAACGTAATAAGATCATATCATGGTTCTCTAACTTGTGACATTAACTTAATTAAAATGCATTCCTACAACAAACAGTATCTAACCAGAAAAAACTGGTTAATGGCATGTTTACCCATTTTCTTTTGAGTTAATTCAGCATCATTACCTGAGTTGATCGCTTGCTCCAAAATTCCACCTTCTGAAGTAAACCAATGACTGTGTCGAATTTGCATATTTATAAATGCTCGTATTCAATTGCCTCAATTCTAGCACCGAGATAAAAGGAGTGCCGAGATTTTTATTAATAAGGCAAACTTGTAGGTGGTCAGAACTTGCAGTGGCAATAATCTCAACAAATTTTGCCACATCTGCAGTGGTGATATTAACAGTTGCCCAATAAATTACTCCCAAATGAACATCAAATATTGGAGGCTTATTTAGGTTATCATAGTTTCCATACATGAATAACCCTCTAACAAGGTACTTTGATCCTACTGTTAAGGATCTTAATGTGTAGCAATTTCGGGTCCCATTGGGAAAGCTTCTGACAGTCAAATATTGCTCTAATAAGTTGTTGGCATACTGCGGATTAATTGTATGGTTCACTCCCGTGTCAATGAATTGTTCATCAGACACGTAAACCAAATTATTGTTGGTATCCAGAGAGGTAGAATTTGCAGCAAGCCCACAGTCAATGTTTATAAAACCTGTAAAGAGTAAGGAACCACAAATTCTTGTTAACAAAATTTAAAAAATAGGCAACTCAATTACTCAACTGAAGAATGCTTCGCACTATTATTCAACCAGTCACACATCATTTATACATTCTGAAGAAAATAGTAGATCATTTTACATAATTTTCTGACCCTATCATTGAAAAAAGTATCTGTCCATTTCCATATTGAACCAATATGAACTAGAATTTTAGTATTCCAAGTTGCAACAGCTCAGATAAACCTTTTACTAAGAGAAAATTGCTTATCAAAATCTTAGTGCTTCATCTTTAAGCCTAATATTGACTTATTGTTCAATGCTCTGAAATGGTATACACATTTGAGGCATGAGAATTAATTTTTTTTTTTTTGAAAGATTTGACAGTGGGCTTGAGAATTTTTTATTTAGCGATTATTTTTATTTTCCTGTGCAGAAGCAAAAGACATTTGATATTACAGTACGTAACTAATACAAACTATATATTGTGCGTTTGAAACCATCTGATAATCTAATTTTTCTTTTCTTTTAATCATTCTTTTTCTAATTACATCATAAATTAGAGTAACCTAGGGTGTCCCTAAGTTCACCAAGTCCCTTTGTGCACTAAACTCAAAAACCTATCGGATTGAATTCAAATGACAAATCCAAACCGTTAAAATCCTCCTACTACTTTACGAGTGATGCGTCTACATGCAAAAAAAAATTGGAAAGTTAATTTTGTATAGAGTCAAGCGGTCAAAAAACCTTCGAAAAATAAATTAATTAAAATTAATTTATAAACCTTCTAATGTTGATTGCTTGACTTTATACTAAATTAATTCGAAAGTTTGAAAGTTTTGCATGTAGATGCATCACTCGTAATGTAGCTAGATGGATTTCAATGGTTTGGATTTGTCGTTTGAAGCCAAACCGATAGATTTTAGAGTTGAGTCACAATTAGAGTTGAGTCACAAAGGGGCTTGGTAAACTTAAGAACACCCTAGTTTTACCCCTTAAATTAACCAAATTTACCAATATTGAAAAGGCAAAGTTGAATATCATTTTTAGTTTGGCCAAGTATCAAATTCCAAATGGCAGTCCTAGATTACAGAATTAATTACAAATTTGATTATATTAATAAAATTATTACATTAAGCTTCTTCCGACATGTTTAAGAAAATATATGTAAAAGAGACTGATAAGTTCATACGAACAGAGCAGTTCTTGCAAACAAGAGAAATAATTAATTGCATATAACAATAGATACCTTATATTAAAAAAAAATGACTGTGATATAAGAAAGGGACATGATATCCATTTTTTTCCTCAAAAAATAAAAACAAATAATTGTGTATTTTTAATAATGCATTGAGGCTTACCGTTAGAGTCAAGCTGGCAATGAACCCGTATAGTAGACACAGAGACTACAAGAAGAACTAAGAACCATAAATCCATTGCTTAAGTGGGGACTTCCAATTTTCTTCTGCTCTTGAAGAGTTAATGGGAAATGGACCCCTTTTTATGGTATATATCCAACTGTTTAATAAAATCTAAAGAATATCTATTGGGTATATTAAAATGAAAATGTAAGTATGATTCGAACTAAACAATTTAAGGAGAGCACGTTGATATTTGAGTTAAGAAACTGTGGACAATCCCCTGTTTTTGTTTTCTTTTCTGTTAACTGCCCATGGGCCCTGTCTCTGTTTTTTTTATTTTTTTTTTTTTTTTATGAGGTGAACCTATAGACCTGGTCAATCCCCTGTTTTCTTTCATTCCATTTGAATCATGGGGTCTCTGTTGAAAGTTTTCTCATAGAAAGATAGTCCTCAAGTCTGATATACACAAATGAATTATGTTGATATACACACATATGTATTTGAAGTAAAGGTTATTTATAAAAAAAACATGCAAGCTAATATCACATACACCAGACCATATATTTGAGAGGAGATCAGCAAGTTAAAAAAAATCACATAAACAAAGGAAAAAGAATAAAAAAAGAAAAAAGAAGGAATACCCAAATTGAGCCAATATCTGAGCACAACAGCTGAATTGTGGAACTGTTGATGCCAAAGTAAAACTACCAATTTATTTCCACAATTGACTACCAAAAATGGGAGAAAGGAATAAAAACAAACGGGCAAATTATCTCGCTACGGGACCTGGTGCAGATGTGTCACCCATGTGAGCCATCTCGACAACACTGTTCTGACTAACATCACTAACAAAATTGTCATTTCTTGAATAATTATGGGGGTTTATATAAGTTGTACTCACGCTGCGGGTGCCCTCTGTAGATATCTCCAAATCAAGACTTTCCAAGAGTTCTGCAACTACTGCACTCATGGTAGGCCTCTGAGCAGAGCTATTATCAGTACACCTGCATGCGAGATCAGTAACCTTCCAAATAGAGTTTATGTCATACTGCCCATCCATTTTTGGGTCTACAATACTTTCAATGTCTCCTCTAGCTAACTTATGATTCACCCATTTCTTCAGGTGGCCTCCCTCTGGACCCGCAATGATAGGATGTTGTCCTGTGATGATCTCTAGGAGAACTATACCAAAGCTGAACACATCGCTTTTTTCACTTAGCTGGTATGAGGAATAGTACCTGAAGGATCATTGATCAGTTGCTCGCTTTGTAAGAGCACTAATATTTTAAAACCTTAAAAAATAAGACCTTTATATTTAAGCAACCAACTGAAAACATTTTCGTTCATGTAGTTCAACAAAACTTTAACCTATATAATCAGTTAATATTATGATTGGATAATAATAAGTGGTTGGAAAATACTATTGTTAATTTGTAAGTTTTTTTTTTTTTTAAACTTGGTAGTGACTACCAAGGATTGTTAATTTATATTTAAACAAGTTTTCTTTGACCAAAGGACATGAAACTCAATAGAACAAATATTATATTGTATGAAGAAAATCTAAAAAAAAACAGAAATAATTAAAGTGGTCTTACTCGGGGTCAAGATAGCCTGGAGTGCCTACTACTGCTGTTGACACATGGCTGCTTACATCATTGTCAAAAGCTCTAGAGAGCCCAAAATCAGCAATCCTTGCCTCAAGATTTCCATTTAAAAGAATGTTGTTGGTCTTCACATCTCTATGGACTAGCGGAGGATTGCACGCCTTATGCAAATACTCCAATCCTTAAGGGTAGAAAAGTAGACCTTGATTACATACGAGTTTTTGGGTGTACATGTTTTGTACACATAAAAAGACATGACAAGCTAGATAAAAATGCTGTTAAAACTATATTTTTAGGCTACTCCTCTCAAAAAAAAGGGTATAAATGTTATGACCCAAAAAATCACAAACTCTACATTTCACGAGATGTCTCATTTTTTGAAAATAAATCATATTATCATGAACAAGGAGAAACACAAGGTTCACCAGTCACATTACCTCCAAATAATTTTATGTTTCCTGAAGAAATTAATCAAGAACAGGTAGAGCATGTGATTGAAGCACAAGACAACGAAACAAGTGCAATTTCTTCAAGGGGAGAAAATGAGGTAAGTGAAGAACCAACTCAAGAAGAACCAAATCAAGGGGAACCAACTCAAGAAGAACCAACTCACGAAGAAATTGCCTTCAGAAGAACTACAAGACAATCTCGACCTCCAGCCAAATTAAGAGATTATGTATCTCAACAGGTGATGTGTCCTATTCAAAATTTTATTTCATATAATTAATATGGTATCACCTGAATACCGGGCCTACTTAGGTAACATCACAAACCAAATTGAACCGACCACCTTTGGTGAAGCTAATCAAAGTCTCATTTGGAAGAAGGCTATGAAATAAGAACTTCAAGTCTTAGAGAAAAATAACGCATGGGATATAATTGCCTTACCAAAGGATAAAAAACCCGTAGGTTGCAAATGGGTATACAAGATTAAATACAATTGTGATGGTACCATTGAAAGATATAAAGCTAGGTTAGTAGCCAAAGGGTTTACTCAAACTTATGGTGTCGACTACCAAGAGACTTTTGCACCAGTAGCAAAGATGAATACAGTTAGAATTCTACTATCAGTAGCCACCAATTTGGGATGGGATTTGTCTCAAATGGATGTCAAAAACGCATTCCTTCAAGGAAATTTGGAAGAGGAAGTCTATATGACTCTTCCTCCAGGACACAAAAATGAGTCAGATTCTTCACTGGTGTGTAAACTAAAGAAGGCGATCTATGGCCTTAAACAATCTCTAAGAGCATGGTATGCCAAACTAAGCTTTTCTCTTTTAAAAATTAATTTTGTCAAAAGTACAGCAGACTCTTCTATGTTCATAAAACATTCACAAAATATCACTACTATTATTCTAGTTTATGTAGATGATATTATTATTACTGGAAATAATAATGAGGAAATTAAAAGGGTAAAACAATATTTAAAGAGGGAATTTGATATCAAAGACCTTGGACAACTTTCATATTTTCTTAGAATAGAAATAGCTCACTCAAGTAAAGGATTATTTCTATCTCAAAGAAAATATGTCCTTGACCTGTTAAAAGAAACTGGTAAATTGGGAGCTAAACCAGCTAGTACACCTATGGAAATAAACATTAAACTAGGAATTGAAGAGGGTGAACCAATATCTGACATAGGACAATATCAAAGGATGGTAGGCAAATTAATTTATCTTACAGTAACCAGACCTGATATTGCCTTTGTAGTTAGTGTCATAAGCCAATTCATGCATGCTCCACGTACCAGTCACTTGAGTGCAATTGACAAGATATTAAGATATCTTAAAAGCACTCCAGGTCAAGGAATTTGGGTGAAGAAAAATAATTCTAATGATGTGGTTGGTTTTTCTGATGCAAATTGGGCCGGAAGTTGCGACAGAAAATCAACCACAGGATTCTGCACTTTTGTAGGTGGCAATTTGGTCACTTGGAAGAGCAAAAATCAAAATGTTGTGGCTAGATCAAGTGCAGAAGCAGAATATCGAGCCATGGCATCCACAGCAAGCGAGCTTATCTGGATTAAGCAATTACTTCGCGACATGAAGATAGAGCACACAAAAGCCATGCAAATGCACTGTGACAATCAAACTGCACGACACATTGCATCCAATCCGGTCTTTCATGAAAGGACAAAACACATAGAGGTAGACTGTCATTTTGTCAGAGAAAAAGTGCAGTCTGGAGAAATAGAAACCCCATTTGTGAGAAGCAAGGATCAATTAGCGGATATTTTCACAAAAGCGCTCGACAAGGCTAGCCATCAGAACATACTCGACAAGTTGGGTTCAATCAACTTATTTGAGCCCAACTTGAGGGGAAGTGTTGAGAAATAGGAATGGCCTCAGAGATATCATCATAGGCCAAAATAGGCAACATTTTAGGCTAGCAATCCAAAATACAGCTGTAAAGTATATTTGGTACCTAGCCTGTTTTAGAATACAATTAGTCAGAATATTGAGCAATTTGTTCTTTTGGAAATAGCCCAACGGCTAATAGAATAGAATAGGCTATAAGTAACACTGTGTATTGTACTTGTAGAATCAGAAACAAATATTCAAGATTTTTTGTTCATCATTTTCTGTCTCTCAAAAATATCAGTGTTGATTCATAATTTCAATATTTTCGGACATGATTTATGCCTTATTGTAGATCTGGTTTTCTAAATAAACATAAGAGCTAAAAAAAGATCAAGTCAATATAACAATCAACTGTTACAATTTTTATAGAGTGTACTCTATATGTTTATTCAAAACAGTTATTTTCCTGATATGTTGTCTTGAGTTCATTATTGGAAGTATGAGCAATAAATGCTTGAGAATACTAGATATTAATTAAAAAGCTTCTGTACCTTGTGCGGATTCATATGCAATTCGGACCCGTTGTTTCCAACTCAGAGGCCTTGCATTATCTGAAATTGAAAGGATTTGAGACCTTAAATTTAAACCCTTGAATAGAAAATAGTTTAACCTGCTCTTGAGAAAAGAATAGATTAAAATGTTGTAATCACCCATGAGCTTATCTTGCAAAGTTCCTTCTTTCATGTACTCGTATACAAGTGCCATGTGATCTCCATCCATGCAATAGCCAATTAGTGACACCAAGTATCTGTGATGAACCCTTGCCAAATTTTGAGCCTGGAAACAGAGCAAATTGTCTTTGTTTAATTTACCTTCCCTAGAAGGTTTTATTAGCCTCATTAATTAACATCTAAATCCTCTTTCAAAAGACAAACTGTGTGAGTATATAAAACTGGTGTTTACTAATATCTGGATTTGTAACAGCCAAGGAAAGAATATGTAATACATATAAATGGCTACCTCAGCCAAGAACTCTTTCATTCCTTGTGAAGATGTATGAGAGCGCATTTTCACTGCAACTTGTGTTCCATTTTCCAGGGCCCCAACATATACACTTCCAAATCCTCCAGTGCCAACATTATTCTGGAACTTATTAGTAATTCTTATCAGATCATTGTAACTGAACCGATGATTCTCCAAATCCAATATTCCTTCTCCTGCATCATTTGTTTTTGATACATTTGCATAGTTTTGGCCAGAAATATTGCCCTGAGGAGTATTTGCTTTTGGACTATTTGCTTGAGGGGTTGTTGCGTGGCTTTCAGTTTGTTTTGGAATTTTTGAATGGACATCTGTAAGATAATTAAGTACCAGAGTTATGTATTTCCAACCTTCGATTGATAAAAAGAAAGATAGAGTGTGTAGCTTATTATTTTAATAAAATAATAAATTGAAGAGATTCGTACAAAAAAACAGAATGTAACAAAGAGGATTCAGATGATTGAGAAAAGTGCCTTCCTTTTTTAACTGAAAATATACCACAGCAGGTATCTCTTAAAAAATAAATAAATAAATAAATAACTCAATTAATTAGGCTAAGATGACCAGTTTCAAACAGAGCCCAAGTGGTAGTGGTTCACGGCCTAGGATTTTCACGTTGAGATCCAAAATATCAGTCTTATTTTATTCAATCCTTTTCTTACAGTTAGATAAATGTAGCGAATAAGAAACCTACACACTACCATATTAGTCCCTTAATCTAAAATACAATATAATACAGAACTGTGATTTTATTTATCTAGAAAGAAACCAAAATAAAGAAAAAGCAGACTTACATCTGTGCCTTCTCAAGCACATATTTGTTACAGTAGCAGCTGCAAGGAGAAGCAGCACAACCACACCAATGACCACTATAATAACTATTGGACTTTTCTTTTTCGTATCCTTAGATGGAGTTGCACTTCCAAACCTAATTAGAAAAAATAAATTTAGAAGTCAAACAAATTATAATTTTGAAGAGCTCAATCCCAACAAAGTTATTTAAAAAGAAGGCATCAAGCAATGATTTTACTCCAGCCATTTCCAAGTATATACTTACCGCTAATGGGTGAACTTTTCATCGGTTGATACCATATCTCTAACATGATTTGTTTTCAGCTTTTCCTTCATGGATTAAAATTGTCCCACCCAATTTGACTTTTATTTGGGAAAAAGGGAGAGAGATGTGCACAGATATGTACAAATACTCTATGCAGTTTTCAGAGATACACAAGAAGTATGGTTAAAATTGTACGTCTAGTTATTTTGGTGTATAGGTAAACAAAAATGTTTAGTAAATACCACTTAAAAAAATAAAACATACTTAAAGATTAGCTGCCCATCCTGTTCTTTACGCTGAAGACCAGGCGGAAGGGTGGTTCTAATCTTATCATTTCCTGTTATGTCCCTGAAAGTTCGTAATATTATATTTATAACTGAATTTGTGGTATATATTTTCTTGATGAAAATAAAGATTATTTTGCAAACCTACAGATATGTAAGAGCGGATAATTTATCTAGGAAAGTAGGAAGATCTCCTGACAAGTCATTAGAAGATAAATCCCTGGAAAAGAAAAAAAGGTAGATGAGAACAGAAAACTGAAATCTACCCATGCCCCAATGGAATAATACAAAATGAAATATTGCGCACTATTAACCTTAGCTCCACTAAGATTAGTAAAAAAAATGATTTTAATTATTGAAGTTAAAAACATCATTCTCAACAAAAACAACTCGATTGATCTCATTTTAAAGGAACATACAATGACTGGAGAGCGCTTAGATTTCCAAAAGAAGATATTATCACACCTTTCAGTCCACTTAATTGTAGGTTTCTGAAAAAGACACATATTACTAGTCAGAGTTTTGTAGCTTCTCTCTTTTCGGAGAAGGAAATATATGACGTATTTAAATGCTCACAAAGTTGTTATCCTTGGAGTTTTAGCAGAATCAGAAGTGCATGTGACACCACTCCATGAGAATCCTTTCGGAGCACAAGGATCACCACTCCAGTTTTTGTTTATTTTGTAGTTTGCTTTAATTGAATTCATGGCAGTAACTTCAATTGCAGTAAATTTCATTAGGGCATGTTAAAAAAACAATGTGACTATGTAGAATTAATAATGTCCTTCAGAAAATATTGGAAACAAAAGTTAATATTAAAATTTTCCTGAGAATAATGCCTGGAGAGCTCAACTTTGGAAAAGAAAAGTTGGATGTAAATTTTCTGTTTGGTTCATTGAGGAAAACCTATGATTTATTCAGCTCAAAAAAAGGTCCTTCGTAGTGCAAAACTTCTTTTGTTTCTGTCATATTCCCTGTTGTTTAAAACTAAACCAGGGTTCTCGCAGTAAAAACACTAAGAGAATAAATCATAGAACGAATAATTCATAAAAATAATGAGACAACTATGATAAAACATACCATCTTCACTATTAGTGGGAATCCCAGTGGCGGGTCTAATGACATACAACTCAATTGCATTCAACAGAGGCGGGAGAGTGGAGTTTGAAGTAGCCTTAAGAGACACATTATAGGAATCTTTAGTTGTTTGGGTATATGACGCCCATCCTGAAAATAGTTTATCCGGTACAGTAGAGTTAAATGCTAGCTGCCCAGTGCCAAATATATCAAACTCCCTATGAGCAGTTGATGGTATGTCCTCAATCTCGCCGATGTGAAGAATTATTAAATATACTGTGAACGTATTGTCGCTGGTCCAGTAGAGATCAAGGGATTGTGTGGTGTTTAAAGTGGTTGCAGCAGTTTGCATGACGAGAGAGGGGGTCACAAAGTCTGTGTCAGGCTCCACTTTGGAGCTGGTTGAGACATTTCTCCATGTCTTCTTCATATAGGGCACCCATAACCGGTCATACGGATCATCAGGGTACCTATTTAAGTTTTGTAACAAAGGAGTAGAAGAAGAGAGTGACCATATAGGTTAGAGTACTGAAGGATATCTTAAACCCGGACTTGTCTGTTCTAAATCTATTAAACAGGATTCAAATTTTATATGGTACTTTCCTCCGAGTTTGGATCTCGTAAAGAACAAAATCAAGCCAGTTAAATCATCGATGTTTAATACCGTTGTCCTTCTCCTATTGGCCAAAACGCATTAAGATTATATCATAGTTCTCTCACTTATGACATTAACTTAAAATTTAAGATGTAATCCAGCAACAAACAGTATTTTAACCACAAATAATTGATTAATAACATGTTTATCCTTTTTTTGAGTTAATTTAGAATGTGTACCTGAGTTGATTGCTTGCTCCTAAATTCAACCTAGCGTAGTAAACCAATGATTGAGTGGAATTTGCATATTCATAAATGCTCATCTTCAATGGCCTCAATTCTAGTGCAGAGATAAATGGAGTGCCGAGATTTGTATTAATAAGGCAAACTTGTAGGTAGTTATTAGTGGCTGTGACGATGATCTCAGTGAATGATGTAATATTTGCAGTGGTTACGACTGTGTCCCAATAATTTACTCCCAAATGAACATCAAAAGTCGGAGGCTTATTTAAGTTATCATAGCTTCCATACTTGAATGATCCCCTAACAAGATACTTTGATCCTATTGTTAAGGATCTCAACGTGTAGCAATTTCGGGTCCCATTGGGGAAGCTTCTAAGAGTCTGATAATGCTCAAATATGTTTGTAGCATACATGGGAGCAATATTGTTATTCACTCCCGTGTCGATGAATTGATCATCTGACACGAAAGTCAATGTAGTACTGCTATCAACAAAGCTAGAATTTGCAGCACGTCCACAGTCAATGCTTATAAAACCTGTAATCATCAGAAAGGAAACACAAAAATTTTATAACAAAAATAATTAAAAGAAATGTAACGCAATTAATCACTCAACAGATCAGTATGGCCTAACCCTTATTTTTTTCTCAAAAAAAAAAAAAATACTCAACAGAAACATGTTTCGCACTATTATTCAACAAGTCCGGAATCGGTGCTATTAATTCCAACAAGACATCTATACATTCTGATTAAAATAGTAGCATTATTTTACTTGTCCAATCCTATTATTGAAGAAGTATCTACTGATTGTTCAATGCTTTGAAATGGTATAGACATTTGAGGCTTGAGCATTCCCTAGCAACTATTTTTATTTTACCAAGAGGGATTAATTACACAATTAATTGGTTACAGTAAACATGTCCTGACATGTTTACGCAATTAAATATAATTAGTAAACGATATCAACTGATGATATACAAGGGACAAAAAACTAACAAAATGTATTTCAAGCAATCCAATGAGCAAAAGTTCATACCGCACAGAGCAGTTATTGCCAACAATATAAATTGTTGCATATAACAATGTATTTTCTTCAAAAAAAACATATAAATAGAAATGCGATTGTATATTTGTCTTAAATTCATTCAGGCTTACCGTTCGTGTCAGGCTGGCTATCGACCCGTATAGTAGATACAGAAATTACGAGAAGAACTAAGAACCATAAATTAATTCCTTCTGAGGTGACTTCCATTTTTCTTCTCATCTTGAAGAGTTAACGGGCCAGGAAAATTAAGGACTCATGTACTTTATGATGGGTGTGTGTATATATATCCAACGGGTTAACAGAGAATATATATCTATATCAATTGGATTTATTAAAATTAAAAATGTAAGTACGACTCCAACAAAAATTGAGGAGAGCACGTTTATAAATGACATAATAAAATGTGGTACACACCTATATTTTATTTCGCTCGATGTGTACCGTCGATCACGTCTCCGAATCACAGAAACCCTGCAATTCTCAATCAACCCATTCATTTCTTTTCATGCACGAATCTAAAAAATAGATAGTTTATATACACGAATCAAAAAATATATAGATGAATGGATGGATTGGAAAATGCACGGTCCTGTCAGATTTATTTACCAATATAATTAGTCCCACACCCCGGCCATAATGGGCTGGAGTACCGGTGATTTGTGCCGCATGAGAATATTTCAAAGTCAACGTACCATTGGTACTTTTTTTTATTGTTATTTTTGTCACTTAAATAATATTTTTCTTGATGATTGTTTATTTTGACGAAATTTTATATGGTTGTTTGTTAAGCACTATGACATAGATAAGTTTGTTGAGTAGACCTAGGGTGCTCCTAAGTTAACCAAGCTCCTTTGTGAACTCAATTCTAAAATCTATCAAATTGATTTCAAACGACGAATTCAAACTGTTGAAATCTTTCTACCTTACGAGTGATGCATTTACATGTGAAAATTTTAAATTTCTGTAGGGCGTAGAAAGTTGCATGGTTAGGTTAGCTAACGATGTGGATACATTTAGTGGGGGAATGCTCCTATATAAGTTCAGTGCTCTAGTTTCAGGTGAACATGAGCAGGGCACCGAACTCGGGGCATTACTGAACATCTTTCTGCATACCTTCCGGTTCACCCTTAGCCAGACCTACATTCATGATCAATCAGCCAGGGTTTTATTATTTGATTGTGGGGATGTTTAACTCCCGACGGACGCAAGCCCCGCTGTTAATTACATCAAAAAGACCTTTCGAGTCTAACCGAATACCTCGTTCATTCCAAGAATTTGTGCCTATTGAATTTGAATTGAGTAATGAGACTAAAGAAGGCTCATATATTACTGTATATGGTTTTATAGTTGGTTCTCAATTGCTTCAAACATTTATATTACCATATGCATGTATGTATATGCATATGTACAGGGATACATCTATGTTCATCATTGTTTGAGAAATCATGAATGCTTATGTAGAAAATGATTTGTTCATGACATCATGAGGAATCTATATGCATGTTTGGCATTTTGATTATAATATAAGATGCATAATATGTTTTTGGAAATATGTAGCTTTATTATGAAATTGTATCATTTTATTTGTGAAGAGGGGCATTTTGGTCATTTCAGGTTATGGCTGAGGCTTGGACATGTTTGAATTTGATTTAGAATTGTGTGGAATTTGATTTGGGTTCATTTGAAACTGATTTGATTCAATTTGGACTTAAAATGAAGTAGTTATGACCGAAAAAGACTTGTTTGTAAATATTTTTATATGTCCAGGGACTTGTTTATAATTTCTGGAAGGACTTGATATCAAATTTTGCCCTTTATTAAGGTTTAATATGAAAATTGGGCTTAAAAGGGCTTATTTGAAAGGATTTTATGAAAGTAGGGGCCTATTTCTAATTTTCTAGGAATTGTGTTGTAAATATTACTTGTCAGAAGGAATTATTTGTAAAAGAGATTTTATTAAATCAATTTATTTAATCTGAGATTGGGTATGGGCCTTTGAGATAGGGGTATATACATGTTAATATTGGTGCAGAGGCTTATGGGCCTTTCAAGATTAGTGTTGAGCTTTGAGATTCGGGTCATTGGATTTCATTAAACCTGACGCATGGGTCCCAGTGGTCAGTAGGCCATTGATTTAGGAAAGGGTGGAAGAACGACCGTTGGATATAACATATGCATCAAGTTCCGTGTGAATTTGAATTCCTTTTTCTGGCGTCGTTATCAAACGATCAACATTGCATCAAATGTCGTGCGAATCAAATGAGATTGATTAGGGTGGTGTGCTCCGGCGTTATTCCGGCCATGGCAGGCCTCGGACCGCTGCAGTCTTGGTCGCCTTGGTCTCAGGAAGACGTTGACATCACTGTCGGTGGCCATAATTCGCCAGAGAGGCGGTTCTCCGTTCAAGCTTGGGATCATCGGTACCGATAGGGGTTTGATATGATTCCTTAGCATTTCTTTGTGATTTCTTTCAACTGATTGATCATATGATGTCGTATGGACATGTTGGAGCATGTGGGTACATTGATATAAGGTTTAGTCATATATAAAACATGATTGGAGTTTAAAGGTTCCGGTTTTGGTACCGACTCAATACCAATCAATGGTACAAAGGTTATTCATCAGCATTGAGCATTAGGATTATTGAATTAAGTTGTTCTGAGTCCTATCAAGAGCTCAAAAACATTGGATTTGAAGTTTGGAGTTAGATCAAGTATACCCATACCCTACATAGCTTGACATATATTCATTTCATATTTTGATATCCTAATCTAGATTTTTATGAGGAACTATGTTGGATAAGATCACATACATGTAATACTATGTATTAAGAGTATTCTAGGGCATTTTTATAATTTTTGGGAATTTATTTATATTTTTAGAGATTTTATTGAGCTGACAGGGGCATATATGTCCAACAGTGACAATATTTTTCTATTTAATTCAAAAAGTTATTTGGAGCTATATACAGAATGGATTTGAGCAAATATAATGTCTATGATCATTGGCAAAGATTGTAGTATGAATATATTTTTTATTTTACATTTCAAGATTATTTGGATCATGAAACGGATCAGACAGGTGACTGGGGTCAAAATTCCACCACAGTGTATATGAAGTTTATTATATCTTCTGAAATATGAACTTTGGAAAATCATAGAAAATAGAAAGAAAATCCTAAAAATGTAAAATTTGCGAGGATTATGTGTGTTTTGGAGTCCGTTATTTGACTGTAATCTTAGATTTTTTATTTCAGTCCGCTGCACTATCTGATATTGATAGATTTGTGCACAGGGGTCAATGCTGTCAATATATACATGCATATTAAACTTTGAAAATTCATAAATCATGCTATACATATCCAAATGATGCAAATTAATAGCCTATTTTGGTTATTTTTGAATGATCTATATGATGATAATTTTATCTTTTCTGTCAGCTCCCTGGAAGACCAAGAAAAGGGGAAAACAGTGCTGACAGCTATATGATATGCACAGTGCAGAAACTGAAATCTCAAAAGTCTAACTTCAAAAATTCATAGAAAATAGTAGAAAAATCAGAAAAATGCAAATTTGAGTCTAAACTGGCTGTCTTGGAACCCTCTACCTATCTGTGATCTTAGATTTTTGGTTTGGGTGACAGACCAGTCTGCACTGACTGATTTGTGATAGCATGTCATATGAGGTATATTTGGTACCAGTGGAGTTTGCATTAGCTCATCTTTGCATGTGTGACTGGTACAGCTTTGGCATTGGGTTATCTATCATGTCAGTAAGCTTATGAACAATCTTTGGACATGGTTTTTGATACAAGGTCATGATTTCTTTATAATCAATATATGGTATATGCATGTAGGTCCTTAGATTTGCATAATTTGTGCATCATATGATTGTTATCAAGCATCAAATCACTGAGCCATGATGCTCTTATCTCATTTGCTCTCTATCATGGCATTATGCAATCAAGTCCTTGAGATATCAAATATTATTGAAGAGAGGCAGTAAAGGAAACAAAGTGTATAGGAAGATGTAGTTAAACATCAATTCCTAGCACCTTATCCTCTCTACCATCTTCCCTCTCCAATACATGAGTTCAATTTAGAAGTCCTTATGCACATTTCATTTTAATCTCATATCAAGACTTGTATAAAAAGATACTAATTAATAGACTTGTATAAAAAGATACTAATTAATAGAAGGATGTAGTTAAACATCAACTTCTATAATCATTTCTTTATATACTCCTTTCATATGAAATCATCACTTTTATTTGTTATTTACATTTTTATATATGCTTTTAGTGTGCTAACAGAATGGAAAAGAAAAGGGAAAGAGAGAGATCAAGACAGAAAGCAAGCAACAAGAAAGGATTGTATATATATATGAATCATAGACTTTGAAATCAGTTATATACTGTTCTTATGCCTCAACACCTTATTAAATTGAATTAAATCCTTAATATAGCATGAATTGCCATAAAAGGCTTTTATTACTTGATTAGCATCTCCAACTCATAGATTTGAATTGAGATACACTTGTAACAGCAAAGAAGAAGAAAAGAAAAAGAAAAGGGAGAGTATCAGATCAAATCAGAAGAGGAAAAGAAGAAAAGAAGGAAAAGAGCTCCAAATGAGCTTGTATTGCATTCATTCATCACATGTTTACATAAATCTGAGCTCATTGAGCATCTACATTGCATGAATTTGAGAATCTACGTATGCTTTTGTTTTGGCAGTAGAGGGGAAGAGGAAAGCTTGAAGCTTTTTATACTAAACTATGCTATGAAGGAATTTAAACTTAGAGAGTAAGGGTATATGTATATTTCTGTCTGTTTGACATAGGGTATAGGTGCCTATTTATAGGCTGCAAGACAGAGCATGGCTTTGCATCTGTTGAGTCGATTTCATCATGCACCATAGGTGTTTGTTCACTGGTTCATATTGTTCCATATCCATTTAGGTGCCAAGCTGGCAAGGCTCATGCTTTTGTGATTGGGTATATGCCATATGGCTGGCTGTATTAATCTCATCCTTTGAATTACCTTTGAATATAGTATATGGCATCAAAGCCCTTGATTTCCTGCCATTTCGGGAGGGGAGGCCGCATTGCATGACTTACCTCTGTCAGAGAGAATATTTCCTCTCTTGTCTTCATGTGTGCAAGGCGTGACACAAACCTGTGGGGACCAACAGCCGTTGGATAGCTGTTAAGGCTCGGTGCAATGACCCTACGCCTTACCGGGTCTTATCATGAGCCCACATTGATTCTTAAGCCAAGTTTAACAAGGAATAGCCATGTAGCATCGTTTTAGACCCCTTATCATGTGCATGGGTGTATCACACCGAGACAAGGATGAATTGCATCCTCTCCATCCGCATTGCGCCCGGGTTAGTGCTTCTTCCATGGGCTCGCTCAATTGCTTATCTATTCATCGAATTGAGGAGCCTACTATCATCGCCTACACCTTATTAAACTCCTGGTTGAATCCCAGTGTCTAATTTTACTCACTATTCGAGTTTCCCACTTGTGTTTACTGCTCCTTCTCGGCTGAAATTAGTGCTTGAGAGAAAGAGATACAAGCAGAGATTTGTACAAGGAGGTAGGGTATGAAGGTTATTGACAATTTCGCATAAATACTTGCTTAAAGCTTTGCCAATTTCATAGATTGCCATTTTTCATTCCTGCTCAGTGCGCGAGTTCGGAGGAGGAAGAAAGAAGGAGAGAGAGGGCTGACAATCGGGACCCACTGTCATCCTCTATGAGCCGGGACGAATTACGTTATTTCTTTTACCGCTTCTTCTGCCTGAACGCGGCGCTCGGAGAACAATACAGAAGGTAAGCCGAGGTGTATAAGAACCAGGCGTATGCTCCATGAAGGGGTCAAATGCGCTGAGGCGCTGGGGTTTAAATCAAACCCGGTTTTTTGTTTAGACTTGGTACATAGTGAACCGTATCACTGCCAATACGGTTCATGGAGTATAGACTACATGAACCATGTCTAGCTATCTCAACAACTCAGCGAAAATATGTATATAAGGCTGACAAGTGGGTCCAGGGGATAGGGTTTAGCTTATGTACACCCAATTGTGTACCCAGAGACATGAGATAAATGCTAAGGGTATCCAGTGACACGTGGCACCAATCAGAGCATTGCATTTTGCAAAATTCATAACTTCTCAACCATTTAGGGTTATGACATGTGCCACATATGAAAATTCATGATATTTAGCATATTATTTTATCATGAATTTAATTTTTATGAGTTTGCATTTCCATTTCATGCCTTTAGGTCAGATTAGAATATGGTCTGTCTCCCTCAGCAGACTATTTTTATAATTGAACAGCATATCTCGTCAATTATGCATGACTTAGCTAATTTAGGGTACAACAATTTTAAAATTAAATTTCTATAGGTCAAGTGGTCAAAAGGCTTTCAAAAAATGAATTCATTAAAATTAATTTATAAACCTTCTAATTTTCACAAGTAGATGCATCACTCGTAAAGTAGAAGAATTTCAACGTTTGGATTCGTCGTTTGAAGTTAATCCGATAAGTTTTAGATTTGAGTTCACAAAGGAGCTTGTGAACTTTGGAGCATGGCTAGTTCTACTCAAGTTTGCTATATATATTGGTTGGAATTCTAGCTAGGAATATTATATTTATCTTCCAAGGCTCCATCTCCAAAACAGCTGCTCTTTTGAGCCAACTTGTACAAAATGCATTAAAAAAAATAACGGAACAATTTTAGGGTGCATGGTTTAGATTGCAATTAAAATTTAAAATAACAAGTATCTATTATACAATAATCAAGTTCATGCAATTGAAAATAGTGATCAAGTGTGTGTGTATAGTAGACCTCAAGTAATGAGTTCGGAAGATTAAAATAGCTATTGACACTAACAATAATCAAAGTGCTTGATAAATTATCAACAATTGATTGAATTTAAAGGTGTGAAGGTGTGAACAATTGTATTTTTTTTTTCCTAGGCCAAAGTGCAATTTGATTGAATTTTTCTAGGACAAAAAATGCAACTAGTTCTACAATTAAAAAAAGATTTCTACTGTGCATTTACTGGTAAACTTTATCTTGGATTGAATTTTACACTTGAATTTTTGTTTTCGATTGTAAACAATTGTTGAATTTAATTGTTGCACTTATAATTAATCTACCCGACACCTCAACCATGAGCATATTAAAAGGACTTATTCCTCATCCTTTACCTAAGTATCAATATTACCGGTTTTTTTAATAACCAAAAAAATAATATAAAATATTAATAATAACCTATTTTTAAAAAAAAAAAATCAATGGTACCAGACCGCCCCACTGGGGGGCTGTTTACCCTCCTGACCAGACCGCCCCACAGTGGGGTGATTTACCCTGGGCACAAAAATTTGCTCTGTCTGGCCTATATTTGGTAGTTTTCTGTCTCCTATCTCACCACAATTCATGCACTATTCTTCTTTTAATCTATCCTTCTCTCAAACGGTGCTCCGAGGTGATTTTTTAGGCGATTCTGAGGCGATTGCAATCAACAGTGCTCTCAACAGTGACCGAGGTATATTTTTTTAAAAATTAAATTTTTTTTTTGAAACATGTTAGAAATTTTAGAAATAAACAAAAAATGTTAGAAATTGTTTAATCCATCCTCCTCATTTGAAACCCTAGCTGTACTATGGCACCAAAACCTTAACTCTACTATGAAGCAAAACAGTCCAAACGCAATGCTCACAGAACATTAGCTGATCAATTTTGGACGAGCAACACGCATAATAGAAGGTATTTAGCTCCTATGGGGTGTTCACCTGAGGAGGTTGAAGACATGATGAACATCGATGATTCGAAGGCTAGAGAAGTGTTTGAGGATACGTTTCCCGATATCGACCCTCCACCTGAATAGGAAATATGCACCGAATGTGTGAATTGATGAATAAACTTGTCTCTATCACCTCTCTTCTTAGAAATTCCATGAAAAAATCCCAATTTGGATCATCCTCCTTTTGAACAATGCCAAAATTCAACAATTTTATCCAAAATCACAACTTAATAGAATTGATCCTGAATGATAGGAAATACACATGGACCAATGGCAGGTCTTATGCCCTCCTAGATAAATTTTCATCAATAATGGCATTGAAAATATCTTTCCTGATGGTTACATCTCTTCCTTGTGCTCTTTTGGTTCTCTTTCCAACCCCCCCTCCCTTTTAAATTTGATCATGAATGGGCCACCTCCCTAGAAATCAACCATCTGATGATTAAGTGGTGGCCAGAGAAGCCCATTGATCCTTCCCTGGAATTTGGATTTCAATTGGAAAGCTAATTTGCAATTCATTAAAAGGAAGATTAAGGAGTGGTCTAAAAATTACTTTAGTTCTAAGAAGAAAAAGAAAAAAAAAGAAATATTATCTTCTCTGGTTGTTTTGGAACAGATCAAAGAAACTAGACCTCTCATTGATACTAGATTAGATCAATGGTTGTCTCTTACTTCCACCTTAGATAATATATATCTTGAAAAGGAAAAGTATTGAAAACTAGGAGCAAAAACTACCTGGTTGAAAGAGAGAGATCACAACACCAAGTTTTTTCATAGAGTGGCCTCCCATAGAAAAAAAACACAATATAATTTATAAACTAGTCTCAGGTAACAGGGAACTCACTTCACCCCTTGATATCCAGAGACATGCTTATGCATACTATAAATAAATTTTAGGAGACCCTGGCATCAAATATGCATCTTTAGACTCAGACTTATGGCAAGAGGTTGACCTTCTCACCCCCTCAGAGCATAACAGTTTGACCCTCCCCTTTTCTGAGGAAGAACTTAAAGTTGTTGTTTTTTATTCAGAACCAAATGGAGCACCAGGACTTGATGGTTTCAGTTATAAATTCTATCAATTATTTTGGGAACTTATCAAATGAGACTTGCTAATTATATGCCACCAGTTTCACTCTCACCAACTTAACATGTCCCATCTCAACAAAGCAGTTGTCTGTCTTATCCCTAAGGTCCATGAAGCTTCCCAATTAAAGCAATACAAACATATTAGTCTAGTCAATTGTAGTTTTAAACTACTTTCTAAAATGCTTACCAAAAGACTAGATCCTATCATGTCTAGAATCATAGATAACACACAGTCAGCTTTCCTGCCTAGTAGATACATCCTTGAAAATGTTGTACTCAGTCAAGAAATCATTCATTATGCCATCCACACTAAAGAACCTGGAGTTATAATTAAGATTGACTTTGAGAAAGCTTATGATAAGATTAACTGGACATATCTTCTTGAAGTCCTCATTTGTAGGAACTTTGGTTCTGTATGGGTTCAATGGATCATAGAGTGGTTGACTAGCTCCCAAACCTGCATTTGCATTAACAATCATCTGACTCCCTATTTCAAGTGCACTCTCTCATTTTCTCTACATCCTTGCTGCTGACACACTTACTAAGATGTTCAATAAGGGTAGACAATTACAAATGATCTCTGGTATAGGTCCTCCTTGTCATAACCAATTTGTTGTCACTAATTACCACTATGTTGATAACACTATCCTCTTTCTCTCAGCCTCATTAGGCAATATTGAAAAGGTATCATGGACCATGAAAAGGTTTGAGCCCTCTCTGGCATCGGAATTAATCTAGCTAAAACTAAACTATTCTCATTAAATACTTGTGAGGAATTTCACCTTTCAGATGCTAGATTGTTTGGATGTCAAATTGGCAAGTTCCCACTCAAATATCTTGGCCTCCCTCTACATAACAGGAAACTTGCTGTTAGAGATTGGGACTTTCTTCTCACTAAATTTGAACATAAATTACAAACCTGGAAGGGCCAATTACTTTTTATAGGAGGCAGACTGACCCTCCTTAAGCCCTTTATTTGTTTAGAGTCCCCATCACAGTCCTTCATAAAATTGATGCACTTAGAAGAATGTTTTTATGGCAAGGATATGGTTCACAAAAAAAAAAGATATGCATTACTCAACTGGCCCACATTGTGCATTCCAAAAAGACAAGGAGGTATAGGCATTCTTAATTTGGATCACATGAACATAGCTTTGCTGACTAAATGGCTTTGGAAACTTAAAAATCCTGCTTATCAAGGTCTCTGGAAAACAACTCTTATCCTCAATTATTCATTTTGCCACATACCCCCCCCCCCCCTCTCTCATTTTTGGGACAGTTTGATGCATTTACAGCCTCTCTTAGATTGTAGTCTTATAATTTCTCCTGGTTATTCCTCTAAAGCTAAATTCTGGACTGATGTTTGGTATGGATCTTGCCCTTTATTAGTATATTACCACTTTTTGTACCAACTCAGTACTAATCCTAATATTTCATTACAAGAGGTAATTCTTTTCCAAGGCTCTTGTCTTTCTTTTAGAAGAACTCTTACAGGCATAGATGCACAAGAATGGGATGAACTATAACATATTATCCTTAATTTTACTCCTTCCAATCCATTGGATACACTGCACTGGACTCAAGAAGCACATGGCCAGTTCACTATCAGTCTCTTTATAATTTTATTACTTTCGGGGGTGTCCAACCTGATCACTATAGGACTTGGTGGAAAATCAAATTACCCCAAAAAATACAAATATTCGTGTGGTTACTCACTCAGGATATGATTTTGACAAAAAATAACCTGTTAGATAAAGGTTGGAATGGATCACCAACCTGTCATTTCTGTACCATGAATGAAACAGTTGACCACCTCGTTATCCAATGTACATTTGTTAGACAAATCTGATTTTAGTTAGGGGACTGTCAAGACCTTTTTCCTCACTGGTCCTCTATAGATGATATCATGACTTTTGCTTACTCACTACCAACAACACACCAAAAAAATTGCTTTCTAACAGCCTTTAGTGCTCTTGGTTGGTGTCTTTGGAAACAAATAAATCTCATTTGTTTTGAACAAAAACCATGTGCCTTTGGCAAAGCACTTATTCTTTCTATCATGACAACTATGATTTATTGGATAGGTACAGGTGCAATTCCTGAAGATGTAGACCAATGGATGATAGCTGACATCAATCTCATCCCCCTCCAGGCTGTTCCCCCAAGACAAAATCCTCAAATCACTACTTCATCTTCGTTTGAGGATCCTTCCAGTTCTTCCCAGTGACTATCCTAGATGTTCATCTTGACTATTGATATCTCTCTATTTTGCCTATATTTTGACACCGATTTACACCACAACCCATGCCTAAAAGCCTAAAAGTGTGAACATTTTACTTAAATATCTATAGAATGTAGTACTGCTATGTTTTGTTCTTATTTTGTAGGAAACGGGCGAAATTCTGGAGCTGACATCTTTCTATACAGCCCTTATGGATTTCTATACGGCCCGTACAAGATCTGCCCAACCACATAGAAGGTTCCACACAGGAGGCTACCTCTCTCCCACACAAAGGCATGGGTATACGGTCCGTATGGATTTCTATACAGACGGTACAAAGCAAATTCGGAAAAACAGGCTGGAATTGGCAACAGGCGCCAGCTATAGAGACCGAATATGAAGGCTTTTATTTCGTGATTTCGGGCATTAAAGGAGATATTCCAGATCTGAGAAATGAAATTTTGAATCTCTGGTGCTTGGGAAAGAAGAGAAGGTTTGGAGAAGAAGAAGAGAATGGAGAAATGCGATTTTGGCAACGGATCTTCGTTATTTTTCTAGTTTTGCCATGATTTCTCTTACAACTTTATCTTTGCTTTGTTTTGTGAACATGCTTGGCTAAACTTCTTTGTTTCTAAAGTTAAGATGTAGTTTCATGTTTAGTTTTACTTGCTAGTTACTTGGATTTGTGTCGAATGATTTGTTTTTATCTTGTTGAGTAGTATTTCGATTGTTTTATTTGTGATTGCTTGAATTGATTAGTCAACCCGTTAGATGAATGCGCACATCTAAGTGTTAGGTGCCAAGTCTATGACATTTAATCCAACTAAATAAAGTATATGAAGTAGGTTTGTGAGCCGAAAGGTGAAACCAAGGAGTACCCGAAAGGCAAAACTTTCCTCGAGGCGAAAGTCCTTGTATACTTTTAGTAAACCAACAAGTGACTTAGGTTAATTAAACCAAAAAGCAAAAGTTGAGGTTTGAGGCATCTAAGAGGGAAGTATTTAGGCACCGTAATCGGATTGTTAGGCCAAAAAGCGACAGCTGAGGTTTAGGAGTTTAGGTACGGTCGAAAGAAACCCTAAACAAATGTATCGGCACAGAAACAGTAACTGCAGTACTAACTCTGTGGTCTATACGAACCGTATAGGATTCTATACGAGCCGTATACCTTGAGGCTAAACTGAAATGAAATCTGACACCCTGGAAACCCTTTTTATTAATTAAAAACAACTTTAAATCTTCTTTTATTGTCTTTATATTGTTAAAAACTCAGTCGAAATTTAGGATAACCTCTAAATCAATTTTCTCTCCCTTCTAGAATTTTAGGTAATTATAAGTAGAGTTCGGTTATTTTCTTACCGTCCTGTGGAATTTGACACCCAGCTATACCCAACGTTAGTTGTATGCTTGCAACAGATTTTAGGTATTCTAGGTTATTAAAAGCCTATACACATTCTAGCGAACAACTATCTTTTTTATAGCTTATACCTTTAGATGGCTATGGCTTTATGTACTAGTTATGCATTACTAGCTAGTTTACTATTCTATTGTGATGTTATATTTTGAGACATATGTTTTGTTGCTCTTCTTTTGATGGGGTTTTCCCCTAAACTCTCCTCACTAAGTAACAAACTGTTTTATGTTTCGAAATGAAATGGGCATATGCCTTTTAATCAAAAAAAAAAAAAGTTGCTAAGCAAAAAAAAAGACAAATAAGGTTGTTAAGCACAAGAACAATTCCAATGAGGTTGCTAAGTATAAGAACAATGCAAATGAGAATGTTAATCACAAGAATAATGACTAATGATGTTGTTAACCAAAATAACAATGGTCAATGAGATTGTAAAGTAAAAGAACAATGGCCAATGGGGTTCTTAAGCAAACAAACAACGGCAAATGAGTTGCTAAGCACAAGAACAACGACAAACGAGATTGCTAAGCAAACAATGCCAATGAGGATGCCAAGTACAACAACAATGATCAATGAAGTTGTAAGAACAAGGACAAATGAGTTACTAAGCACAAGAATAATGACAAATGAGGATGTTAAGTACAAGAATAATGCAAATCACAAAAACAATGGTCAATGATGTTGTTTAGCAAAAAAAACAATGGACAATGAGTTGGTAAGCTAAAAAACAATGACAAATGAGATTGCTAAAGAAAAGAACAATCATTAGAGCTTGAATAAGAGAAATGAGTATGCTAATCACAAGAACAATGCAAATGTGGTTGCTAAGCATGGGAACAACGTCAAATGAAGTTGTTAGACAAAAGAACAATGACAAATGACAAAAGAACAATGGCAAAAGAACATTGCAAATGAGATTGCGAAGCACAACAAGAATTGAAATGAAGTCGGTAAGTGCAAGAAAAATGACTAATAAGTTTGTTAAGAAAAATAACAATTGCAAATGACTAGCTAAGAACAAGAACAATGACAAATGAAGTTCTTAAGTACTAGAACAATGCAAATTAGGATATTAAGCACAAAAAAAATGCATATGAGGCCGCTATGTAAATGAAAAATTCCAATGAGGTTGTAAAACAAAAGAACAATGACCAATGAGGTTGTAAAGCACCAGAACAATGCAAATGGGGTTTGTAAGAATGAGAACAATGCAAATGAGAATGTTAATAACAAAAATAATGACCAATGGTGTTGTTAAGGAAAATAACAATGGTCAATAAGGTTGTAAAGCAAAAGAGCAATGGGAATGAGATGCTAAGAAAAATAAAAATGACAAAAGAGGTTGTTAATCACAAGAACAATTCAAATGAGGTTGCTAAGTATGAAAACAAAGCAAATGAGAATGTTTAATCACAAGAACAATGACCAATGATATTGTGAACCAAAAGAACAATGGCCAATGGGGTTGTAAAGTAAAAGAACAATGGCCAATGGGGTTGTTAAACAAAAGAACAACGGCAAATGAGTTGCTAAGCACAAAAACAATAACAAATGAGGTTGCTAAGCATGAGAACAATGCAAATGAGACTGTTAAGCAAAACAACAATGGTCAACGAAGTTGTTAAGCCCAAGAACAATGACAAATGAATTGCTAAACACAAGAACAATGACAAATGAGGATGTTAAGCACTTGAACAATTCAAATAAGGTTGCTAAGCAAAAAATAAACAATTGCCAATGATATTGTTTAGCAAAAGAACAATGGACAATGAGTTGGTAAGCTAAAGAACAATGGGCAATGAGGTTGTAAAGCAAAAGAACAATGGGAAATGAGTTGCTAAGAAAAAGAAAAATGACAAATGAGGTTGTTAAGCACAAGAACAACTCAAATGAGGCTGCTAAATATGAGAACAATGCAAATGAGGCTGCCAAGTACAACAACAATGGTCAATGAAGTTGTGAAGCGTAAGAACAATAACAAATGAGTTACTAAGCACAAGAATAATAACTGATGAGGTTGTAAAACACCAGAACAATGCAAATGAGGTTGGTAAGCACGAGAACAATGCAAATGAGAATGTGAACAATGACCAATGTGGTTGTAAAGTAAAAGAGCAATGGGAATGAGTTGCTAAGAAAAACAAAAATGACAAATGAGGTTGCTAAGTATGAGAATAATGCAAATGAGAATGTTAATCACAAGAACAATAACCAGTGATATTGTGAACCACAAGAACAATGGCTAATGAGGTTGTAAAGTAAAAGAACAATGGCCAATGGGGTTGTTAAACAAAAGAACAAGGGCAAATAAGTTGCTTAGCACAAGAACATTAATAAATGAGGTTTCTAAGCATGAGAACAATGCAAATGACGCTGATAAGAAAACAACAATGGTCAATGAAATTGTTAAGCACAAGAACAATGACAAATGAGGATATTAAGCACTTGAAAAATTCAAATGAGGTTGCTAAAGCACAAAAATAATGCAAATAACAAGAACAATTGCCAATGAGTTGGTAAGCAAAAGAACAATGACCAATGAGGTTGTAAAGCAAAAGAGCAATGGAAAATGAGTTGCTTGCTAACAAATAACAAATGAGGTTACTAAGCACAAGAACAATCGAAATGTTATTGGTAAGCACGAGAACAATGTTAATCACACGAACAATATCAATAGTGTTGTTACTCAAAAGAACAATGGTCAATGAGGTTGTAAAGTGAGACACTAATGGGAAATCAGTTGCTAAGCAAAAGTTACTTGACAAATAAGGTTGTTAAGTACGAGAACAATGCAAATGAGGATGCTAAGTATGAGAACAATGCAAATGAGGCTGCCAAGTACAACAACAATGGCCAATGAAGTTGTGAAGCATAAGAACAATGACAAATGAGTTACTAAGCACAAAAATAATGACAAATCAGGTTGTAAAGCACCAGAACATTGCAAATGAGGTTGGTAAGTATGAGAACAATACAAATGAGAATGTGAACAATGACCAATTATGTTGTTAAGTAAAAGAACAATGGCCAATGAGGTTGCTAAGCAAAACAAAAATGACAAATGAGGTTGCTAAGTATTAGAACAATGCAAATGAGAATGTTAATCACAAGAACAATGACCAATGTTGTTGTGAACCAAAAGAACAATGGCCAATGAGGTTGTAAAGTAAAAGAACAATGGCCAATGGGGTTGTTAAGCAAAAGAACAATGGCAAATGAGTTGCTAAGTACAAGAACATTAACAAATGAGGTTGCTAACCATGAGGACAATGCAAATCACGCTGCCAAGCAAAACAACAATGGTCAATGAAGTTGTTAAGCTCCAGAAAAATGACAAATGAGTTGCTATGCACAAGAACAATGACAAATGAGGATGTTAAGCACTTGAACAATTCAAATGAGGTTGCTAAGCACAAAAACAATGCAAATGAGAATGCAAATACCAAGAACAATTGCCAATGAGTTGCCAAGCAAAAGAACAATGACCAATGAGGTTGTAAAGCAAAAGAGAAATGGGAAATGAGTTGCTAAGCAAAAGAAAAATGACAAATGAGATTGTGAAGCACAAGAACAAATCAAATGAGGTTGCTAAGCACAACAACAATCCAAATGTGATTGGTAAGCATGAGAACAATGCAAATGAAAATGTTAATCACAAGAACAATGATCGTGTTGTTAAGCAAAAGAACAAGGTTGTAAAGCCAAACAACAATGGGAAATGAGTTGCTAAGCAAAAGAAAAATGACAAATAAAGTTGTTAAGCACGAGAACAATTCAAATGAGGATGCTAAGTATGAGAACTATGAGGCTGCTAGGTATGCTATGTATGTGGCTGCCAAGCACAATAACAATGGTCAATGAAGTTGTGAAGCATAAGAACAATGACCAACAACATTGGTCAATGAAGTTGTATGCTATGTATGAGGCTGCCAAGCACAACAAATGAGTTACTAAGCACAAGAACAATGACCAATGAGGTTATCAAGCACCATAACAACGCAAATGAGGTTGGTAATTACGAGAACAATGCAAATGAGAATGTGAACAATGACCAATGGTGTTGTTAAGCAAAAGAACAATGGCCAATGAGGTTGTAAAGCAAAAGAGCAATGTGAATGAGTTGCTAAGAAAAACAAAAATGACAAATAAGGTTGGCACAATAACAATTCAAATGATGGTTCCTAAGTATGAGAACAATGCAAATGAGAATGTTAATCACAAAAAAAATGACCAATGATGTTGGGAACCAAAAGAACAATGGCCAATGAGATTGTAAAGTAAAATAACAATGACCAATGGCGTTGTTAAGCAAAAGAACAACACTAAATGAGTTGCTAAGCACAAAAACATCGACAAATGAGGTTATTAAGCATGAGAACAATGCAAATGATGACGCTGCTAAGCAAAAAAACAATTGTCAATGAAGTTGTTAAGCTCAAGAACAATGACAAATGAGTTCCTAAGCACAAGAACAATGACAAATGAGAATGTGAAGTACTTGAACAATTCAAAAGAGGTTGCTAAGCACAAAAACAATGCAAATAACAAGAACAATTGGCAATGAGTTGGTAAGCAAAAGAACAATGGCTAATGAGGTTGTAAAGCAAAAGACCAATGGGAAATGAGTTGCTAAGTGAAAGAAAAATGACAAATGAGGTTGTTAAGCACAAGAACAAATCAAATGAGGTTGCTAAGCACAAGAACAATCCAAATGTGATTCGTAAGCACGAGAACAATGCAAATGAAAATGTTAATCACAAGAATAATGATCAATAGTGTTGTTAAGCAAAAGAACAATGATCAATGAGGTTGTAAAGTGAAACAACAATGGGAACTGAGTTGCTAAGCAAAAGAAACATGACAAATAAGGTTGTTAAGCACGAGAACAATTCAAATGAGGATGCTATGTATGATAACAACCATGAATGAAGTTGTGAAGTAGAAGAACAATGACAAATGATGTTGCTAAGAAAAAGAACAGTGCCACTTAGGCAGCTAAGCACAAGAATAATGGAAATGAGTAAGCTAAACACAAGAATAATGCAAATGTGGTTGTTAAGCACAAGAGGAATGGAAAAGAGGCCGGTTAGCACAAGAACAATGGCCAACGTGGTGGCAAAGACAAAGAGTTGCTGAGCACAAGAACATTGACAAATGAGGTCAATAAGCAGAAGAACTATTCAATTGAGGCTGCTAAGCAAAACAACAATTGCCAATGTGATTGTTAAGCACAAGAACAACGACAAATGAGTTGCTAAGCAGAAGTACAATGTCAAATGAAGTTGTTAAGCATGAGAAAAAGGCAAAGGAGGCTGCTAAGCACAACTACCATGTTAAATGAAACTGTTACACAAAAGAACAATGGAAAATGAGTTGCCAAGCACAAGAACAATGACAAATGAGTTGTTAAGGACAAGAACATTGCAAATGAGATTGCTAAGCACAAGAAGAATTGAAAGGAAGCCGCTAAGTGCAAGAATAATGGCCAATAAGTTTGTTAAGCAAAAGAACAATTCCAAATA
Source organism: Carex scoparia (assembly GCA_024447655.1). Taxonomy (NCBI): domain Eukaryota; kingdom Viridiplantae; phylum Streptophyta; class Magnoliopsida; order Poales; family Cyperaceae; genus Carex; species Carex scoparia. Next base: position 2,637,038 of record JAJHPE010000033.1, read on the forward strand.
ACTAGCTAAGAATAAGAACAATGACAAATAAAGTTGTTAAGTACCAGCACAATGCAAATTAGGATCATAAGCACAAGAAAAATCCAAATGAGGCCGCTATGCAAAAGAACAATGACTAATGAGGTTGTACAGCACCAGAACAATGCAAATGAGAATGTTAATCAAAAGAACAATGACCAATGATGTTGTAAAGCAAAAAAGCAATGGCAAATGAGTTGCTATGCAAAGGAAAAATGACAAATTAGGTTGTTAAGTATGAGAACATTGCAAATGAGAATGTTAATTACAAAAACAATAAACAATGGTGTTGTTAAGCAAAAGAACAATGGCCAATGAGGTTGTAAAGCAAAAGAGCAATGACAAATGAGTTGCTATGCCAAAGAAAAATGACAAATGAGGTTGTTAAGCACATGAATAATTCAAATGAGGTTGCGAAGTATGAGAACAATGCAATTGAGAATGTTAATCAGAAGAACAATGACCAATGATGTATTAACCAAAAGAACAATGGCCGATGATGTTGTAAAGCAAAGAACAATGGCCAATGGGGTTGTTAAGCAAAATAACAACAGAAAAATGAGTTGCCAAGCACATGAACAATGACAAATGAAGTGCTAAGCATGAGAAAAATGCTAATGAGTCTGCCAAGTAAAAGAATAATGGCCAATGTGGTTGTCAAACAAAAAGAACAATGACCAATGATGTTGTAACTTAGGAGTACAATGCAAATAAGAATGTTAATAACAAGAACAATTACCAATGAGGTTGTAAAGCAAAAGAGCAATGGGAAATGAGTTGCTAAGCAAAAGAAAAATGACAAATGAGGTTGTTAAGCACAAGAACAATTCAAATGAGGTTGTTAAGTACGAGAACATTGCAAATGAGAATGTTAATCACAAAAACAATGACCAATGACGTTGTAAAGCAAAAGAAGAATGGCCAATGGGGTTGTTATGGAAAAGAACAACGACAAATGAGTTGCTAAGCACAAATGAGGCTGCTAAGCAAAACAACAATGACCAATGAAGTTGTTCAGCTCAAGAATAATGACAAATGAGTTGCTAAGCACAAGAACAATGACAAATGAGAATGTCAGGCACGTAAACAATGCAAATAAGGTTTCTAAGTACAACAACAATGCAAATGAGAATGCTAAACAAAAGAACAATCCAAATGTGATTGGTAAGCACGAGAACAATGCAAATGAAAATGTTAATCACAAGAACAATGACCAATGGTGTTGTTAAGCAAAAGAACAATGGCCAATGAGGTTGTAAAACGAAAGAGCAATGTGAATGAGTACTAAGCAAAATAAAAATGACAAATAAGGTTGTTAAGCACAAGAACAATTCAAATGATGGTTGCTAAGTATGTGAAAAATGCAAATGATAATGTTACTCACAAGAATAATGACCAATGCTGTTGGGAACCAAAAGAACAATGGCCAATGAGGTTGTAATGTAAATGAACAATGGCCAATGGGGTTGTTAAGTAAAGGAACAATGACCAATGGGGTTGTTAAGCAAAAGAACAATAACAAATAAGTTGCTAAGCACAAGAACATTAACAAATGAGGTTGTTAAGTATGAGAACAATGCAAATGACAGTGCTAAGCTAAACAACAATGGTCAAAAGAACAAGAACAATGACAAATGAGTTACTAAGCACAAGAACAATGACAACTTTGGATGTTAAGCACTTGAACAATTCAAAAGAGGTTGTAAAGCAAAAGAGCAATGGGAAATGAGTTGCTAAGCAAAAGAAAAATGACAAATGAGGTTGTTAAAGCACAAGAACAAATTAAATGAGGTTGCTAAGCACAGGAACAATTCAAATGTGATTGGTAAGCACGAGAACAATGCAAATGAAAATGTTAATCATAAGAACAATGATCTAGTGTTCTTAAGCAAAAGAACAATGGCCAATGAAGTTGTAAAGTGAAACACCAATGGAAAATCAGTTGCTAAGCAAAAGTAACATGACAAATAAGGTTCTTAAGTACGAGAACAATTCAAATGAGGATGCTAAGTATGAGAACAATGCAAATGAGGCTGCCAAGTACAACAACAATGGTGAATGAAGTTGTGATGCATAAGAAAAATGACAAATGAGTTGCTAAGCACAAGAACAATGACAAATGAGATCGATAAGCAGAAGAACTATTCAAATGAGGTTGCCAAGCAAAACAACAATTGCCAATGGGATTGTTAAGCAAAAGAACAACGACAAATGAGTTGCTAAGCAGAAGTACAATGTCAAATGAAGTTGTTAAGCATGAGAAAAAGGCAAAGGAGGCTGCTTAGCACAACTACCATGTTAAATGAAACTATTACACAAAAGAACAATGGAAAATGAGTTGCCAAGCACAAGAACAATGACAAATGAGTTGTTAAGTACGAGAACATTGCAAATGAGATTGCTCAACACAAGAAGAATTGAAATGAAGCCGCTAAGTGCAAGAACAATGGCCAATAAGTTTGTTAAGCAAAAGAACAATTGCAAATGAATAGTTAAGAACAAGAACAATGACAAATAAAGTTGTTAAGTACCAGCACAATGCAAATTTGGATCTTAAGCACAAGAAAAATGCAAATGAGGCCGCAATACAAAAGAACAATGACCAATGAGGTTGTACAGCACCAGAACGGCGAGGTAAGCATGAGAACAATGTAAATGAGAATGTTAATCACTAAAACAATGACCAATGGTGTTGTTTAGCTAAAGAACAATGGCCAATGAGTTTGTAAAGCAAAAGAGAAATGGGAAATGAGTTGCTAAGCAAAAGAAAAATGACAAATGAGGTTGTTAAGAACAAGAACAATTCAAATGAGGTTGCTAAGTACGAGAACAATGCAAATGAGAATGTTAATCACATGAACAATTACCAATGATGTATTAACCAAAAGAACAATGGCCAATGACGTTGTAAAGCAAAAGAACAATGGGAAATGGTGTTGTTAAGCAAAAGAAGAACGACAAATCAATTGCTAAGCACAAGAACAATGAGAAATGATGTTGCTAAACCAATGCAAATGAGGCTTCTAAACAAAATAATAATGGTCAATGAAGTTGTTAAGCTTAAAAACAATGACAAATGAGTTGCTAAGCAAAAGAACAATGACAAATGAAAATCTTAAGCACTTGAAAATGGAAATGAGGCTGCTAAGCATAAAAATAATGCAAATGAGATTGCTCATCACAAGAACAATGGACAATGAGTTGGTAAACTCAAGAACAATGATAAATGAGGTTCCTAAGGAAAAGAACAGTGCCAATTGGGCTGCTAAGCTCAAGAATAATGGAAATGTAGTTGTTAAGCAAAAGAGAAATGGAAAAGAGGTAGGTTAGCACAAGAACAATGACTAATGTGGTTGCAAAGCAAAAGAACAATGGCAAAAGAGTTCCTAAGAACAAGAACATTGACAAATGAGGTTGATAAGTAGAAGAACAATTCAAATGAGGCTGCTAAGTAGAAGAACATTGGTCAATGCAGTTGTTAAGAAAGAGAACAACAACAAATGAGTTGCTAAGAACAAGAACACTGTCAAATGAGGTTGTTAAGTATTAGAACAACGCAAATGAGGCTGCTAAGCACAACAACAATGGCAAATAAAACTGTTAGGCAAAAGAACAATGGAAAATGAGTTGCCAAGCACAGAACAATGATAAATGAGTTGTTAAACGCGATAATATTGCTATTGATATTGCTAAGCACAAGAAGAATTGAAATGAAGCCGCTAAGTGCAAAAACAATGGCCAATAAATTTGTTAAGTAAAAGAACAATTGCAAATGACTAGTTAAGAACAAGAACAATGACAAATGAAGTTCTTAAGTACCAGAACAATGCACATTTGGATCTTAAGCGAAAGAAAAATGCAAATGAGGCTGCTATGCAAAAGAACAATGGCAAATGAGGTTGTAAAATAAAAGAACAATGACCAATGAGGTTGTAAAGCAGCAAAACAATGCAAATGAGAAAGTAAATCACAAGAACAATGAACAATGATGTATTAACCAAATGAACATTGACCAATGACATTGTAAAGCAAATGAACAATGGCCAATGGTAACAACGACAAATTAGTTGTTAAGCAGCAGAACATTGCATTTGAGATTGCTAAGCACAAGAAAAATTGAAATGAAGCAGCTAAGTGCAAGAACGATGACCAATAAAGTTTGTTAAGCAAAAGAACAATTGCAAATGACAAGCTAAGAACAAGAACAATGACAAATAAAGTTGTTCAGTAACAGAACAAAGCTAATTATGATCTGAAGCTCACAAAAATTGCAAATGAGGCCGCAATGCAAAAGAACAATGGTCAATGAGGTTGTAAAGCAAAAGAGCAATGGGAAATGAGTTTCTAAGCAAAAGAAAAATGACAAATGATGTTGTTAAGATCAAGAACAATTAAAATGAGGTTGCTAAGTGTGAGAACATTGCCACTGAGAATGTTAATCACAAGAACAATGACCAATTATGTATTAACCAAAAGAACAATGGCAAATAACGTATTAAACCAAAAGAACAATGGCCAATGGGGTTGCTAAGCCAAAGAACAACGACAAATGAGTTGCTAAACACAAGAAAAACGACTAAGCATGTGAACAATGCAAATGAGGCTACCAAGCAAAAGAACAATGGCTATTAGGTTGTAAAACAAAAGAACTATGACCAATGAGGTTGTTAACCACGAGAATAATGCAAATGAGAATGTTAATCACAAGAATAATGACCAATGGTATTGTTAAGCAAAAGAACAATGGCCAATGAAGTTGTAAAGTAAAAGAGCAATGAGCAATGAGTTGCTAAGCAAAAGAAAAATGACAATGAGGTTGTTAAGCACAAGAACAATTCAAATGAACGCTAAGAACGAGAACAATGCAAATGAGAATGCCCAATGACGTTGTAAAGCAAAAGAACAATGGCCAATGGGGTTGTTATTCAAAATAACAATGACTAATGAGTTCCTAAGCATAAGAACAATAACAAATCAGGTTGCTAAGCATGAGAACAATTTAAATGAGGCTGCTAAGCAAAACAACAATGGTCAATGAAATTATTAAGCTCTAGAACAATGACAAATGAGTTGCTAAGCACAAGAACCAGCCAATAAAGTTGTTAAGCATGAGAAGAATGGACAATGAGTTGGTAAGCTCAAGAACATTGACAAATGAGTTTGCTAAGCAAAAGAAAAGTGCCAATTAGGCTTCTAAGCACAAGAATAATGGAAATGAGTTTGCTAAGCAAAAGAAAAGTGCCAATTAGGCTTCTAAGCACAAGAACAATGTGAATGCGTTTGTTAAGCACAAGTGGAATGGAAAAGAGGCCGATTAGCACAAGAACAATGGTCAATGTGGTTGCAAAGCGAAAGAGCAATGTCAAAAGAGTTGCTAAGCACAAGAACAATGACAAATGAGGTTGATAAGCATAAGAACTGTTCAAATGAGACTACTAAGCAAAACAACAATGGCCAATGGGATTGTTAAGAAAAAGAAAAATGAGAAATGAGTTGCTAAGCACAAGAACAATGTCAAATGATGTTGTTAAGCATGAGAAGATTGCAAGTGAGGCTGCTAAGCACAACAACAATGGCAAATGAAACTGTTAGACAAAAGAATAATGAAAAATGAATTGTTAAGCACGAGAACATTGCAAATGAGATTGCTAAGCACAAGAAGAATTGAAAGGAAGCCACTCAGTGCAAGAACAATGGCCAATAAGTTTGTTAAGTAAAAGAACAATTATAAATGACTAGCTAAGAGCAAGAACAATGACAAATAAAGTTGTTAAGTACCAGCACAATGCAAATTTGGATCTTAAGCACAAGAAAAATGCAAATGTGACCGCTATTAAAAAGAACAATGACCAATAAGGTTGTACAGCACCAAAACAATGCAAATGAGGTTCGTAAACACGACAACAATACAAATGAGAATGTTAATCACAAAAACATTGACCAATGGTTTTGTTAAGCAAAAGAACAATGGCCAATGAGGTTGTAAAGCAAAAGAGCAATGGCAAATGAGTTGCTATGCAAAAGAAAAATGACAACTGAGGTTGTTAAGCACAAGAACAATTGAAATGTGTTACAGTATGGACATCATTCGAATGTTAATCACAAGAACAATGAGCAATGATATATAAACCAATAGAACAATGGCCAATGGGGTTGTAAACCAAAAGAGCAATGGGAAATGAGTTGCTAAGCAAAAGAAAAATGACAAATGAGGTTGTTCAGCACAAGAACAATTCAAATGAGGTTGCTAAGTACAAGAATATTGCAAATGAGAATGTTAATCACATTAGCAAGGACCAGTGATGTATGAACCAAAAGAACAATGGCCAATGCGGTTGTTATGGAAAAGAACAATGACAAATGAGTTGCTAAGCACAAGAACTATGACAAATGAGGTTGCTAAGCATGAGAACAATGCAAATGAGGCTGGTAAGCAGAACAACAATGGTCAATGAAGTTGTTCAGCTCAAGAATAATGACAAATGAGTTGCTAAGGACAAGAACAATGACAAATGAGAATGTCAAGCCCGTGAACAATGCAAATGAGAATGCTAAACACAAGAACAATCCAAATGTGATTGGTGAGCACGAGAACAATGCAAATGAAAATGTTAATCACAAGAACAATGATCAATAGTGTTGTTAAGCAAAATAAAAATGACCAATGAGGTTGTAAAGAAAAACAACAATGGGAAATAAGTTGTTAAGAAAAAGAAAAATGACAAATAAGGTTGTTAAGTACGAGAATAATTCAAGTAAGGATGCTAAATATGAGAACAATGAGGCTGCTAAGTATGCTAAGTACAAGGCTTCCAAGCACAACAACAATGGTCAATGAAGTTGTGAAGCATAACAACAATGGCAAATGAGTTACTAACCATAAGAACAATGACCAATGAGGTTGTCAAGCACCAGAACGACGCAAATGAGGTTGGTAAGCACGAGAACAATGCAAATGAGAATGTGAACAATGACCAATGGTGTTGTTAAGCAAAATAACAATGGCCAATGAGGTTGTAAAGCAAAAGAGCAATGACAAATGAGTTGCTATGCAAAAGAAAAATGACAAATGAGGTTGCGAAGTATGAGAACAATGCAATTGAGAATCAAGAACAATGACCAATGATGTATTAACCAAAAGAACAATGGCCAATGAGGTGTAAAGCAAAAAAACAATGGGAAATGAGTTGCTAAGTAAAAGAAAAATGACAAATGAGGTTGTTAAGCGCAAGAACAATTCAAATGAGGTTGCTAAGTATGAGAACATTGCAAATGAGAATGTTAATCACAAGAACAATGCCCAATGACGTTGTAAATCAAAAGAACAATGGCCAATGGGGTTGTTAATCAACAGAACAATGACAAACGAGTTGCTAAGCACAAGAACAATAACAAATCAGGTTTGCTAAGCATGAGAAAAATTTAAATGAGGCTGCTAAGCAAAACAACAATGGTCAATGAAATTATTAAGCTCAAGAACAATGACAAATGAGTTGCTAAGCACAAGAATAATGGCAAATAAAGTTGCCAAGCATGAGAAGAATGGACAATGAGTTGGTAGGCTCAAGAACATTGACAAATGAGGTTTCTAAGGAAAAGAAAAGAGCCAATTAGGCTTCTAAGCACAAGAATAATGGAAATGAGTAAGCTAAGCACAAGAACAATGCAAAAGCGGTTGTTAAGCACAAGAGGAATGGAAAAGAGGCCGGTTAGCACAAGAACAATAACCAATGTGGTTGCAAAGCAAAAGAGCAATGTCAAAAGAGTTCCTAAGTACAAGAACAATGACAAATGAGACTACTAAGCAAAACAACAATGGCCAATGAGATTGTTAAGAAAAAGAAAAATGAGAAATGAGTTGCTAAGCACAAGAACAATGTCAAATAATGTTGTTAAGCATGAGAAGATTGCAAATGAGGCTGCTAAGCACAACAACAATAGAAAATGAAACTGTTAGACAAAAGAACAATGAAAAATGAATTTGTTAAGCACAAGAACATTGCAAATGAGATTGCTAAGCACAAGAAGATTTGAAAGGAAGCTGCTCCGTGCAAGAACAATGGCCAATAAGTTTGTTGAGTAAAAGAACAATTGCAAATAACTAGCTAAGAGCAAGATCAATGACAAATAAAGTGGTTAAGTACCAGCACAATGCAAATTAGGATCTTAAGCACAAGAAAATTACAAATGAGGACAGGTTCGTAAGCACGGGAACAATGCAAATGAGAATGTTAATCACAAAAACATTGACCAATGGTTTTGTTAAGCAAAAGAACAATGACCAATGAGGTTGTAAAGCAAAAGAGCAATGGCAAATGAGTTGCTATGCAAAATAAAAATGACAAATGAGGTTGTTAAGCACAAGAACAATTCAAATGTGGTTGCAAAGTGTGAGAACAATGCAATTGGAAATGTTAATCACAAGAACAATGAGCAATGATGTATTAACCAAAAGAACAATGGCCCAATGAGGTTGTAAAGCAAAAGAGCAATGGGAAATGAGTTGCTAAGCAAAAGAAAAATGACGAATGAGGTGTTAAGCACAAGAACAATTCAAATGAGGTTGCTAAGTACGAGAACATTGCAAATGAGAATGTTAATCACATTAGCAAGGACCAGTGATGCATGAATGAAAAGAACAATGGCCAATGACATTGTAAGCAAAAGAACAACGGCCAATGGGGTTGTTAAGCAAAAGAACAACGGCAAATGAGTTGCTAAGCACAAGAACAACGACAAATGAAGTTGCTAAGCACGAGAACAATGAAAATGAGTCTGCCAAGTAAAAGAACAATGGCCAATGTGGTTGTCGAACAAAAGAACAATGACTAGTGAGGTTGTATAGCACCAGAACAATGCAAATGATATTCAACTAGTTGAGAACTATTTGACAAATTGCTCGTTGAGTCTAGACTCAGCTAGCCTCTGTGGAAATGGCACAGGTGGTCAGTAGGGAGGTGGTTTCTCGGTCACTCTTTTTTTTTTTTTTTGTTTCTTAGCTTCCTTTTGTATGGGCCGTACGGATTTTGTACGTTCCGTGTGCTTAGTGTTCTCAGTCACAATTTCAGGTTGTATAGGCTCGGATTGTTCAAAATTTTCAGGTGGTGGAAATCTGTACGGGCCGTATGAATTTCAGGTTGTATAGGCTCGGATTCCATATGCTCGGTTTCTGGTTCGACTGGCATTGCTGGTCCTTGGTACTGTGTTCCACTTCTCAATGTTATAACTTTGACCTCTCCTCTAGGGTTAATTTCTGGTTGGCTGGGCAGCTTTCTAGGTTGTGGTTGGCTAGAGGTGGCTAGGTGATTCATTTGCATCTCTATCATCTTGTTTTGAGCAGCTAAACTAACAAACTGAGCACTAATCGCTTGCATCTGCTCGAACATCATCTGATTTATCTTCCCTTGCTCATGCATGAAATCGCTCACAGCTGGAGCAATATATGGCTTGGGTGGATCTGATTGAGGTGCGAGGTTGTTTTGTTTCCACCTCCAATTTTGTTGCTCAATCGTGTCCTTGGAGTAGGATCGGTTGAATGGAGGTTTCGGAAAGAAGGATGGCTCATTGTTGAGAGAGTTGACTTGCTCAGGTTCTTCATCACTTTGCGCGAGTGGGCAATGCTTATACAAATGCCCCTCGTCCCCACACATGACACAAGATTGAGGTTGTTGATTGCCAAGTGCTTTGACACTCATCTTGTCAAATGCCTTCTGCATAGCATCCAACTTGGCAGTGAGAGCAGTGATTTGATTCGACCTCAAGTCGGCTGTCTCTAATTGCTCAAGAGCTTTCTCGACCGGACCACTGTTGGTTGGTCGTCATGTTGTCAATCAAGTTCATTACCTCGGTAGCCTCTCGATCTATGAGGGCTCCACCTTCAACTGCATCAACAGAAGTACGAGTGGTATCAGTCAAACCAGCATAAAAAGACTGAATAAGTAACCAATTGGGAATACCATGATGTGGACAAAAGTATTGCAATTCCCTAAACCTTTCTTAAGCCTTTGCCTAAAACTGGTCAATTGGGTTCTAAACTTGGTAGTTCTTTTGTGAGGGAAAAATATGGTCAGGAACAGTTTGGACAATTCCCTCCAAGTGTTAATTGAATCTCTTGGTAATGACCCTAACCATTTTTTTGCCTTATCCCTAAGAGTGAAAGGAAACAAAGTAAGAAAAGTTTAATAGTGGCACAACACTCAAGAAAAGTTTGAACATGGGCATGTAGATCCTCATGATCCATGCCATGAAACGTGTTTTGCTGAACAATGTTGACAACACCCGGATTGAAGTTGGGTTGGTTGCCAGCAATCCTTGGCTAGGGGTGTTCATCGGTTTGGTTCGGTTCGAACCGAACCGAACCAAACTAATCAAACCGAAGTTATAATTCGGTTTCAAAAATAGAACCGAATCGAACCGAACCAAAAGCTTTATTTCGGTTTGTTCGATTCAAATCAAAATATATCAATTTTTTATTTAAAGCAATTGTTTTGTAATAAACTGAAGTATATTAAGAAATAAATTGGAGTATTAAGAAATAAATTGGGATATTAAGAAATAAACCAAAGTATTTAAAGCAATTAATTAAGAAATAAACCCGAATATTAAGAAATAAACCGGGTGGTCAGGACCAAATTCATAATATATAAAAGTTCGGTCGGTTCGGTTATTTCAGTTTTGAAAATTTCAAACCGAACCGAACCGAAGTTATAATTCGGTTTTAAAAAACAAACCGAACTGAACCATTAAACCGAAAAAACCAAACCGTTTGAACCGAACTAATTCGATTCGGTCCAAAACCGATTAAACGGGACCCGATGAACACCCCTATCCTTGGCAGTCTGATTGCTCCTCTAACATCTCCAGCTCTTGGGACATTGAACTCTCGCAATGTCCTTGGCATAAAGTTTGCCCCTTCATCATTTGAGAGTTGCTCATTGAGAGGTGGGTCTTCTCCGTTTTGACTCATGGTGCCTGGTTTTGTCTCTGTCTCTTTGTTGTCGGGTTGTACGGGCCGTATGAGTTTTGTATGAGCCGTACGCATAGGTGACAGATATGGTGGTGCTGGAACAACTGTGCTGGAAGTTTGCCCCTTGCTTCTGAGATCGAAGTGATTCTTGGGTGGCAAATTTTCCAGTGTGTTTCTGCAAAGATGGAAAAAGAAAAGTAAAAATTAAAATCTAGAATTAAGTAAAGATAAGTACAAATCTAGCAATTTTCGTTGCCGTCCCCGATAACAGACACTACTATAGAATATCATGATTGTACATGGATAAATCACGAAGAGCTACACGGATTTTCAATAGTGTAGGATGTTAGGGTGTAGGAAAGTGCCATCTTTTGCAAACGGATATTTATCCGTGTGCAATTATCATAAAACCGACACAGATAAACTATAATAGCCGTGTACAAATCTAACTCGAGCTACACGGATTTTTACTTAATAAACCGTGTAGGAATATTCATTCCTATACGGATTTCTAAATAAAAAACCGTGAAGGAATCAACATTCCTACATGGTGTTTTCATTATAAATCTGTATAGCTCCAGTAGGATTTGTACACGGCCGTTCTGGTTTATCCGTGTACAAATTTGACTGGAGCTAAACGGATTTTTAATTAACAAACCGTGTAGTTATATCCATTCCTACACGGTTTATTCTTCAAGTGATTCATATCATCAAGTGTACCCATTTCCAATTTCATTCCATTTTTTAATTAGAAATTCGTGTAGCTCCAGTTAGATTTGTACACGGCTATTCTGGTTTATCCGTGTACAAATTCAAAGGATTTTTATTAACAAACCGTGTAGGAATGTACGTTTATTTATTTAAAATTTTTTTCAGGAGACCTACACGGATTTCCAATTAAAAATCCATGTAGGATTTTATTATTATTATTTTTTTAATTTTTTTGGTTTTTGGCTAGCCTCCACTTTTGCTAGCCATTAAAATATGCAGCTTTTCTTAAACAAAAACCAGATTCCGAAAATGTAATTAATAAATTGCACTCATTCCATCTGTGCTCACCACAATCCTAAGGTTTCTCGGGTCGGAACCAAATTCTTTGAATTGTCTATCAATATTTCTCCATTGAAGAGAATCAGCCGGGTGTCTTAGTTTTCCATCCTTTTTCCGCTCTTCTTCATGCCAGCGCAATAATTTCGCATCTTTGGGATTTGCAAATAACCGTTTAAACCTCGGTATTATCGGTAGATACCACAACACCTTGGCCGGAGGCGGGTCCTTTTTTTCTTCATCGTTACAATCATCAGTTTCATTGCCCTTACGCTTATAGCGTGAAACGCCGCATCTAGGACATACATGCATGTATATTTCAATCTTGAATCCCACTGGACATATCAACTTCTTTGCCTGATATATTGTACACGGTAAGTCGTAGTAAGGACGTGAAACTCTTATCGCTCCAACCACTGTCTCCTTTTAAGTTCAATAATTTCAACACATCTGACAGTTTGGTAAATGTGATACACCCGGGATACAACGGCTTTTTGGATTCATCCGACAAATACTGAAATTTATCATAATTTTCACCACCAATTTCACATTCCACATCACGTAACATGTCCTCTAGATTTTCAGTAAACTCGTGTTCTACATTTTCATCAATATTCATTGTCATCTCATCATCATCGCAGCCATCGACTTCAACATTATTCAATTTTTTGAAATTCTTATAATCATCGTTGCAATCAAATTCAAAATTATTAGAAATTTGATCACTCTCATTTATTTCATCACAAAATTTACCGGTACCACTACTTTCTCTAATTTTCTCATCATGCATGAACCAACATGTATATCTCTTCTTAAATCCCCGACAAATTAAATGAATTCTAATTTCTTCGAATTCCTCAAATCCTATACAATTTTTACAATCCCTACAAGGACACAAAATGTTGGCCTCCTTTTGCAAAACTCTGTAACTCTCAGCATACTGTAGAAACTCTTCAACTCGGACCAAATATTATTCACTGTCACGCCGCATTTTATACATCCAACTTCAATCCATCTGTAAATTAAATTCTAAAAAATGATTGCAATTAATCAGGCGTGGTGGATGGTCGATATATGTATAACCTACCGAATTCTTGGCTTACAAAGGGCTGGTTTACAATCCTAACCCACTCCTTGAATATTGTGCCTCATATGTGAACACATGTTAGCGTGATTTAATTAGTATTTGAGAAAAATTTGGCAGCATTTCCCCTTAACTCCCTAAGTACGTGTACATACCACATACTCGTAGGAGCAATAAGGAGAAATCCTGTCAAATTTTTCTCAAATACTAATTAAACTCCGCTAACATGTGTTCACATCCTAAATGAGACACAATATTCAAAGAGCAGTCCCAAACCAGGGACTACCCAAAATTAATCCCTATTGGATAGGGATTAATTTTGAACGGGCATGGACCAACAAGCATATTAATAGGTCGGTTATTGGACAACAATACACTAATTATTTTACAACTATGCATGCATTAATCAAACCCTAAACCGTGTAAATAAGCAATAAAAACTAATTAACAGAAAATTATTGAAAGAAAAGAGAAGTATTACTAACCTTAACAAGAAAAAGAGGAGTAAATCACAACTAAAAATCAGCAATCTCAGATGCATGCTGCGCAAAAATCAGATTCCAGCCATTCCAGAGGAGAGAGAGTGATCAAAATGGCGCTGGAAGAAAAGTTTTAAGTCAGCTGAACCCTAGATGACCTTTTCTACACTGATAGCGCTGGAAGAAAAGTTTTAAGTCAGCTGAACCCTAGATGACCTTTTCTACACTGATAATTAGCAATAAATCCGTTTAGCTCTCCCAACATATCTACACGGCTATTTAAATAAAAAACCGTGTGACAATCACCATTCCTACACGGATATTTAATTAAATATCCGTGTAGCTCTATAATATTCATACACGGTTATTGAATTATATATCCGTGTAGGAAGATAAATAGCTACACGGATATTTAATTTATTATCCGTGTAGGATTAACTTTTCTACACGGATTTCTGCTCAAAATCCGTTACGAATCTGAAGGGTTTAGGGTTTAGTTAGGGTAGTCCAAACGTCGCGTGGGAGTTCAAACGCTCTTCTCCCTTAACTCTATTTAATCACCGCTGATTTTAGTGAAAAATCGCACTGCACAGAATTTGCCTCCTAGTGTTAACCAGAATTTTACAAATTAAAAAAAAAAAAACGAAATGGAGAGTCCTCCTAGCGTTAACCAGAATTTCCCCACAGTGCAAAATTCTCCATCTGAAAATCCTACTCCATCTGAAAATTCCGCAGAAAATCCTACGGCCGAAGACCCCCAAGATGATCCCAACTGGGCTCCCATAATTCCTCCACCGCTTCCTATTCCCGCTGGTTACCCTCCTCTCGTTGGTCCATCTGAAACCTTCCATTTCTCTGATCTACATCCAGACATAGTTGAGTGGAGTCATTTAGCCTGCCCCCCGTAATTGAATTAACATCATCCCCCGATGAATCTGATCACTACCAGTTCTCTGATGATGAGCCTTACGGTCCAGAAGGTCCTATGGATGATGAGGATGTTTGGTTATCTTTGAGAAGATTCAAGAGAATTTGGGACAATGTAAACAAGGATGGAGGCAAGAGAATCAACTACTTCCCTAAGAAAAAAAGGCGCAGCAATTAGTTGGAAATGTTTTGTATTTTGTTGGTTTTATATTTTGTATTTTCATTTTAGTTATATATCTAGATAGTTTTTTTTTTTTTTTTGTGATATCTAGCTAGTTTTTTTTTTTTATTTCTGTGATGTATGGTATATGTTATTTTAATGTTTTCTATTTCTGTGATGTATGGTTTTATATTTAAATTTATGTTTATATTTATATTTTTGAATAATCTAACTAGCTAATGTTATCTTTAAATATAAAAATAATAACAAAATATGAAATTGAAAAAAATAATTTGAAATTTTTGAACTACACAGATATTAACGTTCAAATCATATTTAATATAATAAAATATCAACATATATATTCAGAGAAGTTAGGATACTTTGATAAATTTTCGGACATGGAAGAATTTCAAAATCAGAGGAGAAAGAAGTGAACTGGGGGGACTTAGAAATTTCAAGGATTCCTACACGGATTTTTATTACAAATTCATGTGGAATAAATATCCTACACATATATTTAAGTACATATCCGTGTAACTCTCCTCTTTTCCTACACGGTTTATTATGTAAATATCCGTGTAGGAATACTTTTTCAACACGGATATTTACGTAACTATCCGTGTAGGAAAAGATGATATTTATTTCAAAGCATGCGCGCCCCATTTATTTCATGTATTAATAAACATAATATAAACACAAAAAAACGAAGAGTCGCCTTAAATCTTATATATCCTCGGAATCGGTTCCTCTTAAACCTATCTTTCTCTAAGTGAAAAAATGTCGCGTGTCACAGAAGAACAACCTGTTGAGGCACCACCACCACCTGTTGAGGCACTACCACCACTTCCAGAGTATTTCATGCCAATGCCTTGGATTCTACTCGTGTACGAACGACCACCATCAGGTTATCCCAGAAGTCGGCCATGGCCACCATGGTCGACACGCCCACGTCGCAGCCCCAGGGGTCATCTGCCACCGAAGCCCTACATTCGTCGGACAAAGAAAAAGTCTGTTGTTTAGAGTTTCTTTTTTTTTTAGTTTTATTATATCAAATTTTTGGTAACTTTTGTAATATTTACCAGTAGTAATATATGAAAGTTTACTTGTTTACATTTTTGTTCTTTTGTATTTATTTTTTGTATTAGTTGTACAATTTTAAATTTGTTAATATTTACTATTTCTAACACAGTGATGAATATTTTTATTTGTAAAATAGTGTACCAGAATGAATACATAAATTATAAAGAAATTAATATTTACAAAGTTCATATCTAAATGAATACATTTCTTAATTTATAAGAATGAATATTTAAAGAGCTTCACAGCAATGAAAACATCTACATAATTTTATTTTTATATTTAAATAATCAAAATATGAAATTTTAAAAATAAAAAAGGGAATCCTACATGGATATTTAACTACATATCCGTGTAGGAATATGAATAATATAATAAAATATTTATATTAATATCATATTTAATAAAATTTAACATCCGTGGGCTATCCTACATGGATATTTAACTGAATATCCATGTAGGATGATAGATAGCTACATGGATTTCTGCACAAAATCCTTTATGAATCTGAAGGGTTTAGGGTTTACTTAGGGTAGTCCAAACGTCGCGCGGGAGTTTAATCTATATTTTGTATAATTTATTGCTTTCCATAAAAAAAGAACTTATCAAAATATTTATAATTCCTAAAAAGAACTTGTCAAAATATGACATAAAATGCAAAATGTAAAATTAATGCTCTCCATAAAAAAAATCACAAGAAACCATTCCGACACGGATATTTAATTAAATATCCGTGTAGGATTGTTCCTTTTTTTTTTTAGGTAGCCTCTATTTGGTTGATTTGGTTGATTTGCAATTTTGCAGGTCCTATTGTAGCAGTGTGCGGTTGCACCTGTGGGTTTAGGAAGCCGCGAGTGATCTTTGAATTTCAGCGCACACAAATGCATATTTTCTTTTCTCCTACGTACCCACAAATGCAAGCGCACACTGCTACATAAGGAACCTAAACTCATATGCGCCTCGTAGAGAGAGTGATCAAAACGGCACTAGAAGAAAAACTTTGAATTTCAGCTGAATTTTTCCTCTGTTGATTTTACTCTGAGATGGAGGATTCAGTGTCATTTCCTCCACCTCCAATAGGGAGGAAAGACTTTGAATCCTCCATCTCAGAGTAAAATTAATGAAGGAGAAACTTTGAATCCTATATCTCCTTAATCTGTGTAGAGAGAGTGATCTTTCCTAAACTCATGCGTGCCTCGTAGAGAGAGTGATCAAAACGGCGCTGAAAGAGAAGCTTTTTATTTCAGCTGAAACCCTAGATGACCTTTCTACACGGCTATTTAGATATTAAACCGTGTAACTCTATCGACATATATACACAGCTATTTAAATAAAAATACGTGTACAAATAACTCTCCTAATACGGATATTTAAATAAGTTCCGACCTTTAAAGACATATCTTTTTTATTTCCTTTTTCTCCTTATGTTCATTACATTTTATTTTTTATATTTATTAAGATGGTACAAATATTTTTTTTGTACCCATCTTATAAATGTAAAAAATAAAAATGTAAATTGCTAACATTTGTTTTTTTAAATAGTTTTTTAATATTTTTAAATAAATATCCGTGCAGCTCTCACACAATTCCTACACGGATATTTAACTAAATATCCGTGTAGGAAAATGTAAACTTCAAACGGCTTTTTTGAAACATTGTTTTTCAATGAAATATCCGTGTGGGATTCTTAGAGATATCATTGGTCATTGAAAAAATCCTATTTGGCACACGGTTTTATATAAAACAGAGAAAATCCATGTACAACCACAGTGTAGGAAGCGTCATTCTGTAGTAGTGGGAGCTAAAAAGTTTGTTCGCTGGAATGCGTATAGGCTTTTAAATACCTAGAAAGAATACAACAAATAACCCGGTTCAACATTTTCAGGTTGGATTTTTTACAGTTGTAAGAAAAATTAAAATATTTCTTTGTGCGTTATTGAAAAAAAAAAGTTTTGATTCTGAGTTATTAATCTCGGTTCAAAAGTCACTTTTAAATAAATACATATTGTGATCTTTTTATTATCGAAAATAACAAAAAAAAAATTCTAACAAAATAACTTATATTCCATAAATTCTCGGCTCCCTCTCCTACCTCATTCTCCTCTCCACTCAAGAAGATAGAGACGAGAGAGAGGGGAGGTTCACTGTGTTGGAGTGAGACCTAGAAACAATGAGAGGAACAGATCAATGAGGATTGTTAGAGGAGGAGCGTCTCTTTTATTTTATGGATGTATAGTTAATGGATGAACCATATGCCCTAATCTATTTGATCTTTCTTAGATTGTGGGTCTTAAGGAATTACCATTATCTGTTACTAATTCCCTGTTACTTAGCATAAATCTGATTCAGATTTTAATTTTCTTCATAAAAGGACTCATATAAGATTTTCATGATTAATGAAAATTTGTGGCTAAACCCACCTCTTTCAAACAAAAAAGTTTCTTCATAAAAATGTCAACCAAACTCCCAACTTTCGATGCGTATTTTATTTGAATCGAGAAATTGACTTGTTGAATTGGTCCATATATAATGAGTCTAACTGGATTTTTTTTTTTTTGCATTAATGAATGATGCAATTATTGGAAAGTTTCGGCTGATTTTTTTTTATTTTTGCATATTGCTTTTTAGTAGAATAAAAAAACTCAACTCATGATGTAAGTGGTGCATGGGGCAAAGGCTAATTAAATTAGATCATGCTATCCATAAAATGACGCTTCTGGATTTAAAATTGAGGATAAATTAAGATAGCAGTTATTTTCCTTCATTTGTTTTATTAAGTGGTTGCTGGTGCCTCCGTTAAGTAGGTCAAGGGGTTGAATGATTATATTTATTAATACAATGCAGATCGATCGTTTAACTAATTGAGTATTCATATTTACTGATTTTGTACAGATGCTTTCTCGAATTAGGAACCTTTTCTTCAATAAAATTGACAGGTTGAAGTGGTCTTGCATGCTGCGAAGACATACTGTAGCTCATCAGCATGACAAAAACCTGTAAAACTAGAATTTGCAACAAATTGTTTTTAAAAGCTTAAATAACCAAATTGTTCAATAATAGTGCCAAGCATGTTTATGTTGATGCTTTTCTTTAAGCATTTAAAAACAATTTACATCATCCATCATCCATAAATCAGAAGAAGAACTACTACTACTATTATTCGTACTTTTCGAAGCCTATATTAAAATATGTTTATGATAAGAATATGTATCTGCCGGTTTGGATAAAAGTACAAAACAGAATTTTAATATTCCAAGTTGCAACAAAGTGCAGCTTATATGGTTTTACATAGGGATTGCATATCAAAAACGTTTTGCTAGATTTTTCAGCCAAATATTTACTGATTGTTAAATATAATATCCGAATACGTATAGACATTTGAGGACTTGAGACATTCCCTAATAACAATTTTAGTTTCCTGTACAGCAGCAGAAGACATTTATTGATAGGACACTTTCCTGTACAGACTAAAGTGCCTCCGCTTGAAATTATATGATTAGCTTTATTCTTTCTATTCTTCTATTCTTTTCTAACTGTGTATTAAATAACCAAATTTAACCACCGATATTGCAATTGTAAATTTGAATATAAAATTGTGTAAACAATTGTTAAGATGTGATTATAAAATATTAGATTATGTGCTGACATGTTTAAGAAAATATAAGGCAAAGAGACATATGATACGGGACATAATAAATAACAATTATAAAAAAATCCATTGAAAAAGTTCATACGCACAAAGCAATTTTTTTTTTGAAGGTCAGTGGGGCTTTGCTCCCTGACAATTTCATTTAATAAAAAGGACTTACAAGCTAGACAACTACAAGTTACATGTGTCAGAAATCGCTGGACACAGGTAGAATTCCTAATTAACCAAACTATAAAGGTAAAATAAAAATGCTAGGTATCAGCTCTGCTTCTTACGCAATTTTCTGTATCCTCTTTTCTTGTCATAACATTTATGAATTTCAACACTGACGATCTTCTCGACTGCTTTGCTCTATTGGGAGAAGACTCTCCTGTTGTGTTTCCCACAACTGTTTTAACTTGTAATGATGGTGGTAGGGCTTCTGTTTGGTTCCACCAAAAATCCTGCAAGGTCCCTGGGTTACCAGAATGTGTTGGGATGTTGTCCTGCTATGTTAACCCCCTCCAAACTCTTCTGGAGTGGCTGCACTGGTACAGAATAAGATTTTTGGTTTCTACTCTGCCATCTCAGAAAATTTGATCAACAAGTGTGATGTTGCATATTCCGAGTCTTAAGATCTGCTGAATCCGTATTTTATTTTGAAGGGCTATCCAGAAAAAAACTTGACCTTTGTGGGAGCCTTTAGCTTCCAAAGTACTTTGTGGAATCTACCAAGGACTCTCACTGATCTTCATAACCCTGTAAGCCGAGGCACTGGTAAAGGTTGTGTTGTGTCCATCGCCATATAGTTTTCTGTGCACCAAGCAATTGTTGCAATCAAGAGATATAATTGGATATAACACTATTGTTCAGAATTAATTCAGAAATTGGTCATAGATTATCTGCACGAATTAAGTTGGTTAGAATGCAATTTTTTCAGACGTCTAAAATTTCTGTGAGTGTTGCAAGTTATTTTCAGTATGGTTATTATCTGTTGCAATTATTTGTAATTTTATTAAGCGTATGAAATAGATTTAGTTTCAATTCTGAAAATTCTTTTTGAAAAATACTGGCACAGCAGCACAGTTTACTCTTTTATCTGTTTTTGGTCTATTCCACTGTCAATTAGCAACAATCCTTGTGTTCTTTTACTGCTGTTAATTCTCCCATAACCCAACAATTATACCGTCAATTAAACAAAAGCAATTGTAGCCAGATCATATGGCGCTGGATGGGTCATCAGCATATGCCATTATGCACAACAGGGGATACTCTGCGCATACCATTAATCTTTATGGAAAATAAAGGAACCTCTGAAGGTCAAAGCTTTTTTGTGAGTGCAATACAATACAGAATTCTAACTAAAACAGATTTTGCCTACTAGAAGATGCAATATTACTCGAGATTGTACATTATGTGCAGATGATCAGCTAGAAATGAGGGATCACATCCAATGGTCTTGCAGGTACTCACAAAACTTCTGGTGGGGATTACAGACTACTGTTTAACAAAACTACTCGGTTTACAAGACAGCTGATTGATGCGAGGGTACCTTTATTATCTCAATCCCAGTCCGACCGCATGGGTATGTCAATTTGTACGTATACATACATATACATACATACATACATTCACACATACATATATATATACATACATATATACACACATACACATACACATACACATACATATACGTACACACACACACATATATACATACACACACATATACATATAAATATACATATATATTGAAGTAAGGTTAGTTATTACGTAAAACATGCTAGCTAATATTACATACACCAAACCATGAAATAAGGCGAGTTCAGCAAAAAAAAAAAAAATTCATAAACAATGGGAAAAAACAAAAAAGATGAAAGAATGAGTGCTCAAATTGAGCCAATGTCTGAGAACAATAGTGAACTGTTGACGCCAAAGAAAAGTACCAATTTATTCCACGTACGACTGACTATAAAAAATAGAACAATGAAATTTACCACAGTAAAAAAGGGGTAAATTATCTCGCTATGGGACCTGGTGCAGGTATGTCTTCCATGTTAGCCATCTCAAAAACACTGTTCTGACTAATATCACTTACAAAATTGTGATTTCTTGAATAATCTTGTGAGTTTGTATGAGTTATACTCTCTCTACAGACGCCCTCTGTAGAGATCTCCAAATCAAGGCTTTCCTTGAGTTCTGCAACTACTATGGTCATGGTGGGCCTCTGAGCAGAGCTGGGTCCTGTGCACTTGCATGCCAGGTCAGTAACCTTCCAAACAGAGTTTATATCATACTGCCCCTGCATTCTTTGATCCACTATGCTTTCTATGTCTCCTCTTGATAGTTTTTCATCCACCCATTACTTTAAAAGGGGAAGAAAAAAAAAAATTTTTTTTTGGGGAAAAAAAAAAAAATTATTCTTATCAGATCATTGTAACTAAATCGAAAACACAATTTATAGTTAAAAGGTTTTTTAGAAAAGAAAAAAAAATTTTTAGAAAAAAAAAAAATATTTTTAAAAAAAAAAAAAAAAAAAAAAAAAAAAAAAAAAATTTATTAAATAAAATTTTTTTTTTATTTTTAAAATTTAAAACAAAAAAAAAAATTTTTTTTATTTAAAAAAATTATTTTAAAAAAAAAAAAAAAAAAAAATAAAAAAAAAAAAAAAAAAAAAAAATAAAAAAAAAAAAAAAAAAAAAAAAAAAAAAAAAAAAAAATAATTAAAAAAAAAAAAAAAAAAAAAAAAAAAAAAAAAAAAAAAAAAAAAAAAAAAAAAAAAAAAAAAAAAAAAAAAATAAAAAAAAAAAAAAAAAATTTATTTTTTTTTTTTTTTTTTTTTTTTTTTTTTTTTCGGTTCTCAAGATCCAACATTTCTTCTCCTCCTTTATTTGTTCTGTTGCTTTCAAATGGTTTTGGAAGTTTTGAATGGACATCTGTATGAAAGATAACCAGAGTTATATCTTTCCAATTTCTGATTGATAGAACGAAAGATACAGTATGCAGCTTATTATTATAATAATATAAAAAAATTGAAGAGTTTCCTACTAAAAAAAAAAAATAACAAAGATGTTTTAGATGCTAAAGAAAATATCTTTCTGTTGTTACAATAGATATCCCACTGATATAATACCAGAAGAGGTATTTCTTGAAAAAATAAGAAAATAACTCAATTTAGCCTAAGACGACCAGTTTCAAATAGTAACTCCAAATGGTATACTAGTTTGCACCACCTAGAATTTTCAGATCGAATTCAAAAATTTCAGTCTTTCATTTTAAAAAATCCTCATCTTAATTACATTTAGATAAATGTAGCAGATAATAAGATAGAATACAATACAATTACCTTTATCTAAAATTACAATAGAGAACTGAGATTTTATTTATCTAGATAGGAAAAAAAAATGAAAAGTTCTGGACTTACATTTGCGCCTCCTCAAACACACTACTATCATAAGGACAGCTGCAACGAGAAGCAGCCCAACCACACCAGTGACTGCTTTAATAACAACTAGATTTGGAGTTGGAGATGGAGGTGGAGGTGGAGGTGCACTTGGAGTTGGAGGTCCAAACCTAAGTGGAAAAATCAATGAAAAGGCAAACAAATTAGAAGTTCAGAGAGCTATCATAGGTAATTTTAAAAAGAAGGCATTAAGCAAGGATTTTACTAAAAGCATTTGCAAGTATTCTTATTGCTGATGGATCAACTTTTCATCTGTCGATCTTCATATTCTGTATGACATGATTTGTTTTCAGCTTTACTGAACTTCATGGATTGAAATTGGCCGACCCAGTTTGACTTTTATTTGTCAAAAAGAGACAGAGATGCACACAGATTTACAATTACTCTTTTTTTATTTGAAGAGCTGTACTGGCAGTATGGTTAAATCCCTGGTATTGGGGTACCTTAATTTAACAAAAAAATAAATAAAGCCTGTTTTTACCCTTTCTTAGATTTTTGGTGTTTTACTTTTCCCTTCTGTACACACAATCCATTTGATAAGATTTCCTGCAAGAATCTCATTGCAGTATTGATAATTTGGACTTAATGATGTGCACTTATCTAACAAGACGATGAGTATCTTTACTTTTACATCAAATATATATATTATTATTTGTGTAATTATAATGCCATGTGCAGTTTTTGGTTTTTTACTCATCTTTTATTGTTAGTTCATTTCCTTAACGAGACATAATAAATGATGGTCCCAGGATAACAAAAATTGTCCAGCTCTAAAATTAACACTCAATAGCAATGAGACATACCTAAACATTAAACTTCCATCCTGTTTTCTTTTCTGAAGACCAGGCGGAAGGGTGGTTATAATCTTGTCATTTCCTGTTATATCCCTGAAAGTTCCATAAAATTATAACTGAATTTGCGATATCTTATTTCTTTATGAAAATAAAGGTTAATTTGCAAACCTACAAGGAATGTAAGAGCAAATAAGTTATCTAGGAAAGTAGGAAGAGCTCCTGATAAGTCATTATATGATAAATCCCTGTAAAAAAGGTAGAAAGCAACAACAAAACTTAGCATGATAACTGAATTCTACCTATGCCAGAAAAGAATTGCAATACTATACTATCACTTTAAATGGAGAAAGAAAATCAATCTAAAAAAATGATCTTAGCTTAAAGGAACATACAATAACTGAAGAGCGGCTAGATTTTCAAAAGAAGATACTATAGCACTTGTAAGTCCACTTGATGATAGGTTTCTGTTAAAAGACACATCTTACTAATCAGAATTATTGTAGCTTCTCTCTCTTTTCAGAAGTAAAATGTATGACGTATTGAAATGCTCACAAAGCTGTAATCCTTGGAGTTTTGCTGGAATCAGAGGTGCAACTGACACCACTCCACAAGAATTCTTTAGGAGCACAAGGATCACCACCCCAGTCTTTGTTCACATTGTAATTCTCTTTAATTGTATTCATGGCAGTAACTTCAATTGCAATAAAATACATTAGGTCATGTTAATTACTAAAAATTACTAGGTAATTATGTCCTTCAGATAAATATTTGAAATAAAAGTTAACGTTAAAATTTTCTTGAGAGTAATGGAAGGAGGGCTCAACTATGGAAAAGTTAAAAGAGTATGAAACTTTTCTGTATTGTTGTTTAAAGAAAACCAACAACTATTTCCAGTTCAAAAAAAGGCCTTCCTAGTGCAAAAGTATGCAATTTTTTGTTACATTCCCAGCTATTGAAAACTAAACCAGGGTTCTCGCATTAAAAGGATTAGAGATCATAGCATGAATAATTTAATGAAGTACATAGAATTAGACAACTACGAAGAAACATACCATCATCCGTAGCAGTGGGAATCCCATTGGTGGGTGTCATGACATACAGCTCAAATGCATTCATCAGAGGTGGGAGAGTTGATTTTGAAGTAGCCTTAAGTGACACATTATATTCATTGTAACCTGAGGGGAGATATACCTCTGCGAGATTTGTTTTACCAGGTACAACAGACCGTATTACATAATTTGATGAATTTTCATTGACAAATATATCAAACTCCCTAAGAGCAGTTGATAGTATGTTGTTGATCTCACAAATGTGAAAAATTATTAAAAATTTTGTGTTTTCATTGGCAGTATTCCAGGAGATATCAAGGGATTGTGTGGTGTTTAAAGTGGTTGCTGCAGTTTGCATGACAAGAGATGGGGCCGCGAAGTAAGTGTCTGGCTCCACGATGGAGCTGGTTGAGAGATTTGTCCATGTCTCCTGCATGTAGGGCCACCAAATCCGGTCGTATGGATCGTCGGGGTACCTATTTTAGTTTGTTAATAAAGCAGTGGAAGAGGACTATGAGTTGTGACCATATAGTGCTTTAGTTGATGAAAAAATGTCTTAATTACCTTGGCATCTCTTTTCTAATGTATTAAACAAAATTCTAATTTTATATGGTGATCAATTTATGTTTTCACTTCCTCTGTAGTTTGACCATAGTAGAGAATCTCGTTCCAATTAAATCATAGAAGTTTGGTGTCCATATCCATCTTGAATCACCCAAATCAAGATTGTCTCATTGTTCTGAAACTTACATGTAATATTAATTTATTCATTATAAATTACTAAAAGATAAAACAAAAATTATGAAAAGTACGTTACGATATTTTCTAGAACAAATAGTATATCTAAATATATTCCAGAACAAACAGTACATCTAAATTTATCATTGTTTGAGTTAAATTAACATATTTACCTTACAAAATTACTTGCTCCTAAATTCAGCCTAGCGAAGGAAACCAATGATTGTATAGAATCTGATTTAAGGGTCTTCATGGCCTATTCTGCTCGAGATAAGGTGCCGTTTTTTTAATAAGGCAAACTTGTAGGCAGTCAGGAGCTGCTGTGGTTATAATCTCAGTCATGAATGCATCATCTACAGTGGTTATATTAACTGTATCCCAATAATTGACTCCCAAATGAACATCAAAGGTTATTGGAGTCTTATTGAATCCATCATAGTTTCCATACATGAATAATCCTCTTATAAGGTACTTTGATCCTACTTTTATGGATCTTATGGTGTAGCAATTTCGGGTCCCGTTGGGAAAGCTTCTGACAGTCAGAAATTCATTTCGTAGTGTCCTTGTGGCATATTGCAAAGCAATTTTGTAGTTCACTCCCGTGTTGATGAATTGATCATCAGAAACGTAAGCCAACTTAGTAGTGAGATCTCCCAAGGTAGAATTCATTCGGATCACGTCCACAGTCAATGTTTAAAAAACCTGTAAAGGGAAAGTGATGACAAATTATTTTAAAATTATAAAAATAAAGGGATAAATGGAAAGTGGCGACAAATTATTTTAAAAATTATATAAAAAAAAGCATAAATAGATAGTGAAGAAAATTATATAAATAAAGGTAGAAATTCTACCGAAACTTGCTTCGCATTATTATGAACAAGTCGTTCATCATCCATAAACTATATTTATTAAGGAAGTTTATGTCCGTTTGCATCAAATGAAAAAAAAAACAGAACTTTAATAATCCAAATTGTAGCAAAGCTTAGCATAAGGTTTTACTAGGGATTGCATATCAAAAACATTTGAGGAATTCATCATAATACTCCAATGACTATAATTTTGTTTCCTGTAAGCAGAAAAAGGTATTTGATATGCCACCTTTTCTTATACAGACTAAATATATTACCTACATTCGAAACAATATGAGATAAGCTATTTTCTTTCATTTTTTCCCATTCTTTTCTACTTGTATCTTAAATAATTATATTTTATTACCAAAATGACAATTGCAAAGTTGATTATAAAATTATTACAGAATTGGTTACAAACTTGATTGTAATTATAAAATTGTTACATTATGTCTTGACATGTTGAAGTAAATATAAGGAAAGAGATATGAAAAAAAATAGCAATATTGCTAGCTGTCAAATTAATTATTCTAAGTACATACTACATACTACATACGCAAGAAGCAATTGTTGCGATCAAGAGAAATAATTGCATATAATTAACAATATATAGTGCATTAACAGAAGTGATTCTATATTTGTAATAATGCATTCAGGCTTACCAGTAGAATCAGGCTGGCTATCAACCCGTATAGTAGACACAGAAATCACAAGAAGAACTAATAAGCATAAATTTTTCCCTACTGAGGCGGCTTCCATTTTTCTTCTCCTCTTGATCAACGTGTTAACGAGGGAAAGGTCCTTTCTATGATATATATATCCAACTGTCTAACAAAATCTAAATATTATCTATTAGATTTATTTAAAATGAAAATGCAAGTATGACTCCAACAAAACAGGTTAAGGAGAACACGTCTATATATGACGGAATAAAATGTGTCAACCACCAATTTTTCTTTTCGTTTTATTTATATATAATCGATCGTGGCTCCATCGAAAAGTTAG
Source organism: Carex scoparia (assembly GCA_024447655.1). Classification (NCBI taxonomy): domain Eukaryota; kingdom Viridiplantae; phylum Streptophyta; class Magnoliopsida; order Poales; family Cyperaceae; genus Carex; species Carex scoparia. Next base: position 2,664,327 of record JAJHPE010000033.1, read on the forward strand.
TCCATAGAGAGACTCTGAATCTGAGAACCAAATTTTTGGGCTCTTGCATCTTACTCTCGTTAGTCCCCAAGCGCAATGCCATGGTGGTTTAATTGGACCAGGTCATTTACATGTGCTGCATGAGAATTTTGCAAAGTCAACGTACCATTCGTACTTTTTGGGATTGTTATATTTATCACTAGCTATAGTATTATTCATGATGATTGTTTTATTTTGACGAAGTTTTTTTATTGCATATTCAAATGATTAGCAATGATCATCACTTTGGTGTATTTTATATGGTTGTTCCAGAAATTTTTATTAATATCCAAAATAATTAAAAAAATTCAAAATCTATACCATTTTGACTGAGAATTCAAAATATGCCCAAACCGGTAAGCACTAGCTAAGTTTTTTTTTTTTTTTTATGGTTAAATAATTAAGTTTGTTATTGGTTGGAATCTATTTTAATTAATTACGAATATTATATTTATCTTCGAAGCCTCCACCTCCAAAACAGCCGTTGTTTTGAGCCGTCGTTTTTAAAATAAAGTAAATGATTAATGTTTTGAACAAAATGCATTATAACTAAAGACACATTTTAGGGCGGTTTAGAGAATATAATTAAAATTAATAATAAAAAGTGTACATTGTGCAATAAGAGTGCACATTTGGAAAACCGCCAAGCGACCATTTAGACGTCAAATAATGAGTTCGAAAAAGTAGTTGTTGATCGATCACATTAACAATTGCTAAACTGCAATTGTTACTTGAACCAAAATGCTTGACAATTATCAACAATTGATTTATTATACAAAAACTGACAAATAATGTGCATTATGCAATTTACAATTATTCATTGAATAATTGTTTAGTATGCAATACGAAATATCCATGTATGCAATCAAAGAGCTAGGCATATATAGAAAATTGAGCTGGAGCGGTTAGGTTTTGATGCACGCACTACTACAAATATGGGCTCTTCTTACCTCCTGTCTTCTATCGGTTTGAAACATTTTTTATCAAAACTAAAAGTAAAGAGGTGTTGCGGTAAATTTTATAATTAATTCAATCTTTATTCTATCGGTTTTACATGCATTAAAAAAACTGATAGAAAAGATTGTCTAGCTTCTTCTATCGATTTAAAACCGTGAACTGTTAGAAGAGGTTCAACTTTTTTAATTTATTGGATTGTAGAGCTAATAAAAAAAATGTCGCATTTATTCTATCGGTTCGTTCTACACTTAGAACTTGTTCTATCAGTTCTACACTTGAAATCGATAAAAGAAGACCATTTTGAACTCTTAACTTAAATAGAAATTTGTGCAATTTTCACTAAATTCTACCACTCCTCACAAACACTCTCCCTTTTCCTCGTTTGGACCGCCTTTTCCCTCGACTCCTATAGCGGTGTCCTTCCCAACCTCAACAACCAACCCCATGTCGCGTCCTCTCTTCTCCTAGATTTGATTATTATCTCAACCCCTAGCTGCTTCTGTCAGAGCTAATTCTTTGAAACCCTAGATGCTTCGCTTCCACCAAATCTGATTCTCTCAAAATCATATTAAAAAGAAAACACAATACATACATGATTCTAAATAACAAACCGAGTATGGTTAAATAAAGAATACATGGACGCTTTGTAGAAACAGTGTATTTAACCATTATTATTGTACATGGTTACTTCGACCGTGTAGAAACTACTATTTTCAGCGCCTTTTTTTTGGAGACCTAACACGGTTGATTTTTGTTAACCGTGTATGTTAGTACTATATATACACAGTTCAGAAATCGTGTACAATGTATCCACCTATTTATACACGATGCTCGCAGACACTATCGTGAAACCATATGTCATTAGTCTTTCAGACCATGTACGTATGGTCGCGTTTTCTGTACTAGTGTTTGTTGAAATGCTAGAAGATTTAACTTGAGTTCAACAAAATTATTTTTTTAATTTCTTATAATATATAATTTTTTATTATATAATTCAAACAATATTTTTGTATTATTTTAAATATTGTAAAATTAACAATCTGAACATTTTGTTTGAATTAATACTTCGCCGTACTATTTTAACACAATAACTTGAATGGTGTTATTTTATGAACTATTCTTTTAAAGATTCATATGTTAACTTGCCAATCTATTTGTGTATTTCTTAGATTGTGGGCCTTATGGAATTACCATTATTTGTTACTTAGAATAGATCTGATGCAGATTTTAATTTTGTTTCATAAAAGGTCAACCAAACTCCCAACTTTTTGATGCATATTTTATTTGAAGCGATAAATGGACTTGTTTAATTGGTCCTTCATATGTAATAAGTCTAACCGGATTTTTTTTATACATCAATGAAAAATGCAATTATTGGAAAGTTTCGGCTGATTTTTTGTTAAATATTTATTTTCAGTAGAATGACGCTTTGGGAATTGAAATTGAGGACACAGATGCCAGTTATATATATTTCTTTTCATTTTATTTAATCTGTTCTTTCAAGTACCTCCGACCCTCTTTAAGCAGGTCAAGGGGAATCAGAAGAGAAAAGTTTTGGAAAGCGCTCGGCACTATATGAATGATTATATTTAATAATAAATATGAAAATTGTACGTTTAACTTAGACTATTCATATTTAATTCTGCTTAAATTCTTGGATTGGAAACCTTTTCTTCAATAAAAATGACAACAAGTCCATGTGATCCTGTTTATATATACCAGATTTGTTATTTTTGAGTTCGTTTATACAGTTATTTTTAGCTTATCATAGTTTTCAATAAAATTAATTAACAACAGGTCCATGTGTTTCTGACATTAAGTAATTACTCTTGTAGTTGTACCATGCAAGTTAAAACATGGTTTCGTGGTTGATGAAACGGACTTCTTATTTATTTTTTTTTCAAAAAATAAAATAAAATTAATTAGTCTAGTGGCATGCATACTGCATAGAGATATATATAGTAGTACTGTACTCCCATGACGATGAATTGATCATCTGATATGAAAGTCAACTTAATATGACTATCAACAAAGTTAGAATTTGGCATGTAAACCTAAGCAAAGGAACTGACCATAAATTATTTAAAAAAAAAGTTCAACAGAAACATGCATGGCACTATTATTGAACAAGTCATACATCATCCATAACTTCCGAATTGAACAAGTCATACATCAAGTATACATATATAATAATTTTTATAAGATAGAACTCATGTTGTTGTTTTTATGTGTTGAATAATTGAATTGCATGGTTTGACATTTAGTTTATTGTCTAAAGTTTTAACTATGTCTTTGTTGTACTCTAAAATGTTGCTAATTGAATATATGGGACATTAGCAATGTTTTATGTCTGGAAATACCTAAAATGCATATGAATTCTCTAGAATGGATTGAGAATGATATTCCAAAATTCTTAGTATGATTCCCTATATGAAACTATGAATTTTGATGTATGGTGCACCTATAACTCAAAACAATGCAAAAGTTATGAAATTATCACAGAATATGCTGACATGGCAGCCTGTGATTGGTGCCACACAAGCACAGAGGGCTTACAAGTCATCTAAGACTCCTCTGGGTGTAATATGGGAGTCGCATGGAAATACCCTGACTTTGCGCCCACCTGTCATAGACTCAAGCTACTTTTCGCTGGGTCTGAGAGATGGACAAACATGGTTCATGAGATTATAACTTGGTACACCGGATTGTCGGTGGTGTGGTTGATGGTACACCAGACTCACCTAGGAAACCTATCAGGTCGTTTAGATTTAAAACCTGGCGCTTTGACCCCTTCAAATTGCATGGTCTCGGTTCTTGATGCACCTCGTTATATCATATTCATGGTCCACTATGCACCGAACTCAAACAGAGGAAAGGGTAAATGATAAAACGCGATTGGCTCCAGCACATAGAGGCCGACATGCGGGCCCTGCTGACGTCACCGTCTCCCTCCTCTCTTCTCCTTCCTTTCTGCTTCGCCCGAGCATGGAACTCAAAGTTTGAAATTGGTTCAAATGGAAGGGTGATTGAATGCATGGCTATCTAGACCTAAGAAGAGACATCGTATCTTACCCTATTATGTCTTCTCTCGGGCTCAAGACAATTATTGCTCCTTCAGTGCAATCCGAAAGATAATGGGAAAGAGATGTTGGAAACTCACTCCTCAGAACAAATTGGGTTTCAATGTTTTAAGAGAACACTCATGGAGAACTATAAGAACTTCCAATTTGAATTGAAATAAGCTCATGTATGCGAATTAGAAGAATGGTGCTAAGCCCGGTTCATGACATAGCTCGGGCACATATAATTCGGCCCCAAAGGGTAAATTGAACCCTGGAGCAGTGTAAGCCATTTGATTCAATGCTATATGTCGTGTTTCTGATGTCAGAGATGCCATAACCAAGACAGGCACATGTTTAAGCCCGGTATGCCGCCAATGCAACGGATGCAACCCGTTATAGCTGTTGTCAGCTCAATGGTCCCCATGGACACGTGTTACACACTCTTTGAATGATGCCAACAAAGAAATATTGTCCCTTCAATGCTGAAGATCACGCAATGCGTGCATGCTCTCTCTGACCGGCCGATCAATGGGCCAAAACATGACATGTCATCCTTTGAGCTAATCCAAAGGTTCAAAGTGATTTAAATCGCATGAAAATATCTGAATCAATGCTAAAAGCATGACTCCTGCCAAAATAGGCACATGGATACGCATGGATTAATCTGAACCATGAATCAAACATTTGACAGATGTGATGAAAGCCAGTATGCAGGCACATGATCCGAAACCCTAGCTTATTGCCCTATATAAGGCACCGTACACCATGCTCTTGATAACAACAACATACACCCCATAGGCTTACAGATACACTCTGAGATCTTCCTCTCTCTCTCTACTGTTATAGGATATCCATTAGCAAAGCTTCTCAATTCTTCTTCTTCCATACTACAATTGAATATGTAATATAGATAGAAATGGAGATGTAAGCCCCTCAGGGGGCTGTGCTATGTCATAAACTTCCTTTGAATGAAGATTTTTAGTTTAATTCTTGTTTCTTTCCTTTACTGTCATATGATCCTCTCTTTCTTTCTTTGCATTTTCTTTCTTTTGGAGCTTCTGACATGAAAATGTGAGGATTTCATGCTCAAAGATTTGAGCTTGCTGTATAGCAAGGAAGCATGAGATCTAATGATAAAAAATTACCTTTTATGCTTATTTCTTGTTCTTTCTATACATGCATCTGATCTAAACCCTTCCTTAGTGTCTGAAAAGGCAAATGATGGATAATAATGCACTTGTTGAGCTTTTACAGTTCCTTATGCATTGGAGTTCTTCAAATGTCTTATTAAGGCATTAAAGAAGTATAACACATAATAAAATGACAATCTGACCCCTTTGATCTTCTTAAAGTAAGTTTTATGAGTGAAGATGTGGTAATTGAGCTATATTAGTTCTTGCTGTATCAGATCCATTAAGTTTACTTTGTAAAAGGAGATCAAAGTTCTTAATAATGCACAAATATCAGGTCCAGCCAGGTTGAGCTTCATAGCATCCCTACTGGTACCTTTGACAGGCCCTTATGCACATAGATACCTGATCTCAGTAGCATATATACAGCTTTTATGCTCAATATAGGTATATGCATACTGTGTCTATGATCCCTCAATGATTTGCCTCTTTAAAATATGAAATAGCATGTTAAAATCATGATTTTCAAACAAATAAGGACCTTTCTGTAAAACTGTCACTGTGACAGAGGTTTAGATATTCAAATGTGCTTAGCTGAGCTTGATTCTCATGATCTTGGAGCTTTGATCATGTTCTCATAGGAACTGGTACCAATCCAGTGGTATAGAACCACTGAACATGGTTATATGATTGAACCAGACCTCAAATGCATGATATAACATTGCTACACAGTCCCCGGTACATGACCAAACAAGGACTCAGTGATATAACACAAGCTATGCCCAACTGGTACATTGCAAGATACACAAATGCACTCAGATGACCTCTGCTGACAAATCTGTCAATTCTGATAAACACAAGAGCTAAAATAAAAATATAAGATCACAGTCAAATAAAGGACTCAAAAACATACAACATGAACACAAATTTTATATTTTTCTGATACCCGCATGTACTGTTAAGCTTGAATATGACCTCTGACACCCGCATTGCCCTTTTCATGCCTTAAATGACGCTGAAATGTGAAATACAAAATATAGTCAGAATCTACACTCTCTGCCAATTATTATAGATATAGATTTTGCTCAAATCCAGTTTTCATGCTGTCCAGAATAAATTCTTGAATTAAATAGAAAAATTCTGCCACTGTTGGACACTTATACCCCTGTCAGTCTAGAACAAATCTTTAAATATATAAATAAATTTCCAAAAATTATAAAAATTCTCCTGAACACTCTTTACATATCATGTTACATGCTCATAATCTCATCCAACATGTTTCCTCATAAAATCTGTATTTAAAAATAAAAACTCTGATAATTCAAATGTCAAGATATGCATATGATACATGAACATGTACAACCAACTTCCAGAGATCAAATTTGATGTTCTTAGGTCTCTGAATTGTCTCAAATCAATTTTAAATGATGAATTCAATGTCCAATTTTGATCTATGCCCTTTGTATCACATACCGGTACCAAATCAATACTGTGCCGAGACTATAGATTCAGATTATACTATAATCCCAAATTGATACTGTCACACCCCGAGACAACCCGCCACGTATTTATACGTAAGGCGTGTGCACATCACATACATTATCAACAATAATTACTCATGCAACATCTCAAAGTCAAACAAAGTCTTCTAACACCATAAATAGTTCAAGTACATAACACACATTCGACATGAGATCAAGACAAACATGGCAAAGAAATCGATAATTGCCATGTTAGTCAATGTATCCACTTCTAAAGACAGAACTTAAGTTTAACTAAAGAAATTAAAAAGATACTTGAGCCATCTACACGTTGACTTTCTGATCCGCATCCCTCCTATTCGTGCTCCCGGTCGGCTTCATCATTTCCTGGAACCCATATAAAAGTGTAACGGGTGAGAGATCGAACAGTCTCTCGGTACAAAATTTAGTTCCAGTCCCGAAGTTTGTCAAATTCACTTATTAATACAAACAGGATATCAAAATTATATCCTCACATGCTATGAAATATTTAAAACACACACACGCACAAACACACACACACTTCTTTAATTATCTTTCAAGTTTTTCCTTTTTATCCTTTCATTTGCCAATCCAGTGGGAAATCCATCCAACACTGGAAGACCGCCAACTCGCTGAGAAATCCATCCAACAACAAGAGGCTTTCTCACTAGATGGGGAAATCCACCCTACACTAGATATTGGTTGTCGCACTAGACAAGGAATCCACCCTACCTAGATCTTTACCTGTGACAGGACCGCTTTCCCCTACAGTCACGTTAACGAGGGGTCTAGTCGAACCCAGACCCAATGTACATGCGTTCAACACACGTTGGCTCCTTTCCTTTAACTTATCTGTTATATTCAACATTTGTTTCATTTAACGCTACACAATGTCATACTCAACACATCCTACTTACAAGTCTCATGATCGATGTGAATAATCCTATTGAATTTCTAAACAAGCCAAAGAGATCGTTCGATTCAACATGCACAATTCAAAAATAAATAAAATGCACACAAAATGGTAAGTATAATTTGATAATGTCCAGAAAATCCATACCAGTTGTCCAAGAAACCCGTTACTTCTTACTGCAGAACTCGAACCTAGACCAGGCAATACGGTTTCTAAATTAATATTTATGCATATTTCTAAGTAGACAAGTCTATCGCTAAACTATTTTTTTTTGCCATGTACAAAATCCGAATTTCATTCGTAAGAGTTAAACAGAAATATATTTGTTATTATACAATCAGACAAATAAAATAGATATTGCTTTTCATGAGTAATTTAGGATTAAATTATTGATAACTTTTTAGAATATACTTTTCTGTAATAACAAAAACTTTAGGGTTTATTACCATCTAACAAAATAACCAATTAGAATCATTTTATGATTAACACGATCTGAGACTATTTAGTATAAACAAAGTTAATTCTAAATGTTCAATTGCCCTTTATACAGGCTGATTGTTTGTATACTGGAGATATATCAACTGAGTCAATTTCAAGTCGGATATATAAAAAAATATTAATAATGAAAGTAAGTTAGATAGATCGACACAATATTGTCGATTCTGAACTAAAATGAAACAGATGAAAATACGATTATATAAAATATTTAAGTATTGTTTAACAAAATAGTTTATGGAATTCCTTAAGTTTCTGACAATCGAAACTCATCTTAATTTCCACCGATTATATAATCTAGAGATTTTATCAAATAATAAAATATAATGAATCTCATAAAATAACCAATTTTCAGAAATTATTTAATTTTCAAGAATTTTTATCAAATAAATAAATATAACATAGAGATTATATCAAATAATAAGTATAAGAAATCTTATCAAATGAGTGAATATAAAATATTGTCAAATCAGACAATTGAACATAATATTATATGTTCTATGAGAATTCTTACCAAACAGAAGATTAATAGTTACCATGCAAATAATTGAACATAGGTCGAATATCTTGTTTTCTCAATTTGAAATTCCAACAGGAGTGATGAATGAAAGAGAATAGATAATGTATGAGTCTCACCATTTTTTTTTCTTAACCTTCTGCAGAGAGATCCGATGGATGAAAGTTTTATTTTATAGGAACAGTTTTTTAATTTCCATAAGGTTTCAGAGAGGCAGCAATTGCCGATTGGTTTTTTTTGAAGTTGTGATATTTAATTTAGAATAATTGCTATATTACTCGTTGCTATTGAATCAATTGGTTATATTGGGCTTCTTTTGTTTAAAATTTCTATGGTCCTTTATACGGACTAGTAATTTCATGATATGGACAAGAACATATGGATTTCCTATTCACGGTATTTTAATTTGGTTAATTTGTTCAAATTGATCATATGCTGACAGAAGAAAATATAATCAAATAGAAGAATAAATATATATCAAATGTTTATATCATTGAACAAATTATATCTATTAAGATTATAACTTGGCTCCTTTATAATAAAAATAACTTTGGGGTCATCGGTGAATAACTCCCGGGGTCTTCGGTGAAATTTTACCATTTAATAAAAAAAATAACGAAATTAGAATCATCATGTGAATATATATACATAGTACGATGTATATCACTACTACAAAAAACATCTTCCTACACTGTACCTTATACATGGTTTTTCTCAATTTTATAAAAAAAATGTGTATGAAATAGGATTTTTCCAGAGTTCTAGGAATTCTACACGAATATTAACTTAAAAATCAGTGTCCGTGTGGAAATTAAGCTTTTATACACGGATATTTCATTAAATATCCATGTAGGAATGGTGAGAGAGCTACACGGATATTTAATGAAATATCCGTGTAGGAAGGTCTTTTGTACACGGTTTTTTTTATTTAAATAGCCGTGTAGATATGTTGACTGAGCTACACGGATTTATAGTTAAATATCCGTGTAGGAAAGGCTTAGTAGGGTTTTAATGAAATAAAATTGTTATATTCCAGCGCCGTTTTAATCAATATTACTCTCTCTCTCTCTCTGTATTGAATATTGGTTTGATTTCTGCGCACAAGGAGGGAATTGGCAAATTCAAATTTTGTATTTCTCCTCTTTATCTTGCTAAGGTTAGTCATGTGTGTATATATATATTTTTCTTTACCATTGTTGGGTTATTGAAGAAAGTTGTTTTTCTTAGGGTTTTGGTTGGTTTCACCACTGTTGGTTGCTATCCTCTTCGCCACTCTCCCTTAGGGTTCTGGTGCCAGTTCTGTCACTTTAAGCACCACTTCTATTTAAGCAAAATGCAAAAAATACATACATGTTTAATTTTTTTTTTTAAGAAATTAATTTTCACAAATTTTTTTTTTTTACAGATTCAATTTTTTTTTTAAGAAATTAATTCAAAACTGAAATTTTTATTCTCTATTATATTTGTATGAATATATATGTTGATCCTTATTTTTTTATAGGGTGCAATATTGTTGGAGCATTTAACAAGAGCATATGTCTGGATCCATGCAACTCCTTTTGATATGTTGGATCTATGACTTAGTATGTATGAAATTTCGTAAAAGGCTTGTATGTACAAAAGACTATGTATATATATGTGTTGTAAAATGCTACATGTATATACAAAATGCTATCTATTTATTTTTGCAAAAGTTGTGTATTTATTTTCTAAAGGCTATGTTATTAATTGAATATATATTATTGGCTAGAAAGTGGGGCTAGTCCAAAAAATAAAATAAAATAAAAATAAGACAATACTACACGGATATTTAAATAAATCCGTGTAGGAAGAGGGGAATAAAATATTAGTAATTGTACCTTCCTACGGTTTTTTAATTTAATATCCGTGTCTCTCTTCATCCGGATTTATTAAATATCCGTGTGGAATCCCTTCCTCCGGATTGTTTGATTATATCCGTGTAGCTAGGTCGAGCTACGGATATTTAGTTAATATCCTGTAGGAAACTATTCGTACACGGATATTTATTAAAAAACCGTGTAGCTCTCTTGCAGTGCGATGTACTTTGGTAGGTTTTCCACACGGATCATTACGAATAATCCGTGTAAGATTGGTATAATCGTACACGGATAATTATCCGTGTGTAAATGTTGCACTTTCCTACACCTTAGTATTACACACGTTTCCAAATCCGTGTAGCTACGTCATTTTTTGTCCGTGTACAAACTGTGTTTTTGTAGTAGTGTATGGTTGTATATAAACTGGAGACATATAAATAAATGAATTAGTTTCAAGTCAGGAAGTTTATTTGTACGTGAAATTCAAAATGTTAATATTAATGATAATTAATTTAAGTTACTTAATTAGATTGAAATATTGATTCAATAATGATAACAGAAGAAGATATTATATAAAATACATATAATTAAATTTGTAGGATGCTTTGATCAACTATATACCTTATATATATATGAGGAAATTAGTAATATTTTATAAGACATCATTCATATAGAGACAGTACGAAGTAATCTTCTTACTCCTGTCGATTTCAAAAGATTAAAAACAGATAAAATACCAATATCTAAAATATTTTATTATGATTTAACCAACTGATTTATGAAATTCCAAAATTTTCTGAGGAGTCGCTAATTAATTTAATTTATCTGTGGAGAGGCTCTAATTGTAGGTGGTTATGTTTAGAAGTTATTATTTAAATTTGAGTAATTATTATTATAAAAATTTTAGGTTGCCGAACCATATGCTAAATTGGTTAACTTGTCAAAATATATTAACTTATAAATATATGTGAACTTTGGACAACAGTGATTTTTATTCAAGTTGGTGATACTAAGTTACTTACTAAAATAATATATTTAATGAACGAAGAATAAAAATATATATATGAACTATATATATCGCACTTTAATTTGGTATTTTCAAAATACATGGCATTACATTATTACCACAAAGAATTTTGTCCTCAAAATTCAAAAACTAAATTGTATTTACTTTTACTCAAAATACATGACATTACAGATACCAATTATGACTTTATATGATCAAAACGATGTCAATCAACCAAAGAATTGAAAGAAATAATGTCTAAATCGGAGTAAACCTCAAGTTGGTACCGATAGACCAACCTTCAGCCGAGAACCGCCACCTTGATGACCGCCGGTGACCGATAATGATGCTAACATACTCCTGGAGTCATGGCGATGCAGACTGTACTGCCCCGAGGCCTCTCTTGGCCGGAGTCGCGCTGGAGCTATGCTCCCTAAGTCAGACTGGAGTCGTCCAGTGCCGTCAGACTTCTATCAAATTTGCATGGATATTGATGCAACATGGGCTGCATGATAAAGGCGCCAAAATATAAGTTCAAATGGAATACGGATCTTGATGTCATATGAAAAATCGAACGGTTCAGGATTAAAACCATGTCATATTTAATTCTGACCTCTGGGGCCACTTGTCATATTTAATGAGAATTTGATCAGTCCGAATCTTGAAACCCAACACTGATCTCAAAGGCCCATAAGCCCAAATCAAATCCCTGAACACATCTTAAAGCCTAAATCCAAATCTCAAAGCCCAAATTTTTGATCCAATGGCCCATAGCCTCTATAAATAAATAAATAATAAACATTTTACACATATGACCCTCTCACAAATTAAAATATAACCCGAAGTCCCTAAAATTTTGCACATATGCCCGTGACTTCTTAAAAACTTCTCCAAATCGTCCCTGGATGCCCAATATGCACTCTAAACCTTATAAAAAGCCCAAATTATATATCCAAGTCCTCCAGAAATTACAAACAAGTCCCTAGAACATAAAAATATTTGTAAATAAGTCCTTTTTGGCCATAACTTTCTCATAACAAATCCAAATCAAGTCAAACTAGTTCCAAATGAACTCAAATCAAATTCCTCATGATTCTAAACCAAATTTAAACATGTTCAAACTTCAGTCATGATATGAAATGATCAAAATGCCCCTTTTCATAAATAAAATGTCATGATTTCATAATAAAGTCACATCTTTTCAAAAATATCTTATGTATCTCATATCATAATAATGATGTCAAATATATTCATAAACTTTTCATAATATTATAAAATGACTAAAATGCCCCTCTCTGCATAAATATCATGATTTCTCAAATAAATATGAACATAGATGCTATGACCATACACATGTCCATACACATATGACCATACACATGCATACACATGCACATGCTCTTGACCATGTAAACATTTAAAGCAACCAAGAACCAACTATATGACTGAAATGACAATACATGAGCCCTCTTTAGCCCCATTACTCAGTTCAAACCAAATGGGCACAAATCTTGGAATGAACGAGGTGTTCCGTTAGACCCGAAAGGTTTTTCTGATGTAATTAATGGCGGGGGCTTGCGCCCGTCGGGAGTTAAATGTCTCCACAATCAAATAATAAAACCCTGACTGACTAATCATGAACGTAGGTCTGGTTAAGGGTGAACTGGAAGGTATGTAGGAAGATATTCAGCAATGCCCCGAGTTCAATGCCGTGCTCATTTTCATTTGGAAACTAGAGCACTGAACCCATGCGGGAGCATTCCCCACCAAATATATCCGCATGTTAGCTCACCTAGCCATGCAACTTTTTGCGCCCTACAGTCTTACAGTAATAAAATTAATACTAATATTAGACAGTTGAATGATTTGATCTTCAATTTCTTCTCAAAATAACACAAATATTGACATTTTTATGTCTTATATATCCATACAATAGAGAGTTGTTTTACAATATATTCATTGTATAATTAAGAGATAGTGGTATGAAATGAATCGTTTGGTGTTTGTGCGTTAGTTTTCTTTTAGTCACCTAATGTTATTTATTGGAGAAAAATAGCCAAGGACAATTTTAGTATAGTCATGTACTCATGTACAATTGATTGGATTTTAATGGGGTAAAGACAATTTTAACAAGATAATTTGGGATTATCTTAACCTAGTATCTTTTTGGGATTAAAAAAACTATAAAAATAGAGGAGGGCTCAAATGGTCCGTTGCTTTATGCTTCGAATCGTATCTCAACATCTTTATTTTTAATTTCCAAGTTCAAACAGACAACTGAACTGCTCAGCATGATATCCACGATTGGAGATCAAATTTTATATTTTATGGATAGTTTTTACTTTATTTTAAGATAGGTACAAAATCACCTTTTTTTTTAGAAAATTGTAGACCATCTAAAAACAATGATTTTGTACCTATCTTAAAAAATAATAAAAATTTCCAATAAAAATATAAATTTGGACTCCAATCATATTTTAACATGGTTTAATGTTGAGCAGTTTGGATCGTTTGTTTGAACTTTAAAATCGAACATAAGAATGTTGAGATACGATTGAGACATGAAACACCAGGTATTTGAGCCCTCCTCATAAAAAGAAAAATACAAACTAATACAGAACTTTAGAGACTAGAGATCTACCTATAAATAAATTAACTGATCTTAGGGAATTTAAACATGCATATCTTTGTAAAGAGACAAGATATATCACTATCTACCCAAGATATGCAGTTCTCACCTTTAGTTGTTTTTATGACTATAAATAATCAGAGTCGAGCCACTTCGCCAACTACTCGTTCATGTTATGAGCTGCATAGATAAAAGATTTTCTCTACTTTGGTGCTATGAGTCGCGCAAAGATCATGAGTCCAGATTGTTTTTCCAACCAAGTCAGCTGTGCTAATTACGAATTTTTTCGGAACTGATCTCGAATGAGGCACGAGCCACAAGCCAAAAGCTACAGAGTTGTTTTACCTGATTTATGCTAGTCCCTTGCTATTCTCATCTCTTCAATTGGGCTTGTCTAATTTTACTAGGCCATAGTTCTATTTCTGTACAACCCAAGCTGATTTAAAAAGCCCAATTATGATGAATTTTTTTGGGCTTAACACATTTTGCAAAGCAATTTCTCGCTACGTTTATAATACAGGAGCGTTCATTTTTATATGGTTTGTGACTTAATTCGAAATAAGTACATCTAATTTCTATGAAATATTTATTGATATTTATAAAAATATTGCTTAATTTAAAAATTAAATTATAAATGCTTTTGCTATTTCTATGGAATGATGGTTGTTATGATCTCAAATAATACCCTTCAAACAAATCCTACCGAAAGATTCACACAAATAATTTTACATTATAATTCAATTCTTGGGACATTATACATTGGTAATAGTGATTATGGATGAAAAACCATCAAAGAATACATTAACATGAAATTAAAAGAACCCAAATAAAATAAAAAAAAGAATTTCAACAGCTTACAAGAAAAGAATGTATCCGATAGGATCGATTTTAATATAACACAAACTTATTATTTTAATAGTGGAAGAGAGAACACTCTATAACAGAAAATTTAATTTCTATTATCAATATTCTCTTACTCTCTTACATCCAAAAGGCTCCTTATACATTATATAGACCCATAGGAACTTTCTACACACTCTGCTATCACAAAATAATATTTAAATCTCTCATTAATCCTCTCTATTTCCTATACACATTTTTCATCTTTCAAGACAACATAGAAGACCACAACATGACTTATAGATAACTCCAAAACATTCATGACAATTCTAGAGGGTTCCAACAATTAACCAACACATTTAATTAATAATTAAGTTTATTAATTTCGAACATCCCTCCATAAACTTAATTATCTTTTTTGTCACATTCTGAGTAATTTCTTGAATTTCTCAAAGAGTTCACCCGGTAGCAGTTTTGTTAAAATATTCGTCACTTGATCACGACTCGCCACATGAGTCATCTCCATATCACCATTCTTCACATGTTCTCATATAAAATGAAAACACATATCGATGTGCTTGCTTCTTTCATAATTCATCGGATTCTTTGCCAATTCAATTTCCGACTTTCTATCTACTTGAATTTTGGTTGGCTTCTCTTCAATAAAATTCATGTCTGCATCCATCAAACAACACACCATGTGCAATTCATTTGTTGCCTCGAAAAGATTTCTCAAGCTTCTTATTTTTCGTGTTCTCGGCTCATTTTCAATGTCGGATAATGGCGAAGAATTTTCAGCTTGTGTTGATATTGTTGTTGATGTCGCCTTTTGTATCTCTTCATGTGACATCTCCTCCATGGAACTCCAATTCCACATGCATGCCTTCTTCATTAACCTGTACATCACAACTCACATGTATTTTTTTTAGTAATAGGCTTATAGAGATTATACGCTTTGGATTTTTCATCATAGCCAATAAAAATCAGTTTCTTATTTTTATCGTCAAGTTTTGTGCGTTTTTGATCAGGATTGTGAGGATAAGCCACACTTCCCAAAACCTTCAAATGAGCCACTGATGGCTTGACACCACACCATGCTTCTCGTGGGGTTAAATTCTTCAAACTTGTTGTTGGGCATCGATTTTGTAGATAAATGACACACCTCACCGCTTTAGCCCAAAATTCCTTTAGCATGTTTCGAATCATGTCAAGTATGGTCTGATTCTTTCTCTCTGCTACTCCATTTTATTGTGGTGAATAAGGTGCTGTTAATAACCTTCTAATACATTTCTCTTCGCAGAATTTCATAAACTCATTTGATGTAAATTAACCACCTCTATCGGGCCTCAACCCTTTTTGCGCATACCGCTCAAATTTTCAACAAGCATTTTAAACTTCTTAAAAATTGAAAAAGCCTCTGAATTTTTCTCTAAAAAATGAACCCAAGTTCTTCAAAAATAGTCATCAATGAAAATAATAAAACATTGGTGATTATCGAAAGAGTTTGGAGTGATTGGACGACATATATCAGTATGAATCAATTCAAGCACCTTCTTTGCATGATTACTTGCTTCTTTAAAAAAAAAATTTCTTTGTTGCTTTCCTAACACACAACCTTCACAAAATTTATCACACTGGTCTATTTTTGGTATGCCCTTCACCATTCTTTTATTTGCTGATTCTTTCAAACTACCAAAATTTATATGACCAAACTGCAAGTACCAAACCAAGTTTCATCATCTACACATCTCTTTAAACATTTTGCTTCAACATTCATCAAAAAAAAATTATTTAAACATGCGATTTTTGGTCATTTCTACTTGGGCTAGCAACCGATTATTTTGGCTCCTCAAATAATAAAGAGCATTTTCATGTTAACCGAATAACCCAATTCCATTAATTGTCCCAACCTCAAAATATTGGTTTTCATTTCTAAGACATAATAAACATTTAAAATAAACTTTTGAGTCCCGTCCTTCAATTGAATTAAAATATTACCTTGGCCTTCAACATGCACCTTGGAGGCATCTCTAAATAAGACATGGTGTAACACTATACAAAATGCATATATATAAAATTAGTAACTGAAAGTATGTACGAAATATTTGAATGTATATGAGTAAAACAATAAGTGAAACTAAAGTTAAATATGATAAATTGATTGTCTGGAAATCTATTTAACTGAGATAAAGTATGTATAAGGAGATACCTCGAAACGAATTTCTGAAAGTTAGAATTGATACGAGATAGAAATACTGAAAAATAATTAATACTCGATCATATTAATAATATTCTTCTAGAGTTTTGGATTGATTTAGAAAATTTGAAAAGTTAAAGGTTAATTATATGAAAATGCAAAATTAACAAAAAAGAAATAAATAAAATAAAGAAAAGTGACCAACGTGGCACATGCCACGCGGCCCATGAAGGGTGAAACACCTCATCTTATTTTCTTCTAAATTGGGGTCCCCTCTCTATCTCTCGTAAAGAAACAAAAACGAAAAGAAAAAGAAAAAGAAAAAGAAAAATAGTGGAGTCTTCTTCTTTTCTGTTTCGTGAACCAACAGAGAGGAACTTCTGTGGTGAAATTTCTTGATTGGTCAAGTAGTTCTCCTTGTTGCTTGTTGTATTCAACATTGACATTGGGTATTTCTTCTCTTCCTTTGAATTGTTCTTCTTTCAAACTTGCTTAGAGTTTTTGATGCTTGCTTTAGGTGTTGAAAGAAATAAAAAGGATTATTAGGCTACTAATATATGGAGAAATATTGATTTAATAAATTGAACAAGGCAAGCTAAGATATTGTGAATTTAGTTGAACACATCTTTCATAAATTATTTTAATTGATTTGCTTGAGATCGCTTTTTCATCTATGAGTTAATCAATCGGATCTGAATCCAATAATTGCTATGGTAATTTGATTATTTGATTCATGGTTTAGAACTCAACCTTAAATTCGGTACCAAGCTCAAATGGGTTGTATCTTATATTCCTATCATTTATTTTCATGATTGAAATTATTCACGAGTTTGTATGTGGGTTAAGGGTTATTGATGCAATCGATCGAAACGATGATACCAAATGGTTGTAAGTTTACTCTTAGTTAATGGTGCATTAAACTACAAGGACTTGTTTGTAATAGAAATATAAAGTAGAAGGTTGAATTGGGAAAATTTTCATGAATTATAATTAATACCTATCAAAGGGGTCTTAGTGCAAAGTTACATATATAATAAGTTGTTGACCGGAGACTATATATATAAGAATTGTAAATTTGTTTAATTTAAGTTGTTTAAGTAACTAATTAAAGTAGAAAAAAATATAACCAGGATCTTCGATTCAGAACTCAAAATTCGAATTAAACTTGGACTGTACTAGTAGATATTGAAAAAGAAAGAGTTAAATGAAATTGAGCTTGCCTTGTGTTGAACTAAAAATAGATAAATTAAAAGAATTGAATTTGGACCTTAATTATTAGATACTGGACCATTAGACATTATATACTTATATTACTGGACTTTTAGGTTCGAACTTAGTTAATTGAATTAAATCTGAATCTAGACTTTGGACTAAAACCAAATTGAAATAAAAAGGATTAACAAAATATTAAATAATTGATAAACACAAATGTCATTATTTCAAATGAATAAAATTGGGTGACTTATAAAAGTGTTTAATTATATGTATAAGAATTCAACTGATAATACATGGCACCGTATGGTATCGAAATTAAATATAAGTATTGATTAGAATGTGTATATTATTGTTAACATAGGTATAATTATGATAAAAACTGATTTATCAGAAAGAACAAGCTATTAGCGGACCTCACCTGTTGCCCTACGATATCAGGTGCGAGGTTATTGGATTAGTCTGAGATTCATGACTAGGAATTAAATCGTAACTCGTTGTGCATTTTGAATATTTGATTGACTGCATTGATTGAACTGTTGCATCATATGCATAGCCCAATACAATTGAAATTGAATTACAGGTGAGTCTATTGATTATCATATTGATATTGTCTATCGATTGATTGATTCTTATTGCAAATGATTGATTGAGACCACAGTGACTGAATTAATTTAATATTAAATACTGTAATCCTTGAACCTCCATATAGTGGAGAACAAGGATTAATATATCGTAAAGTCTAGCTAGCTACTAGACTTTACTCTAGGACCCTTATGCGCATATGGTGAATGGCCCCAACTGAATCCAGTACCGGTTGGGTAGGGGATATTGAATAAATATAAATTGTGACTATAAGACTAATGAACTGTGGTAACTGTCTTATCAATGATTTTCTTTTCGATAATGACAGTACTGTGATATTGATTTCGTATTGTTTCTACTAACCGATTGTCAGGATAGCTAGAACTGTCTTATTATCGATTTTCTTTCGGATACTGACAGCATTGAGATATTGATTCTATATTATGTCCATTAACAAATTGTCAGGATAGATATAACAGTATAAGCCCTAACATGATGGATACTTGTTATGGTATCTGTCAGTGTTACCAGACTAAAAATTGTAAAGGTAAGAAACCAAATGTTACTAGACTTTATGGTTTAAAAGATTTTGACCTAAACCATTTATTCTGATAAGATCCTTAGAATAGTGATTTATTTGTGAAATTTGTGTTGTTCAATTGGATACTGTTATTGAGCATTTGCATACGTCATTTTAAAATGAACTGTTAATTTCTCGTGCGGTGATTTCATTATGAATATGAATTTCCTTCGAATCCAATAATCTGAGTGTTCAACTCTCACTCGTTTCTCCTTGTGGGTTACACGTTTATTAGACGAAGATTGAGAAACACATTTGGGATTGTAATTGACAGCGGGGCCACCTAAAGGATTGAGATTTGGGATTATTTTATCTGACATGGTGCATAAAATTCATCTAGCATCATCCACTGTAAAATGTCAGATAAATATTGTAAATAAATGGAAATGTGGGAAAATAATGGATGCTATTGGCAATGCATAAAAATATCCATGCCTTGTGTTACGTAAATTGAAATGAAAAACAGACGCGGTAGGTCCCTCGCACCTCCGGATCGGGGGTGTGACACATGGCCTTTTTCTATGTCCTCAAATGTTGTTAAACATATGGTTGTACCTGCACATGTGGTTGCTTGCACCCGTTCGATACCCACTTCTCATTCCATTATTCTCTTTATTTGCCAATAGCACAACACCAAATTATCAGTTTCTTCGTTGGTAGCAAAATTTATATTTTCTTCCACATTTTCTTCATTGTGATTAGAGTATTACAAAAGGGCCGGGCAGGGCAGGGCTGGGTAGGGCAGTGCCCGGGCACACGGGCACAACGGGCCGGGCATCACGGGAAATTTTTTTTTTTTTGCCCTGCCCGTTTAATGCCCGTGCCCGTCACGGACGCGGGGGCAGGACGGGCAGGGCTGTTTTTTTCTCTTTTTTTTTTTTTTTTTTTTTTCTGTTTTTTTTTTCTTTTGTTTTTTTTATAAATTCAAATTATAAATAATTATAAATCCAAATTCATACCAATAAATTATAAATCCAAATTCATACAAATTTAAATTCATTTGACATGGTTGTAACTCGATAATTTTTGTTATAATAAAATATAAATTAAAAATTTCTTAAATCAATTTTTTAAATAATTAAGCTCTTATTTTAAAACAATATATTAAAAAATAAAAGACATTTTTTGGCACTAAATGACGTTTTTTGGCACTAAAAACCTTAAACGTAATTTTTGAGGCAATAAACGACGTTTTTTGGCGACTCTTATGTTCCCCCGAGGTTTATCCGCGGGTGACGGTCGCCACCGTCTCCTCCTCCCCTTTCCGAATTGACGTCATACGCGTCAATCCGACTTTCCTAGCAAAAGTTATGGCCGTTTAAAGTTTTAAAAAAATATATCTCATTTTTTATTATTTTAAAAAAAAAAAAATGGAGATCCGGGCAGGGGGGCTCGGGGGGAGGGGGGTCCGGGCGGGGGCCGGGCAGGGGGTCTTGGGGGTTTTTGAAATTCAAATTTCAAAAAACAATTTCGAAAAAAAAAAAAAATATAGGGCACGGGCACGGGCACACGGGCGCACGGGCACGGAGGGCCGGGCAGTCACGGGCAGGGAAAAAAAAACCAAGCTCGGCCCGTTTAACGCCCGTGCCCGTGTGCCTGTGTCCCGTGGGTGCCCGTGGCACGGGCACGGGCAGGATGGGCACGGGCACTGGCAGGGCACGGGCAGGGCATGGGCAGGGCACGCCCCCGGGGGCAAAATTCAAACTCTAATTGTGATAACATTGTGATGCATAATATATAGCCATACTTGTTATAATTATAACATTAAATATTGTATTTACTTGATTTTCCTCTTTCTCTGCTCGGCCTCAGCCATACGAGTTATGTTGGTTCTTCTTTTCCTTGTACTCATGCCATTGATCTTGTCCTCTACCACAGCCTCTGCTGTGATTTATATCTTGGCCTCTATAGCTGCCACGGCCTCTCTTGTGATTACCTTCACCGCTGCCCTCTTTTTCTTCTTTTAGTGTTACCTTGGCTTGAAGTACTTGCTCCAACAACTCTTGTTGAGTTCTAATCATTCTTTCTTCATGGGCTAGCAATGACCCACTCAACTCATTAACCGTCATGGATTCGGTGTCCTTTGACTCTTCAATAACCACCACATGGTTGAACTTTGCGTTAAGAGAATGCAATATGTTCTCTACAACTCTCACGTCTTGCACTTTTTCCCCAAGCCTCTTCATTTGATTCACCACTTCCAATACTTGAATAAAATAGTCTCCAATCGACTCACTCTTCTTCATCATAAGTGACTTTAATTCGGCTCTTAAAGTTTGGAGCCGCACCTTCTTTACTTTGTCTACTCCAACGGCCGAATTTTTAAGAATCTCCCATGCATCTTTATAACTCGTTTCATTAGCAATTTTCTCAAACATGTCGTCATCCAACCTTTGATAGATGATACTTAACGCAGTTTGATCTCCAATTCTTTTCTTTTGCAAAGCATTTAACACGGCTACCGTTAGTGCAGTATCATCTTTGGACTCTTCAATCCCGTTTTCGACAATGCTCCTCAAGCCATGGGCACCAATAATGGCCTTCATTCGTAATGACCATTTATCATATATTGTTTTGGTTAGAATTGGATATTGGAAGTAGACATTTGGATTTCTAGTTGAAATTTTGAACGAGGCTTTGATACCAATTTGATAGGATCGATTTTAATACGAGGAAAATTTAATATATTTTAACAGTGGAAGATAGAACACTCCTTGGCAGAAAATTTAACTTTTATTATTAATATTATTTTACTCTCTTATATCCAAAAAGACACCTTACACATTATATAGACCCATAGGAATTTTATACACACTCTACTATCACTAAATAACATTTAAACCTCTCATTCATATCTATTTCCTATACACGTTTTTCATCTTTCAAGACAACATAGAAGACCAAAATATGACTTCTAGAGAACTCCAAAACATTCATGACAATTCTAGAGAGTTCCAACAATTAACCAACACATTTGACTAATAATTAAGTTTATTAATTTCTAACAATATCCATGTTTGTTGTACCAGCAAATGGTGTTTACAGTAATTCACATGGGGAGAAACTTAAGGACACCAGGGATGTGAGTTAGGTAAAAGTAGTTGCCCCAATCGATGATTCTCGGGTCAAAATAGAAAAGTTGCACATCCGTCGGGTCCTTTTCGATCGCAAACTTGAGCCTTTGCAAGTTCATGTCATCAAAGCTTAAATTAAAAAAAAAAAAAAACTTGTATTAGCACTGATGTAAAATAATAGTTGATATGATTTTTGAATTGCTCCATGCTATTTTATTTGAATAAATTATAATTCGGTGATAAAAATGCGTACCGTCCTCTGAAAAAGGTATATGGGGAATAGAGGTCAACAAGGTGCATAATGTACTGGTACTGCCGTCTTAATTCACTGTACCGGTGTGAAAATTGCCCGCACAATAGCAAGTTTACTATGTGCAATGCCTGCAACAAAGCACAAGTTAGTAACTAGTGAACTAAAAAAGATAAAACAATTTTTATTTTAGATGGCCATTTTAGAAATGTTAACTTTTCATGATATTTCTGCTGCTCAATTAGGAATCCTTATTTAAAACTCTGTGCTTATACATCATGTTGATGTGAACATTGGGATCATTTATGCAGACAACCCCAAATATTATCATATTTGCTGACAAGCCTGAAGACAGCCCCAAACTTTTTCAGTGGTTAACTGGGATTTGTAAATCATACAAAAATTGTGGTTGTTAGATTAAATAATATTTCAAAAATTTTGATTGTTATTTGAAATCTCACTAAATGAATTTGCTGTTATTTGCTAACACAAGTTCCAAATACAATCACAACTAAACATTCTTTTGGTTCTTTCCAAATAATATAGAAATTGATTAAGAAAGAAGAAATTTTCGTTGCTACTTGAAATTTTCACTAAAAGAATTTGTTGTAATTTGCTAACAGTAGTTTCAAACACAATCACAAAAATTCTTGTGTTTTGTCAAGGAAGTATAAGAATGATTGAGAGAAAATTAATAGTTTTGGTTATTATTTGAAATTTTCACTTAAAGAATTTGTTGTAATTTGCTAACAGAAGCTCCAAATACAATAACAAGCAATATTTTTTTTTTTCAAATAAATATAGCAATTGATTAAGAAAGAAGAAATGAACCTCCAAAGGAAGCTTGTACTGAAGAGTCATGTATGCCTTGAAAGCACTGACAGTGTTAAAGACTTGCACTCGATTAAATCCGATCGTAAAGCCATTCTTTCCTATGCGAGGGTTCTCTCTGAAGTATCGGTACACGCACTGTTCGAATGTGACGAACCATACGGGGTTTCTCATAGAAGAGCTGATATGGTATATCGTCTCGGTATCCTCTCCAGAATGCATCACAATTGCTGCTATCATGGCATTCACCACCATGTCTCCTGGTATCTGCATTCATAAATTTTCATTTGCTTTGTAAACCAATCAAGCTATTTCTAATGGAATCAAAATGATCTATGCATTGATTAGATCAGATCCTTTCAATTTTCTTGAATCCTTTACTTGAATGAAAGACGAACTAGTTAAATCATATTGGATATTGGACAAGATATTCCGTATCTTTTATTTTGCATGTCAAATAGTAAAAGAAGAAAACTTTTGGTATCTTTCTAGTATATATATCTTACTAAAATAAATATTTGTTTCCGAAAAATACTATGGTGTTTGCCTTTTCATAGTTATTAATCTATGATTTTATATTAATTAATTATAAAAAATTGTATTAGCATTGTGTCGGGTAATTATACGGGTATTGGGCCGGGTTCGGTTATGGGTCAGATAATTAAATCAAACCCATATCCTATCTAGTATAATATCTGTTCCGCTTAGAATATTTAAATATTAATTTTGTAACATTACCCATAATTTAACCGGTTATATTTGAAAATCATATCCTATATTCAAATTAATCAAATCTAGATTGGTTCTGGTTCAGTACTGGATTGTGACTAGATAATCAGGTAAAGATAGCACCTCTATATGATACTAAGTACAAGTGGATTGCTTTACTATGGATCAATATATTCATTTTCAAAACACAAATAGTCGATTTGAACAGTTCAACATGATCTTCATATGAAAATTTACTTGCATACTAAATTTTACATTTTTTAGAATTTTTAACTAGTTTTTAGATAGATAGAAAAATCAGTACTTTTGAATGATCTATAATTTTCAGATCAAGTGATTTTCTACCTATCTAAAAAATAAAAATTATAAAAAATATAAAATTTGATCTACTAATATTTTTTCACATGAAGATCATGTTAAACAATTCAGATTGACTATTGGACTTTGAAAATGAAGATATACGGACCAATTCGCACTATATATGCATAGTAATATAGCCTCCCTCATTTGAGAATGTGTACATAAAATTGAAGCTCTTCATTGAAAACTTTGAGAAAATAGATCAATCAATTAATTAAATAAATTATGAACTAACCACATCCATAATCTCCTTAAGATCAGCTAGGTAGCATGAAAGGTTTCCTTTTGCATATCCAAGTATAAAGCTATCTATTGTCCTGTAACAAAAACAGTAATAATTGTTTCAGTTCAACAAATAATTAGTTAATCACAATTTTCCATAACTTGCACCCATAATTATGTATTTACATTTTTTTTTTAATTTCCAGCATTTTTACTATGGCATACAAAATCCAGTTGTGCTTGCAATCAATGGCAAAGGAAATTACTGATTACAGATCGATTTGTTTCGAAAACCAATATTTTTTAAAATAATAAATGAAGAAAAGAAAGGGTACCTGATCCCTTCCATCCAACCAGGCAGGGGTTCCTTGTACAAGCTAGTAATAATAGTAGGTCTTATGATAACAAGAGGTACATCTCCTCTCGTGTGACCTAGTACCATCTCACCCAGTGCTTTTGTAAATACATATGTATTAGGCCATCCAAATTTCCTTGCCCTTTAACATACAAAACGTATATTCACATTATTAATTAAATCAAATAAATGTTGAAGACACATCAAATCACACTTGTGGATTTGTGGTCGATGCAAATATAGTGCTCACTGCAACTTGTCAGTGTTTACGCATGTATCTCACTGTAGGTGATAATTAAGAATACTAGAAATAAAAAATGATTATCTGCTTTGCATAGTTTTTTGTTCCTGAAGTTACTGGCAGTACTCTTTTTGAACCCACTAAAGAAAAAAGGAAAACAAAGAGAAAAAGAAGTAAAGAGTGAGGCTGTGGTACTAGGCATAGTAAAACGTTCAACATGATTTTTATATAAAAATGTACTAGTAAACTAAATTTTAAGTTTTTCAGAATTTTCTACAATTTTTTAGATATATAGAAATTACCACACTTGAATGATCTAAAATATAATCTTTAGATCAAGTGATATTCTACTTATCTAAAAAGTAGTAAAAAAGTTTTATAAAATGAAAAAATTCATGTTCAAGTACATTTCCATATAGAGATCATGTTGAATCATTCAGATCAATTTTTGAACTTTGAAAATGAAGATATTGATCCATAGTATGCACCAATATGTGCTATGCATAGTACAGTAGTCTCACTAAGAAAAAAATACAAGTCATGTCCTCTTTACAACAATTCTGTTATTCTAACCTTTTGATGCCGAGTTCTTTCATGGTGGTTCTCTCTAACTTCTTGGTGATTTCTAGTGAATCCGTCTCGGACAACTGGGGATCTCTCTTTGTTTCCTCAACCAATCGGAGCTCTGACTCGATGTCTAAGTTTGAGCTTCCATTCAATGTTGCTCCCATTTTAAGTGGTTTCTCTTGTATTAGGCCTTCTTGCAACCCAGCAACATATGCTGTTCATATTTTTTCAAAAAACGAAAGGTGAGTATTTTTTGTATTTCTTTTTTCAACACAATTTATCTGAATATCTACTTTTATTTGGAATTTATCTTTTTTGAGGCTTTTCTAAAATATTATTTTACAGCATTGTCAGCAACCCTTCAAAGTTTAAAAGAAACAATGTAGCAGCTTTGTCGCTGCTAATTAAATCATGCAATAAAATTCTTAAGTTGATGAAAACGAAATATTGATATAAATTGGTGCTTACCAGTTGAAACATGAAGAAACATCTTTAAGTTAACACATTTCTTTGCAAACTCCAAAACATGCTTGGCTCCTAATGTATTAACATCTAAAGAAACATCATACCTAAGTACAAACAAGTAATAATAATTTCATTAATAACAAGTCTTAATTATTTAGCAATGTAATATTAGAGCTACCTCTCATAGAAGTTTGTAGTAGCTGCATTGTTAACAATTATGTCAATTTCATTGATTAAATTCTCAACTTGAGGACTTTCAATTCCCAAATTTTCATAAATGACATCTCCTGCAATTGGATAAATCTTTTCTTCCATGAACTTGTTGTACCCCTTGCCATGTTCTTCTTTTAAATCCTTAAATAATTCCTTCCCAATCACCTATAAATAAATTAGAGAGAGTCTGTTAAATAATTCCGCTTTAAGTTTTTTTTTTTTCTATGCATTTGGGACAATGACAGAGGACTCGATCTCTAAACTATATTTTTATTGTATTAATTATTGGGATAGCTATGGTTGGTCTTAATTTCTTATCTGCAATCTTGTTTCCAAAAGTACCTTGGATATGAAAATTTTGTAAAGGTATCTTTCTCACACAATTTTTATTTAGGAAGATTCCCAAAAAAAAAACAAGAAGAAGAGTACAAATTAATCTTAAATGTCGCTCTCAATATGTCAGATTTGGAACTTACAACAGAAAAAATAAACAATCATCTCATGATAATGATAGAAATAATATTTTTGTATTGTTGGTATGTTTGTTTACTTAAAAAAGAATGAAGTACCTCCCACTTAAAGTATATTAATACATATTTAAAATGTTTAACTTGTGCTGTTACTTTCATTGTATGTATAAAGCTATAATCCATGAAAAATGAAAGCAAATTCCTGCAAGCATATTATATATATAGGTTATATATTGAAATCAAATGAAATCAAACCTCAGATTGCACACGCTGCTTAGCTGATTCAGAGTCTTGTGCTCTTACTAGTAGATATATCTTCCTTACTTGTGGCTCAACCCTTAGAATTTTCTCCATCAAAACTGCAAATTAGAAATCAGTATTAAAATGTACCAAATTCATGACATTTAAATAAATAAGTGTAATTGAAAAAAAAAAACAAATGTAATTAATAATTCATGTATGTTTTTAAACAATATTTTTTTTATGTTCCTCTCAAAATATTATATGGTTTATCTTTAATTCGTCCCTATTGGTACTTGAACTAACAGTCTATGTTGTAATAGGTGCATGCTTTTTTGAGTGGAAAAAATACTCATATTTTTGTTTTTGATTATTGGAAAGAGAAATTATCCTGGTCCCTAACTCAAATCCCCCAACAACCCCCCAACTCCTAATGGTTTTCCATAAAAAGAAACTTTCCGTAAAATAAAATAATTTCTTCCTCCATTTCAAAACTTCTTTCAAATCAAATTTCACTGCGCAATGGCCCTAGTCTCTACCCGGATCTCTCCGCCTCGCCGTGTAGTGCCGTCGTGCTACTTGCTTTCTCCCATGATTTTTCGATGTGCTACCCCGATATCTTTCTACTCTCTCATATTTGAAATAATAGATTTACAAGATGAAATAAGAGCTATATATGAAGTGGAAGAGGGAGAGGGAGAGGGAGAGGGAGAGAGATGATATGGAAAATAAA
Source organism: Carex scoparia (assembly GCA_024447655.1). Taxonomy (NCBI): domain Eukaryota; kingdom Viridiplantae; phylum Streptophyta; class Magnoliopsida; order Poales; family Cyperaceae; genus Carex; species Carex scoparia. The sequence goes on from JAJHPE010000033.1 coordinate 2,692,558, forward strand.
AACTTGTTGTGTATAGTATCAAGACTTGTTTTAATATTAAGACTTGTGTCCTCTAGTATAAAAAGATGTAATGACATCATATTGATCAGTTTAAACTTACTCCTTTTGATGTTGTTCGTCAACCTTTCTTAAGAGAGAGGATTAAAAATTTAATCCTTTTAAGGAGCAATTGTTTAGTAAGATAGTAAAATTAAGAATGAAAACTTAATACCCTCTATTCTCACATTATAGTATATAAAGACTTAAACTCCCTCCTCCTACACATTTTTGTAACCATCTAATATAATCATCCTCTCCAATATATTATACATAATTTAGTGTTATTAATTAATTAAACTTACTAATAAAAAACAGACATGATAATTATTATAAAAATAGTCCATACAAGTGATAAAAAAATGAAGCTATGTGCATACAAATATAATGAAATAAATAGGAAAAATTATAGGCCTATTTGTAATGAACATATTTTATTTTCAAAGTTTAAACGTCTCATCTTGTTCTCCTATTAATATGTGTTGAAACCAAATTTTACATTTTTCTATTTTTTCTATTTATAAGATGGGTACAAAATTTATTAGTTTTTTTTTTGTACCCACTTAATAATAGTAAAAAAATTCAGAAAAGCATGTGCAAATACATATATAATGCATGAAGAAAAGATGAATTACAAAATAAAATATATTCATTTTACAAATAGGTCCTTATATCCATAGAAGACACTCTCAATAAATAATTTCCCAGGATCATACATACAAAATTGCACCGAGTGCTTTGGTTTTCCATCACAGTGTACCAGTCTCGAAACAGCTCATATGTGTTTTACAGTATCAGCATTCGCAAAATTGCTGATACATGCATGTTTCATAGTTCTAGCAAGAAACATAATCCTCTCATATCTATGCAATTAGTACAGGTACCAACTGAAACAAGCTCAGATTAAGTGTAAAATTGCAACCAAAAATAAGAATAACCTATTTAAATCGCAATCCTCATAAATTAGTTAAGAAATCAGTGAGAATGCTAAAGTATTTTGACTAAATAATCAACTCTGGACGTCATCTGTAAATTTAGTAGTTTATTTTACTTAGTATATTCAATTGGGTAAACTATTATTAAGATTTGTGAATAGGACTATTAAGACTTGTGAAAAGAACTATTAAAACTTGGGTAAAGTACTATTAAGTCTGTAAATTTAATAGTTTATTTTACATTAATTGTAAAAAGACTTGGGTAATGAACTTGTAAGACCTGCCCGCATCAATTATGCGCGGTCAGTTGGTGCTGAGTGCTGACATCCTTAAATACGGTGGGCGTTGAAGCGCCGACATTTTAAAGGGTGGTCCAACCGTCCAAGTCTTTGACTGTTAGAGTTGGAGGACTGTTGTCACGTCCTTATTGGAAATAAGGGGCCAAACCCTTCATCATCATCATCATCATCATCATTATTTTTATTATTATTTTTATTATTATTATTATTATTATTATTATTATTATTATTATTATTATTATTATTATTATTATTATTATTTTTATTTTTCTATACTGTACTAAAGTTATTCATGTCGCATAAGAATAATCATTGAAATGGAAAAAAAATGAAATAAAAGCATCATGGCTAAGTTTCGTTGTCATCTTTTTGAGTTGAATGTAAACTACCAAAAGTAAAAAAAAAAAATGCTACATATTGCCTTCTTTGATATTCTTTTCATCATTTTTGAAGGCACACAGGCACACGTATACATATACATGCATCTAGTAGTATACGTATGAAACATACGCATATATGTACACATATATACGTATTAAATATATAAGAAAAATTTATCTTGTATGCATAAAAAATGGTGCAATTAAAAATGGTCCAATTTAAATTTACTAAGACCATGTAGCTAGCCAGTGATGGAGATGTCTAATTAAAAAGATCCAGTCCAGTCAAAGTCTGACAACACAAACTATTCCTACTAACATACCAAAAGTTAACCTGCTTAAGCAAGCAACTAAATCATATAGGGTAAATATTTGTCCCGGACCATTGAAGAAAAAGACAAGACAAAACAAATCAAAATCCACCTTACATTGTCAAAATCAAAATTATGGTAAACATCTTTCTTTCTTTAAAGTGGTAATTAAGAAATTGAACCATAGTCACATATATTGTCAATCCAAATTTTTGGTAAATAGCTTCCTGTTGAATATATACAGATGCTATTATCAAGGGTTCCTTTCACCTAATTAAGAAGTTGACAGATGAAAAACTGCTTTATTTTTATCTTATATCTGACATGTAATTCACATCCAAAATTTTATAAATATAAATAGGGATGGGCTATTGTGAGTTACAAAGTAAAACAACGTTTTACTTCACACTCGTATTTCAATTTGAAAATCCAAACAACCGATCCGAACCGTTCAACATTTTCTCCATATTGAAATGTGCTTGGAGACTAAATTTTATATTTTTTGGAATTTTTTTACTATTTATTAAGCCACTTTGAAAATCACAGATCTAGGTGAATAGTAAAAAAAGTAAAAAAATTTGGATCATTGGATCAGCGATTTTCGAAGTGGCTTAATAAATAGTAAACAAATTCAAAAAAATGTAAAATTTGGTCTCCAAGCACATTTCAATATGGAGAACATGTTGAGCGGTTCGGATTGATTGTTTGGATTTTCAAAATAAAAATATAAGTGTAAAGTAAAAATGACATCTTACTTCACAACTCACCATATCCCACACCATATAAATATAAATATATATATATATATATATATATATATATATATATATATATATATATATATATATATATATATATATATATATATATATATATATATATATATCTTTAAATTTTTTTGTATCTGATAATTTTTATAAAAAAATTTATATTTTTTGTTGTTGTAGGTAACAGATTAATTATATAGAATATATTCAGATTATATTATATTTTGCAATCTGTTATAAGTTATAATTTATTTTTGGGAGAATTTCATACATACCACTCAAAAAAAAAAAATGAAATTACATATTTACCTTTCCAAAATCTATAATTACATATTTACCATCCTAAATTCTAATAACTCACATATTTACTCAATATATATTAAATATACCAAAAGCTCCAATTAATTATGTTTAAGAATTTTGAAACTACAATTAATTAAGGACTAATCAAAACTAGATTCATTCTCCTTGTAGCCGCTGTGACAACTGATAACAACATTAATTCATGCTTCTCTAACCACCTTAAGGTGTCCCCTACCACCATCTCATTCGAGCCCAATTACGATGGCAACTTTGGTTGGGCCTTCTTCTACTACCCCGTGCAAGAAGCCATCGTAACAGCTAACACTCCTATTGTCAGGAGCTATTTGTAATAATGGAGTAGCGAGTTATATGAAAAACGACAAAAGGTTATAAAGAGCGTCCAATGGGTGCAGACAAGAGCTGGAGAAAACAAAAGTCCAATTCGAATGTGGCGAGTGGGTCCAGATTAATTATTAATCCTTAATTAATTATAACTTTTAAATTCTTAAACATAATTAATTCGAATTTTGGGTGTATTTGATATAGATTTAAATTATATTGGGTAAATATGTGAGTTATTAGAATTTAGGATGGTAAATAAGTAATTATAGATTTTGGAGTTGTAAATTAATATGTAATTTTATAATTTTTGAGTGGTATATATTAAATTCCCCCTTTATTTTTTTTTGGCATTTTTGAGAACTGGAAGACGTCACCAAAATCCTTTCAGATATGAATACAAATTTAAAACTCTTAAAATAATTATGTAAGTACATCTATAAGCTATCTCCCACCATCTACCTAATTCTATTTCAACACACATGAATTTAAATCAAATCAAACCCCTTGAAATAATGGAGCAGAATTGATGTTTTCCTTCTTGTTATTTTTTTTCCTTTGTTATATTTTTGAGTTGAATGTAAACTACTAAAAGTTTAAAAAATGGTACATTAATTGCCTTCTTTGATATTCTTCTCATCTTTGAAAGCACACATGCACACCCCCAACCCCCATACGTATAGGTATACGTATTAAATATATGCCTACGCATTAAACATTTAAGCAAATTTTATCTTGCATGCATTAAAAATGGCGCAATGAAAATTTGTCTAGCTAGGAATAATATGTATCAGATAGAGATATAAAAATACATACTCTTGCCTAGGAAACCAGTTGAGCCAGTGATGAGAATGCTCTTTCCTTTGAAGTAACCAGCTATCTTACTTCCTTGATCCATCAGTCTATGTTCAGTCAGAGATACTGTGAGAATAGAGAGAGAAGAGAGAAAGAGAGAGGGATGGTTGTGTTTGAGGAATACAAGAGAATGATGGTTGGGGGTCCTTTATATATAGCCTTTGCATGAGAAATGCAAATGAGTATACTAGAAAATTGATAATTAATTATATATACTCCCAAGTCCTACTCGATCCTACCATTATTTTATATACTAAAAGAGCAAATGAGGAATAATAGTGCAAGTTATAGACTCCTACCATTTTTATACTATAAATTAAATTGATAACTAGAATGTCTAAGTTCAGAGACTAAGATCACTAGTGGAAAATGTGACATCAGTATCGGCACATCAGAGTCGGGCATAAAAATAAAGCAATGCTGATATATATATGGAACGGGCAAAGTTAAAAGCTGACATTGAAATTAGGCATCAGGAATAATTGTTTATAAAGAACCGTTCCTTATTGGGCAGAACAAATCAGAAATGGTCGTTAGTAAAGAACCGTTCTTGATTGTGGACTATCAAGAATAACTATTAGTAAAGAATCATTCTTGATAGTCCACACACTATCAAGAATGATTTTTTCTACTAACGACCATCCTTGATTGTGTTAATTAAGAACGATTTTATTTATATAACCACCTTAAAATTTTCATTTGACACACTTTAAAATTTTCACTAGGGTTAATTTTCTCTGTTCGCACCTGTGTCCTTTGTCATTTTCATCTCTCCGCTCACTAGGGTTCGTGCCTCTCTCATTTCACCGCAATCTCTCTCCTCCGCTCAGCAGGCAACTCGATCCCTCCCTCTCACAACCACAAGTGAGGCATCTAACCCCATCAAACCCCCTCCCTCTCGTGACCACAGGCACTGTCTCCCACCTCCTCTCAGGTCTTGCTATGCTTTTATCTCTGATTGAACCGAGATCTCCCTCCTCTCAAGTCTAGCAACCACAGGCGCATCTCTTTTCCACAGGTTGGGCCGTGCACCACCGCTGACAGGTTTGACCTAGCTTAATCACAAATTTTTAATTTATATTTTTCCATGAGGAGTTTGTATTGGATTGTTGGCCTTGGTTTAGCAAATTTAATCCCAAATAGAATCAGGAGTTGTGCAAGTTTAACCTTTTTTGGTCTTCAATTTTTGTGATTCTAGCACTAAGTTTTGGCCGAAATTTTTATAAATATACAAAATTCGTTTTTTATTTAATAATCTATACAATTTTTGGAACGAATTTCAAATATATCCTTACCGCTTACAAAATTGCCGGTTTCTGAGCAAATAACCGTTCACAGGGTTGCCAACCCCAAAACCGGCAACTGAGTTGCCCTTTCCAAAACCGGCAACAGGGTTGCCCTTTTCAACCCATGTAACCGCTGACCCTGTCAGCGGTCCTGGGAAGCTGTAAAACCCGCTCCAGCCTCACTTCTTGCTCTCCCCGTCTCCATTCTTATGCTGATCTGAAATAGGTGAGTTTTTATTAATTGAGATTAGTTATATTCATAAACTTATATTAATATTTAATTAATATTGATTAATTATTTTAATATTTTTAATTCATTTTGAATAATTATTTTAATTAATTAATTTGGAATAATAAATTTTTAATTAATTTGGAATAATAAATTTTTAATTAATTTTTAATCAATTAAAATTAATTAATTTCATTTTGAACGTTCAATTTTGATGTGAGTTATTTTATTTTTTGTTTGTACATTGTTAGTTAATTTTAATTCTAATTAATTTTGTAACGTTAATTTTTTTAAATGTTTGTTATCCAGATCAAAAACAAATCAAATATGATCTGTGTGAAAGTTTTTGTTGGAGGGAACATCCAGTACAATGACGAAGGAGTCTTCCACAGTTGAATGTGCAGAATAAAACATACGTAATAGAAATAAAAACATCATAAAAGCGAAAACAGATCAACAATACATACATAATAAAAGTCTACAAACATAATAAAAGATAGATAGACTTCGAAGATAGATCAATATTCAGGATACTGCGAATGCGAGAAGCGGTCTGGAGAGCGGACATCACGCCATAATTCATATGCCTCACGCCGGACTCGCTGTGTGGGATGTCCGTATTCCTCATGCCGTGTCACCTTCGGCTGAGTCTGCATATCCAGTGGTGGTTGGGATGACGATGCCCCTGCATCCCCGAAATGCCAATTCCTACCGGGAGTCGGCAGAACATCACGCTGATGCCGGATGAACTCCTCGCGTGATGCCTGCTGGGCTTGCAAAGTCTGCTGTTGAAATTGCGACTCATAGGAATTCTCCGGTGCTCCTCGGTCACCTGAAAAATAAACATATTTACTTTCAATTAGTAAGCGACGATCATTGAAATAACGTTAAACACATGTAACATACCTGTCCGGCGTCATATGCCGACCCATGCGGTCCACCGAACAGATTTTGAATAAAATCTGATGCGTTAACACCCTGCTGCTGCGCTTGCAGCTCTTGTGTCATTTGAAAAGATTCGTGTAATTTTATAAATATTCGTTTGTAAGTCATAAATATACTTACTTCAAGTCATATGTAACAAGTACCTGTCCAGGGTCTGCGTCATGACCTACTCCTGCCTGAGCCATGTAATTATTCCATGCAGATCCATCGTATAGCCAAGACTGAATTGGATCTGGTCCTTCGAATACAGGAGGCGGTGGGTATGGATTAACGCCAATTTCCATGCTCTCGTTGGATGGGACCTCTTCCCAATTTTCTGGAACTCCAGCCTGATCCATCAGGGCACGCGCGCGGTCTTGGACATCACAGTCACAGCAAAAACCCCATCCTCTTCTCATGTTATCCTTGCCCCGCCTACGCCAACCTTTGGTGAAGAATTGTGTCACATCGTGTGCCAGCAAACCAATCCCACGCAATGCCTTAACAAATAACAAAAATATAAGAAATTACATGTAACACAAAATTACAATATTACAAATAAGAGTTAGAAATTACCACTCGGACAATCGGCGGTTCGCTAGGAATGTATCCTTGCTTGCCATGCTCGTCTCTGGAGATCCTACCTCCATGATCAAGCCCCCCCCTCCTCCCACATGATGCTCAAAAATATAAACAGATGTCATGCCATTCATCTGATACCATTTGCGGTAAGCTGGAAGCTCATTCTGGTTAAACGGTCGGTCTTCTGCGTATATATTTTGCTCATACATGTCTGCCTTATCAACATGAATCGCATGCTTGTCGGCCCATGAAACATTCCTCTTTGACGTCATTTTAAACCTATGATTTAGTTTATAACAACTTAACACAAAAAATTAACTAACATTAGTAAACAAAAAAATTGAATGAGTCATACTTATGCAAGTCGCTGTGCACATTCTTGTTTAAGGGAGGCGGCGGCGGAATATGTTTATATTTTCCGAACTGCCTCATGCACCGCTCAGGGTGATGATATTGCACTATCCAGTAAAATATGAGAGGACCGCAATACAAGCAATAAGGCTGAAATTTTTAAATAAATTGTCAGTAGTAATTCGTATATATGATTAAGGACGAGTAAACAAATAATGTGAAAGAAATACTTGTCCAGCCTGTGTTACTCTCGAAAGTTTCTCATAAATGCGGGCGTACGGCTCCAAATCCACCATGCCCTCGTCCAATCGCTGAAACTGACCGCGCATAATTTTTGGACCGGCTGTTTTATTGTGTGCAGAGTTATCGTACGCATGTTTCGTGCACCATTTGTCAGCAAAGGCCGGACATGTCTCCAGTAAGACACCTGATGATGATTGTGAGGTATCCACAACAATTCGCTGAACCGACCTTGCATTATCTGGGTCTCTCTCTCTTTCATTCTGAATTTCAAAAATTGTACCAAATTATTTTCTGAATTATTTCTTCTGAACTGTTCTAGTATTTCTAACTAATTCTAAACCATTTCGAAATTTCCTAAATCATTCTAAACAATTTTATAATTTTCTAAATTTTCCTAAATAATTCTACAATTTTCATTATTTGAAAACTATTTTCCTAAAATTATTCTGGCATTTTCTAAATTACCTAAGATTATATATTGTAGTTTTCTCAATAAAATATTCTAGAGATATTGTAAACCGTTTTGATATTTTCTAACTAATTCTAAACCATTTGGGAATTTTCAACTAATTTGGAATTTTCTACACAATTTTGGCCAAAATTTTGGTATTGTTTCAAAAACAATTTTCGAATTTCATAATATTTTTTATTTTGGTGATTTTCTAAATTGTTTCGGTATTTTCTAACTAATTCTAAAAACCATTCTAAATTTTTCTAAGTAATTCTAGAATTTACCTAAATTTATGCTGACATTTTCTAATTTAACTAAAATTATTGTGATATTTTCTAATTTATCTAAAATTATTTTGGTATTTTCTAATTTACCTAAAATTATTTTGGTATTTTCTAATTATCTAAAATTATTTTGGTATTTTCTAATTATCTAAAATTATTTTGGTATTTTCTAATTATCTAAAATTATTTTGATATTTTCTAATTATCTAAAAAAATTTAGACATTTTCTAATTATCTTCTAATCTATCTTAAATTTAAACTAACCTTACTAATTTATCTAAAACTAAAACGAAATTTAAAAAAAAAAAAAAAACAAACCTAGAGGCCTTGGAGGTTGCGGGAGGGCTGCGTGAGAAGAAAGCGACGCGGGGTGGGATTTATAGTCATTCCCAGAAAGGGCAACTCTGTTGCCGGTTCTAGGGGTTGAAAATGGCAATCCTGTTACCGGTTTTGGAAAGGGCAACTCTGTTGCCGGTTCTGGGGTTGGCAACCCTGTGAGCGGTTATTTGCTCTGAAACCGGCAATTTTGTAAGCGGTAAGGATAGATTTGAAATTCGTTCCAAAAATTGTATAGATTATTAAATAAAAATCGAATTTTGTATATTTATAAAAATTTCGGAAGTTTTGGTCTTCAATCTTTTTTGTTAGTTTGCTTAGAAACTTGATTTTTAATTATGAAAATTTTGGACAATGTTGTCAAGTCAGCTGGAGCAGTGCAACATTCAACTAAAAATTAGTTTTAGAAGTTAATGAAAATATCTTTTACATTTATTGTTTGGATCGAGAGTATAGGAACAAAAAAATAAATATTGTTCTCTGATATTGCCGGTCTTGTGAAACACCTGACATAAAATGTGATTGTTGCCTCTGTCGTGTGAGTTATAGGATATATGAATCTCCTTTGAGTTTGTTGCTTTCTGACGTTCAAATGGTGTCTAAACTACCCTAGTTCCAATGTCTTTCGCATAAATGAGAGAGACATGAGGTAGTTTGTATACTTAATAAAGGTATTAAATAGGAATATTTTAGGCATGTTCTTGAGTTATGGTCTGAGTGTATGCAATTCTATTGAAATTTTGGATCTCATTGTTTTATGACAACGTACTGATAATGAGTATTATGCTTGTAATTTACAGGGGCGCATTGAAGCATAATTTAGCTGTGTTTGGTTCGTCAGGTACTCCTCCCATTCTAACACATATATATTAAGGATAAGTTCAACCTAATTGCAAAATTGAACTGGTATTGGTTCGTACCTGCCAATATATGAATTTTGGTTCCATTTTTTACAGTAGAGAAGTGCTTGTCACCTCACTGGTTCTAGCATGTAAAGTTGCAAAGGTGATTTGAGTAATACTATTTTTATTTTTGGCAATTAGAGTTTAATGTATCAGTACTAATTAGCTCATGTTATTTTTATGGGTTAACCTTTGTTAAGAGCTTATTGGAAGATGATGAGGTTTATGTGGTGGCTAAGTTGTTAGGTGATCTGATGGCATATTGTGCATCATGTAATTGTATTATGATGTTTAAGGAAAGTGAATTTTTTTCATTTACCATTGGTGAGAGGTACAGAGCATATAGTGCCTCTTTCTGTTTCATATATTAATAAATGTGCTGCATGTTAAATGACATAGGGAAGCCATAACCCATGTGTGAGATCTTTAATTTATTATTATTGTTGTTATTATTATCATTATCACTACTAATAATTTTTTTTTGTCATTATAGAATGGACAGATAAAGGACAGAAGATGAGGTAAAGTACCGTTCATCGAAGAAGGGTCAAGAAGCTGAGCAGCCCATCTTAAACAGGGATGGTTTTGTTTTATGTAGGGTTATTGTTGGAAAAAGAGGATTAAACTATAAATTTACTACCATGCCATTATTGCTATATATCAGGTCATTGTCTACAAATAAGAACTCGAAGGTATCACCCATGTTGTGGTTGATGAAGTACAGGAATGCTCTCTTTAGGCAATATCTTGCCCTTCCTTTCTAAGCTAATTAACATTTTAGTTGTATTAGCATTTATCCAATTCTTTGTTCTTCCAAGGTGATTTCTTTCTGATTGTATTAAATTTGTTTAATAAATTTGTCTTCAATTTAATCAAACTGAAATTTAGATACAATTAATGCCTGTACCTGTTCTGACAATGCAGGGAAGCATCTAGCAGAACTATGTAAGATGGAATATCCAAAATTCATCAAATTATTTCTCTGGATGCTTGCTGAGGTAGCAGTTATAGCTTCTGACATTGCTGAAGGTTCTCACCTTTACATGCCTTATTGGAAATTAATGGTCACAGTTAGCAAACTGTTGAGAGTTAAAGTTTTAAGGAAGCTTTATAATTTAACCCTTTGTATCAAGCTTTATTATATTTTTAATCCGTGTCCAAATATTCTATCCCAAAAAAAAAAAAAAAATAGAGGCATGGTTTGCAGCTGCAGTATGCAACATTTGTACGCTTTTTTGATGGTTGGCGGCAAAGTGCCAACAACAAATATATTGATAAAAAATAGTATTTACAAAAAAAAAAAAAAAAAAAAAAAACACATTTGTACTCTTATTTATAAAGGTTTTGAAAACAAAGATTTTAAAATGGTGGTTCACTTTGTTTCAGAGCTCAGCCATAGTGAAGCATCAGGATCAGCCGAAGCAGTACCTGGTTAGACATTGCTGCCTTTTGAGTTTATTAATTAGCTTTAGGTGAAAGTAGGGAGGATGTAGAGTTCACAAACTCAACACTTGAGAGTATTAGTAGGCCACATGAAGGTTTTAGTGATTGTGCAATTAACTAATGTAATTTGTATTATGAAAATGTGGTATTATTATTGTGTTATTTAGTGAATTTTGAATGTAAATGTGGAATTAATATGTAAAATTTATATTACCTAAATGTGATATTTGAATATGTTATATATTGTGCAATTTTTTCATAGTTGCATTTTGCCAAAAAAAAAGTTGGGGCTACAGTAATCCGACCTTGATATGGATAAATAGGAACTGTACTTGAGTAATGACTGTCCTTGATACTATGAAACAGGAACGGTTCCTGTTCTTTAACAAATGACTGTTTTTTATTATAGAATCAGTAACAGCTAAATATTAATGACCGTTCTTGTTAGTCTTATTTAGTATTGGTTATTTTAAACGACTGTTCTTGATTGTTAAATCTGTAACGACTCTTTAACTGTTTCTGATTAGTAGTACTATCAGTATCGCCTGAGTCAGTGTCGTCTCTTATCTCGTCCCTAATGTGCATTTTTACTGTCCCTAATGTCACATTTTTCCACTGGGGGATATGTTTTCGGTGGCATTAAGATCACCACCAAAATATCAACATGCCATATAGCATCCACTGTTAGAAGTTAAATTATTTGCATTAGGACAAAAAAATGCTCATTTTCATGGGCTATCCATGTCTTTTGCATTATTTGCAGCCTTTTTTTTTTATTGCTTTTGAGATAGTAGGTCTGATGGCATCCGACCTACTTTTAGGTTTAATTAATTAGTTCAAACACCACCGTACGATTAGTATTAAGATATTTGCACATAAAAACTAAAATAAATCTGCACAGATTTTAGTGTTGTCCGCACTAATCTTGATGCAATTAAATAGTTATTGCACCCATCAAAATAAAGTAGGTCACATGCCTATCTGACCTACTCTGAATTCATTGCTTTTCCAGTCTCCGTGATTCCAATTTAAGTATACGACAAAAGCACCAATACAAACTGTTATTCGACAAAAACTGTAAGAGGTCGCTTTTAACTGTGCGTCAAATTCATCAATCACATCCACCACACTACACCCACTAGTGTTTTATAGAAGGGCCGGGCAGGACAGGACGGGCATGGACGGTTACGGGCATGGGCGGTCACGGGCACACGGGCACACGGGCATACGGGCTCGGACATCATGGGTAAAAATTTTAAAAATCACGTCCTGCCCGTGTAATGCCCGTGTCCGTCACGGGCTCGAAATTGTTGAGTTGTCGGGATGGGCCGTGCATCACCAAAAGATCAATCGATGCTCTCGGATGATTTGTTCAATCGAGCGTCGTAGGAGGACTGTTTTTAATAAAAAAATAAATTAAAATAAATTTAAATATTAAATAATTAAAAAAAAAATAAATTTTTAATATATTTTATTTTAATTTTTTTAAATAATAAAATAAAATCGGGAATTTTTTTTTTCTTTCAATCTAACCATTTTTTTTCTTTGAAAACCAATAAATTATAAATCCAAATTCATGCCAATTTAAATTCATTTGACATGGTTGTAACTCGATAATTTTTGTTATTTTTAAAAAATAAATATATTTTAAAATAATAAAATATAAATTAAAAGTTTCTTAAATCAATTACTTTAAAAATAATTAAGCTCTTATTTTAAAACAATAGATTAAAAAATAAAAGTTACTTCTACAAATAAAAAAAGTACCTTCAAATTTGTGGCAAATTGCATTTTGACAACCTTCGTAATTCCGTTTAGAAAAAAAATTTTGAAAAAATAAATTTGAGATAAAAAAATATTGAGAAAGAAGAGAGAAAGAATATTAGATGAAATTGGGAGGTATATTTGGGTTTTTTTGGGGAAAAAAAAAAAAAAAAAACTCTTATTCATTTCTTGAAAATTATTTTTCAATCAATCTTAATTAAAATATTTTCAAAAAAAATTCAGTTGAGGCGAGATAGAGAAAGGGAAAAAAGCTGAGGCGATTTCAGAGCAATAGTAATCTTCAATGGTAATTTTTTACAGTATTTTTCTACAGTACATAAAATATTTTTGTGCAGTACATACAGTATTTTTCAACAGTAAATTACAACAGTTATTTTCTACAGTATCCTCCATTGCTCCACCGAGACTATGGCAAAAAATATAATTGAATGAAGGTAAAAGCATCTGTCTAAAAGCAAAAAAAATTGATATTAGGTAGAATGAATATACAATGACTGGAGAGCGCTTAGATTACTGAAAGAAGGTAATATGGCACCTGTAAGTCCACTTGATGATAGGTTTCTGAAAAAGACGCATCTTACTTGTCAGAGTTTTGGTAGCTACACTTAGTTTCCAAAAGTAAAATGTATGACATATTGAAGTACTCACAAAACCGTGATCCTTGGAATGTTGGTGGAAACAGAGGTGCAAGTGACACCGCTCCATGAGAGTTCTTTAGGAGAACAAGGATCACCACTCCAGCCTTTGTTTACTTGGTAGTTTGTCTTAATTGTATTCATGGTGGCAACTGCAATTTTAAATCATATATATTAGGGAGGAGAGCACAACTTTGAAGTTCGTCTTAATTGTTTACTAGGTATGATTACTTATATCCTTAAATAATTGTTCAAAATAAAAGTTAATAATAAAAAATTTCTTGACAGTAATGGGAGGAGAACTCTAACTCTGTAAAAGAAAGAGGGATGTAAATTTTCTGTACGGTTTATTGAGGAAAACCTACGATTTATTCAGTTCTCATGTTTCCATCACATCCCCTGTTACTGAAAACTAAACCAGGGTTCTCGCATTAACAGGACTAAGAGAGTGAATCATAGCACTAATAATTCAATGAAGTACATAGAATGAGATAACTATGCTAAAACATACCATCTTCACTATTGGTGGTAATCCCAGCAGCAGGTGTTTTAACATACACCTCAAGTGCATTCAACAGAGGAGGCAGAGTTGAGCTTAAACTAGCCTTAAACGACACATTATATTCAATATAATCTTTGTCAGGGTATAATGCCAATCCTGAATATAGTTCGGACGGTACATATGAGTCATTGAAATATGAACTTCCTTCAGATAATATATCGAACTCCCTGTGAGCAGTGGATGGTATGTCCTGGATCTCACGAATGTGAAGAATTATAAAAAAATTGGTGGATTCATTGGCACTATTCCAGTTGTAATCAAGGGTCTGTGCAGTGCTTAAAGTGGTGGCAGCAGTTTGCATGACGGGAGTGGGGGTCTTAAAGTCTGGGTCTGGGTCCACATTGGACCTGGTTCAAACATTTGTCCATGTCTCCTGCATGTAGGACCACCAAATTCGGTCGTATGGATCAGCAGGGTACCTATTTTACTTAACTTAACACATTAAGTAGTATAGAAAAGAGTGTGATGACCATGCGCGCGCGCGCACACACACACAGACAGTACTGGTCGGGTACTGAAGAGTATCTTAATTGCCTAGCCTTCTCTTTTCTAATCTATTAAACAGTAATCAAATTTTGTAAGGTAGATTTGTACTTCCATTTTAGTTTGGACGTAGTAAAGAACAAAATCAAGCCAATTAAATCTTAGAAGTTTGGTATACTGTTATTCACCTCCAATTAGACAAAACGTATTCAGATTATATCATAGTTTTCTAACTTGAGACACTAACTCATAAAATAAAAATGTATTCTGGCAAAAAACAATATCTAACCACAAATAATTGGTTAATAGCATGTTTACCTGAGTATGTTGCTTGCTCCTAAATTCAGCCTATCAAAGTAAACCAATGATTGTGTTGAATTTGCAGCTTTGTACATGCTTGTTTTCATTGGCCTCAATTCTAGCAATGTGATAAAAGGGGTGCCGAGATCTTTGTTAATGAGGCAAACTTGTAGGTAGTCAGAAGTGGCTGTGGCAATGATCTAGTAGAAAAGAGTAGAAAAGAGCCCAAAAAGTCTTTTCTTTATTGCAGAATCCATGATTCTGAAATTCGGAATAAGAATCGGAATCGGATTCTTGACCGTCGAATCGGAATCGGATGAATCGGCCGGAATCGGCCGAGTTGACTCGGAAACTCGGATTTTTTTGGCTGAAAGCCTGTTTTGTAGCCAAAACGTAGGAAATAATTGGTAAAAAAATAATTTGTAATAAAACTACATTTAGACAATATATTACACTCAATTAACCCACTAATTATATAATGTAATACAAAATTATAAATAAAACATATTTTTTATAAAAATAATGGTAACAAGATTACTAAAAAATTAGCTTAAGTTATAAAAATAATGTTAAAGCATATTTACTCTAATATAATCTACTAATAAAATAAAATATGAATTATGAACATTGAAATAAAAAAAATAAAAACAAAAAAATCACAAAAATGAAAACTTAAAAAAATAATCACGGACAGCTCACATCCCCAGTTTTTCACGTTAGATTTTAGTTTGCATATTAAGTCCACTTTTTAGACAAAAATAATTGAATAATATAATATAAACATTCAAAATCGGCCATTAAAAAATTTGACTCAATATTTGTTGTTATTATTATTATTATTATGCCATAATTAAACAACGTAATAATTGAAGTTAGTGTTCCATTCAAATTGTGTTTTGTTATAGAGATTTGGCAGTTAGTGAAGGGGGGCAGTATTATTAGGCTTTGAGATTCATGCAAGTTAATGGTCCGGATTCAAGTTAGTGTAGGGGGGGCAATATTATTAGGTTTTGAGATTCATGTCAAGTTAAAAAGAATGGTCTGGATTTACTAATTGTAAAAGAAGGGTCCGGATTCAAGTTAGTGTAGGGGGACAGTATTATTAGGCTTTGAGATTCATGCAAGTTAAAAAGAATGGTCCGGATTCAAATTAGTGTGTGTGTGTGGGGGGTGGGCAGTATTATTAGGTTTTGAGATTCATGTCAAGTTAAAAGGAATGGTCTAGATTTACTAATTGTCAAAGAATGGTCCAGATTCAAGTTAGTGTAGGCGGGCAGTATTATTAGGCTTTGAGATTCATGCCAAGTTAAAAAGAATGTTCCGGATTTACTAATTGTAAAAGAATGGTCCGGAGTACACCAAACACAAACAATAATTACACCACACGATTGAAATACGGTCTCTGCGCCAATTCTAAACAAAATCACACTCGGAGGCATCCCTCCTGATTTTTTTATTAATCGAAATAAAATAAAATAAAATATCGAAAAGAGGATAGATCTGAGTTGTTTTTCAAAAAATAAGTAGGACGGAATAAATTTCAATGTCTCTACGGACGGGATAAACTACCACGTCCCTGCTAATGATAATTCCGCACCAATCTAATTACTAACTAACCCAAAATCCCGAAAAAAAAAAATATTCTCAGGGACATGATGGATAATTATGTCCGTGAACAGTGACCAAAAAAAAAAAAACATAAAACTTATGTTTGATTTTGGTTAAATTTTTTTTTTGATGTAATGGAGTTTGTATTAAAAAAAAAAAAAAAAAGTATTTACCAAACACAATAAAAAAAAAGTGAGTAGAACTAGGGTGCTCCTAAATTCACCAAACCTCTTGTGAACTTGACTCTAAAATATATCAAATCGACTTTAAACGATGAATCCAAACCATTGAAACCTTTCAATCTAATGAGTGATGCGTCTACATGTGAAAATTTTAAAGTTTTGAATTAATTTAATATAGAGTCAAGTGGTCAAAAGGTTAAGGTTTCTAAATTAATTTTAATGCATTCATTTTTTGGACTCCTTTGACCACTTGACTCTATATTAAATTAATTCAAAACTTTAAAATTTTCACATGTAGACGCATCAATCATTAGGTAGAAGGATTTCAACGGTTTGGATTCATCATTTAAAGTCAATTCGATATATTTTAGAGTGAAGTTCACAAGAGGTTGGGTGAACTTAGGAGCACCCTAGTTCTACTCAAAAAAAGTTCATAAAATTCTCTGAGTGCAATTATTGGAAAATTCATTATAAATATTTACATTATTGATTTAAGATCAACTATTTGAATTATTGATCTTATTTATTTCAAAAATATTTTCAACTAGAAACATTGAGAAGTTGCAAAACTAACATAATTTCTAAACTAATCAATTCATTTTCTAAAAGTTGTAAGGTAGTAGAATTTCTTATAGAAAACAAACCCAAACCCTCTTCTCATTTTTAAAGTTTCAAATGGAATTTTTGTCACGGACATTATAAATTTCATTCAATAATAGGTATGTTTGCTATTCAAATCATAGTTGAATTAACTATTCCAGTCTCATTCAATATTGGATACCGTTCTTTTGGAATCATATAGTGTTTTTTTTAGAGAAAATTATTTTTATGTCACTCCAAAACATGAAAATTAGGAAATTGCCACCTCAAAACATAAAATTAGTTATTTGCCAAGCTAAAATCATTAAATTTATGAAATTGCCACAATTATACATATAATATACATATTTGATTAAAATTATTATAAAAAATATTGTATAAAAAATGTATTTTGATATTTCCAAAATTACCCTTCTCTTCCCTTCGTCTTCTTCGTCTCTCTTTCACCATTCCTCCGCCAGAGACCCAACACAGCCCAACATAGCATCACAGCATCACCACATCGCAACAGCCCCGGCCAACACAGAGGCTCAACCCAGAAACAAGTATCCCTCTCTCTCTCTCTCTATCAATTGAATTTCAATTTGAAACCAAAATCACCGTCGCAACTCTTTCTTTAATTTGTATCTACAATGGAGGCCTTAGTACAAGGTACGCTTGCCATAATTCTCGTTTTGCTTTGCTTAGCGCTGCAAGTAAGTAGCTGTTTGCATTTTGCTTCATATCATTATTACCACTTACCAGCATGATGTGATCCTCAAAGTAAATACTCTCATCTTTTTTTTTTATGGTCAGAAGCAAAGACTGCCGGCCGACAAATATATTTATAAAAAAGAAGTCTTATTTACACAAATTGTAACATAAAAGTAGCACTATAAAAGTTACACTAGTACAACTAAGAAGAAAACCCCTCCTGTGGCTAATGTGTAAATCATTAGCATTGCCCAGTAAGCGCTCACAACCATTGTACTCCTCCTAAATAAATCGAATCCACGATGTTATGTCAACCGATGCATCATTAATTAAAAGATTCACCGGCTTCCTCTTGTTCGAAAAAAGCCTCCTATTCTTCTCCTTCCACAGGGTCCATACTCCCGCTGTCTAAACCACACCCCACAACGATCTTTGAAGTCGCGTTAATCTCCCCTCCGGGCGGAACCATATTCGCATTAGTTCCTTACCGCCTACCACGCTGATGTTATGTGCTGCCATAAGGCCCATCCAGAACCCCCGCGTGAAAGAGCAGGTCCACATGATATGTTCCATTGTCTCTTGAATCCACATCAGCCTCTTGTGCTATTGCAATTTGCTACTTCATCCTTCAAATAAATGTATACATCAACTCTCTGCTTCTCTTTAATTATCTTGCTTCACATTTCCTCTTGTAATACCAATGGAAATATCATGATAATTAATTATTCAACTATTTTTATGCATAGAAGCAATGGCTTTCAACAAAGATGGGAAGGAGCTTGTATGTTTTCTTGCATTTCTTTTTCTCCCTCTGAATTTGTAACTTTTAGAGTTTTGTTTATCGTTAAGCCTGTCATAAGATCAATATTCTTCTTTTCTCAAAATCTCTACACAGCCTGGGTTGCGCAACCCAGAAACAAGTCTCCCTCTCTCTCTCTCTCTCAATTAACTCTTAACGAGGGTGAAAGAGAAGTGAAGAGGACAAAGGGAAGGGAAGGGTAATTTTAGAAATATCAAAATATATTTTTTATACAGTACTTCTCAAAATAATTTTAATCAAATATGTATATTAGATGTATAATTGTGACAATTTCATAAATTTAATTATTTTAGAGTGGCAAATAACTAATTTCATGTTTTGAGGTGGCAATTTCCTAATTTTCATGTTTAAGAGTGGCATAAAAATAATTTTCCCTTTTTTTTATTAACTATTGATGTAATGGAGTTAGTGCAATTAAAAAAATTATACTAATCTAACCACTAATGTAGTCATTTGAAAAATAAATCATTGTTTTTTAGTTGAAAAAATAAATCATTATTTTTATAGTTGAAATATAATTTAGTAAAGATAATTTTTCTAAGTTTTTTTTTATTTAATAAAAATCAAACCTAATTAAGTTTTATGTTTTTTTTTTTTTTTTTTGGTCACTCTTCACGGATGGGATTATCCATCCCGTCCCTGAGAAATTTTTTTTTCTGGATTTTGAGTTAGTTAGTGGTTAGATTGGTGTGGGATTATCATAAAGAGGGATGTGATTATTTATCCCGTCGATAGGGATGTGGTTATTTATCCCGGCCTTAATATTTTTCGAAAAAAATCAAATTCTATTCTCCTTTTCGATATTTTTTTTATTTTGTTTCGATTAATAAAAAAATCGGGCATCCCTCCTTTCCCACTCCGCTTCCTTTCTTCTCCTAATTTCTCCTTCAACGCTGCTTCAATTCACACAAAAATCAGAGCGAAAACAAGAGGGAGGGCACACAAGTTGATCGATTTTTTGAGTTTCGTACAAGACTCACCCGATTAATATGATTTAGCACCAATTCTACCCAGTTTTAACACTAAAATCGTCCCAGGTTATATATCTCTCTTTCTCTCTCTAATTTGGGTTGCCTTTCTCTGTTTTTTTTAATGTTTTACCTCTGATTACTTGAGAACCCGAAACCCTAAGGGTTCTGTTGTGCCTTAAGCTTGTGATTACTTAAGAAAAATTGAAAAAATTGTCAAACTCGGCCGGAATCAGCCTAAATCGGCCAAAAAATCAGCTAATTCGGCTGAGTCAGATATTGTTCATCCGATTTTTACAGAAAAATCACACAGATGAGAAACTCGGGTATAAATCGGACCGGACTAGGCCGAGTTAACTTGGAATCAGCCGATTTTCATAATTAGTAAGAACCACAATTCCATTTCTTTTGAGATGACTGCCATTTTTCTCCTCCTCTCAAACAGCAAACGGGAACCCAAGGATCTCATTTTATGTTATCAAACTGTTTGACAAAAACTAAAGAATGTCTATTTGATTTATAATAAATTAAAATATAAATATGACTAAGGACGGTACAATCATATATGGATTAATAAAATCAGCCCCCTGTTTTACCTTTTTTGTTTCTGGTTATTACCTGCAGGGTTGTAGGCCTGGTATTATTTAATTTATTTTAATTTTTGTTTGAGGTGGGCCCCTAGGCCTAGCTAGTCCATCCATTGTTTCTTTTTATGGATTTGCATCTCTGTTGAAAAGTTTGCACAGATAGATAGATTTTGAAAAGTTTGAAGCTGGCCCTGAAGTAACGGATAATTACTCGTACGTATAGCCGTACAAGGAGCGGTGAACCAAGCCATAGGGTCAATGCATGAAGAACGAGATTCTTTGTTTCTTTGTTTCTTTCCTTTTTTGCGCAAGTTGGGTTTATCAAAGATTGTCAATTTGGGAAGAACGAGAATGGACGGATCTAGAAAAAGAAAAGAAAATAGATAATCTTAAATGTACATTGTGTACTAGTCCATTTAGTATAGAAATAGAAAATATCATTTTGTTCCATAGTGAACTAGGGGCAACGAAAAATTTCTCATGAAAACGAGAGTGGAATAAAACAAGATTTTTGTAATTTGACATGTGGAGCTTATTCAAGCAATATTGGGCTCAAGTACGTCTAAATGTGAGTTGATTCCTGTACTGCTAAATGTCCGTTGAATCCTACTCGGATTTCAAGTACATATCAGACAGAAAATTATTGGGCTCATTCAATCAAATTGTCTAAATCACAAACCATACTGAAAAATTTAATAATTATTGTTTCCGATTAAGTTTTTATTTTTCATGCATTTTTTTCACATTTGAAGATAAAAATATAAGCATAATGTTTGGCTAACTTACTTGTAATAACTTTAGCAATATCATTTAAATATTTTTTTCCTTTTTTTAGTAGAACTCAAAACTTCAGGAAAAAAATTCTGAGTTTCCTATCCAATTCAACTAATTGCCACCAATCCCGATTCTGATTTTGCGAACCATATTTACATGATACATGCTAGCAAATATAACATACTCCAAACCATACAATTAAAGGGAGATCATGGAATTACAAAAAAGAATCAGATAAACAAAGAAAAATGAAACCAAAGAGATGAGAGAAGGAATGTCCAAATTCAGCCAAAGCACTTAGAACAATAGTTGAATTTGATGGTTTTACTAAAGAAAATAAAATAACTGAAACTGCACAGATACACAGGATTTTGCGATGCTCAACTCACTGCATCATTTTCTGGTTTTCTTTATATATATTGAAGCAAATACAAAATCATAACTTATATTAAGGTTACATTCACTAAATAAAAACAATCTAAATACTGCTACTAAAAATACCTCTACTTATTCTTAGCCTCCGCTGATTCTCGAACCTTTATCTAAAACAGAAAACTTAAACTCTGCTAGAATTAAAACAAAACATAAACAAAACAAACTGAAACATAACAACAAGATTAATTCTATCATTCTCCTCCTTAAGCTTGTTGTTCTTTATTGATGTCCAGTACACCAATCTTTCCTCTCATCTCTTGAAACTTCATCCTTGCCAGTGACTTTGTAACAATATCAGCACACTGATCTTCAGTGCGAACATGCTGAACTTTAATCAATCCCGATTCCACACAGTCTCTAATGTAATGAAACCGAGTGTCAATATGTTTACTCCTCTCGTGATAAACTGAGTTCTTGGTTAGAGCAATTGCGGATTGATTGTCTATGTTTAGCACCACTTCCTTAGGCTCAGTCTTCAACAATTCTCTTAGCAATCGACTCAGCCACACACCTTGACACGCTGCCGCACAACCAGCAATATATTCTGCTTCGCATGAAGACAACGCCACCACTTTCTGCTTTTGTGAACACCAGCTGATCGGATTTGCCCCAAGAAAGAATATCAATCATGAAGTGCTTTTTCTGTCATTATTGTCACCAGCCAGATCACTGTCCAAAAACCCGATCAGCTCCAAATCTCCTTCTTTCTTCTCATACACAAAACCAAAGTTCAATGTTCCCTTCACATACCTTAGTATGTGCTTTACTGCTGCCATGTGTTCCAGCGTGGGTTTCTCCATAAATCGGCTTACCATTCCAACAGCAAACGCCAAGTCTGGACGTGTGTGCAGCAAGTATCTCAAACTGCCAACGATACTTCGATACAAAGTTACATCTATAGGAGGTTCAAGGCTGTCCTTGTTCAATTTCAGACGAGGATCCATAGGAATCTGTGTTGAATTACATTCCTTCATCCCACATTTCTCCAGCACCTTCTTTGCAAAACCCGATTGCTTTAAGGTGATTCTTGTTGGAGTCTGACACACTTCAATCCCCAAATAATAGCTAAGTAATCCAAGATCACTCATGCTAAATAAACCTTTCATCTGAGATTTGAATTTGTCAATGCCTCGAATACTCTCTCCGGTGATGATCAAATCATCTACGTATACGCCAACAATTAAATTACCTTCCTTTCTCGTGTACACAGCATGTTCTAATAGACACCTCTCAAAACCGAGTGCCTTCAAAGACTTATCCAACTTGGAGTTCCATGCTCTAGGTGCTTGTCGCAAACCGTACAAAGCTTTATACAGTTTCAGCACCTTATGCTCTTCTCCTTTTATCTCAAAACCCGGTGGCTGCAGAACATACACATCCTCCTTCAATTCACCGTTAAGGAAAGCGGATTTTACATCCATGTGATGCACTTGCCACCCCTTTTGTGCAGCGATTGAGATCAACAACCGTACAGTTTCCAATCGAGCAACAGGAGCAAAAACTTCGTCAAAATCTATCCTGTGTTTTTGAACATACCCCTTTGCTACTAACCTCGCCTTGTGTTTAATTGTTTTGCCTTGAGTATCTTTCTTTAATTTAAATACCTACTTCAAACCAATTGGCTTATGATTTTCTGGTAAATCAACTAACCTCCATGTTGCATTCTCCCGTATGCTGGAAATTTCTTCTTCCATAGCCTTTCTCCATGCTAAATCGGTTCTTGCTTCTTCATAACTTGTAGGCTCCTCCTCTCCTAGCAAACATAGCCCCGAATAATCCAATTCAGTAGGAATAGTTTTGTCGTACAAACTGTTTAGGTCTCGTTTCCCTCTTGGTCCCACTTCTGATGCCTCTGGATGGATGAATTAGGATGCCCTCTGCTCAACAGGAAACGACACTGGAGTTTGTGCATTTCCAGAGCCAAATCCATCTACTCTGTTGCTACCAGCAGATGTATTCTTAGGCTCGCCAGGTTGATAGAACCCTGGCTGTGGAGACGCCATATTAGGATACAGCATCTCTTCCTCAATTCGTTGATGGGCAGTATCACTTGAACCTGCAACAGGAAAATAAAGAACAGTAAAGATATCCTTTGCTAGTCTAGATTCTGTAGCCGATGAATCAGTCCAGTCCCACTTCTTTTCTTCATCAAACACGGCATCATGAGTCACTACCACCTGTTTTGTCTTTGGATCAAACATCCGATAACCCTTGGTATTCAAATCATACCCAATAAACACCATAGGTTTGCTTCGATCTGCTAGTTTCGGAAGGTGAGGTGTGACATTCTTCACGTGAGCAATACATCCAAAAATTCGCAAGTGTTCAACCCTTGGCTTTCGATTGTAGTAGGCTTCATAGGGTGTCTTGTCCACTAGACTCTTAGTTGGTGCTCTGTTCAGCAAGGAAATTGCCGTTGACACTGCTTCTCCCCAAAATTCGCCGGGAACACTTTTACTTTTCAGCAAACTTCTTGCCATGCCAACCACTGTCTGATTTCTCCGTTCCACGACACCATTTTGCTGCGGAGAATAAGGTGCAGTAAGGTAGTGTTTAATACCATTTAATTCGCAAAAGCTCTTGAACTCATTTGATGTGAATTCACCACCACGATCACTTTGAAAAGCTTTCAACTTACACCCCTTCTCCATTTCGGCTGCAGCTTTGATCCTTTTAAAACTTTCGAACGCCTCGGCTTTGCTTGAGATCAGAACCTGCCACATAAACCTTGTGCAATCATCGACAATTAGCATAAAATAACGCTTTCCTCCATTCGTAGTCGGTGTGATTGGCCCGCATATGCCACAACTCAAGAGGGTACTCGGCTTTGAAATTTGATTCAGCAGGGAATGGTTTTCGTTGTTGTTTTCCAATCAAACATCCATCACAAATGCGATCTTCATGATCTATCAAGGGCATGCCATGCACCATCCCATTTTTACCCATGATTTTTAAAGCATGAAAATTCACATGTCCATACCTTGCGTGCCAGAGCTAAGCTCCTTCTTTGCTTCTCGCCAGGAGGCATTCTGGATGGGTTGGAGAAGTACGCAAAAGGTATAACCGATTCCCAGATCTGGTCACTTTGACTAGCACTTTCTGTGTTCTGTCCAAGATAGACAATACTCCTCTTTCAATCACTATCTTACATCCATTCTCATCTAACTGTCCAAGACTAATTATGTTACTTTTTAACCTTGGAATATAGTAAACGTTAGTGAGTAATCTGTGTTCACCAGTGAAGCATTCAAAGAGTATCGAACCCCTTCCTTGTATCTCTACTGTTGAACCATCTCCAAACCGAACTGTTCTTCTAATCGTTGTATCAATCTCTGCAAATCTTTCAATGCAACCGGTCATATGATTGCTTGCGCCACTGTCTAAATACCAGGTTGTGTCCAGGTTGCTGACAGCCTTTAGCGCTATTTCATCTTCTTGTAGCAACTTTCCTTCATTCGGTATTGTGTGGATAAGTTCACAAGTTTCAGCCAACAACAGTGCTGGTTCGTCATCATTGTTCTTTACAACCAAATTAGCCTTTTCTCTTCTATTTGGTTTGGGACATTCTTTAGCGAAATGACCATAATCATTGCAATTGTAACATTTCACCTTAGCAATATCAAACTTTCATGGCTTTCGATCATCTCCCGTGTGATCATTGCCTCCTCGGCCTGCACCTTGACCACGTCCACGGCCCCGACCCCTTCCATGTCAGCCTCCTCTTTTGGTACTGCCCGAACCTTCTTCTCTTCTACCTTTTGAGAATTTAGCCTCCCATTCGGCTTGACTAAGAAGCAACTGTTCTCCTGTACTCTTTGTATGATGCCGCCCCTTTAGCCCTTCTTCAAATGTTCTTAATCTGCCAATTGCTTCAGAGACTGACATCGTGTCTAAATCTCCAAATTGCTCAATTGTTCCAATGATCTGAAGGAACCGATCTGGAACCGAACTGAATAACTTCTCTACAACTTCAGTATCTTCAAGTTTTGTGCCAAGGGATCGGATCTCACCAACTAAGGCAATCAACTTCATCGAATACTCATTCACAGTTTCCGATTCTTGCATATGCAATTTATTTAGTTGCCGTTTCAGGACTTGTACACATGCCTTCTTGACACAATCCTCGCCAATACGCATCTCCCTGAGAGCGTCCCAGGCCTCCTTGGCCGACTGCTTCTCTGCGATTGCCATCATCACATCGTCCGGCACTGCCTGAGATATTGCAACCATCGCTCCTTGATCCTTGTCCTCATCTTTGTCCCCATCTTTGTCCCCTCCTTCTATCACAGACCAAACTCCCAGCGAACGAAGGACTATCTTCATCTTGACAGCCCATATGCCGTAATTAATCTCGCTTAACATGGGATACTGGATCGGTATAGAGACACTTTTGGCCATCGGTTTGGGAACTGCAAGTGTCTTAGATTGATCTCCTGTATCACTGGCCATTGCTTTTTCAACACGGCTCTGATACCAATTGATGGTTTTACTAAAGAAAGTAAAATAACTGAAACTGCACAGATACACAGGATTTTGCGATGCTCAACTCACTGCATCATTTTCTGATTTTCTTTATATATATTGAAGCAAATACAAAATCATAACTGCTATATTAAAGGTTACATTCACTAAATAAAAACTGGAATCTAAATAACTGCTTACTAAAAATAACCTCTACTCTATTCTTAGCCATCCGCTAGGATTACTCTGACAGCACACTTTATCTAAAACAGAAAACTTAAACTCTGCTAGAATTAAAACAAAACATAAACAAAACAAACTGAAACATAACAACAAGATTAATTCTATCAGAATTTCTGAAATCAAACAAATGTACTGTCAATTTATATCCACAAGTGACTGCACAAAATAGAAAAGAGAAAACAACCAACTAAACAAACAGGCAAATTATCTTGCCATGGGACCTGGTGCAGACATGCCACCCATGTTAGCCATCTCGAATACACTGTTCTGACTAATGTCATTTCCATATTTGTCTTTCCTTGAATAATTACTGGAGTTGGTAGAAGTTGTACTCATGCCACGCTTCCCCTCTGTGGAGATTTCCAGATCGAAGCTTTCCTTGAGTTCCGTCACTACTGTGTTCATGGTTGGCCTCAAAGCAGAGCTATTACCAGTACACTTGCGTGCGAGATCAGTAACCTTCCAAACAGAGTTTATGTCATACTGCCCATGCATTCTTGGGTCTGCAATGCTTTCAATGTCTCCTCTAGATAGCTTTTGATTCACCCATTCCTTCAGGTGACTTCCCTCTGGACCCGCAATGATAGGAGGTTGTCCTGTGACCAGCTCAAGCATAACAACTCCAAAGCTGAACACATCGCTTTTTTCACTTAGCTGGTATGAGGAATAGTACCTGAAATTTCATTAATTTATTTGGATTATACTTTTATGAAAGTGGTCTGTTTTATTTAAAACATCTAACCTGTGGTACTGAAATTATTATTTAAAAATTTAGCACTATTTTGCTGCTGCAGTCTGCTGCGTCTCCAGCCATTCTAGACTGCAACGGACTGCTGCAAACAGAAAGCCCACTGCTTTAACTTCTTGTCTCTTCTCTTGAAGAAAGCCGGCCGCTTTAAAATTTTAATTGAGTTAGAAACAGTGCAGGTGAGTCTAGCACATTTGTACCCCGATCAACATTAAGAGATCATACACATATATCTATTTTGTTATTTTTTTTTATATCTAATCTAGGTTCGAGAAGTTAAGCAGCCAGTTACTCAACAATAAATAGTGGCTTGCTGCAAGGTGCCTAGGATTCTGAAATTGTCATCCTCCAAACTGTTGTTTTCTCTTATTATCTGAGAGGTTTGATTCAAATTAGGCAAGAACTGGATTGTCTGCTAGAGATTAATGGGATATGAAAGAAGAATGCTGAGGCATGAGGAAAGCATGTATAAGGATCTCTTGACAGAGGTCGGAAAGAAGATTCCAGTATGATTAGAGGTTTATTTTAAAATTCGATAATAAACAGATTGTTTAATAGAGGATAATGGAATACGCAAGAAGACTGCTCATGAGTCATGAGAAAGCATGTGAAAAAAGCAATTGAAAGGGGGAGGGAAAGAAGATTCCATTGCTTGTTGGCTAATTTAGGTGACAAATGTGGAGTAGAGTTTGCAGTGCTAATATCAAGGTGTATGGTTGTGACTGTTTTTTGTCTTCTTTAAAAATTTCACTGTATTTAATTTGGTCACTCTGCTAAACTGCTAATCTATAAAACCATGGATTACCTTATCATGGTATACAAATTTCTCAGCACTAAACCGCTACAGATCCTAGTGGCTCATTCGCTGTAGTCTGTAGTTGCACAGGAGACTCTGCAGATTGCAGCGGTAGTGCTAGATTTCCAAATTTCACGATTTTTGTACCATAGTTTTTTTTTTAATGCTACAGACAAATAAGGAATCGAACTGAAAAACTTTCAATTTAGGAAGTATACAAAGCCTAAAATTTTATTTTGTCTACAATCAATTGATCATATCATTTGTCGTTATTATTTGCCTTCAACTGCTAAGAATAATTCACACAAAAACAGGTCACTATCACCAAAGGAGTAGAAACTCTGATGAATTAAATAATAATTATGAGTAGGAAAGGAAAAAAAAAAAAATCTTACTCAGGATCCAAGTAGCCAGGGGTGCCGACAACTATAGTAGAAACATGACTGTTTGCAGCATTGTTAAATGCCCTGGAGAGCCCAAAATCGGCAATCCTTGCCTCGAGATTTTCATTTAAAAGAATGTTGCTAGTCTTCACATCTCTATGGATTAGCGGCGGATTGCACATCTTATGCAAATAATCCAACCCTTCATTGTTTTTATTGATGTATACTTAGATGATGACATTTAAATTGACCTCTCCCTCTCACTTTTAACAAAAAGTAAACGACATTTCAATTAACTTAACAATGATGTGAATATTAATTTTCCAATACTCATGGCTGAATGCATTCACGGTGTCCCTAAATTTTTGTCTGGTATGCTAGATATTTTCTTGACGCTAGGCACTTCATGTTAATTAATTATGGATAGTACAAGGAATAAGAATTCTAGTTGTTAAAAAAGTTTTGTACCAAGTGCGGATTCATATGCGATTCTAACCCGTTGTTTCCAACTCAGAGGCCTTGAATTATCTGAAAAAGACAGATCTGAGATCTTAAATTTTAAATACATTTGAGTTGAAAATAGTTATAATAAACCCGCTTAATTTTTAGAAAATATTCGAGTTAAAGATAATAATCACCCATGAGCTTATCTTGCAGAGTTCCTTCTTTCATGTACTCGTATACAAGTGCCATGCAATCTCCATCCATGCAATGGCCAATTAGTGACACCAAATATCTGTGATGAACCCTTGCCAAATTTTGAGCCTGGAAACAGAGCAAATTATCATATGTGTTTGACTTACCTTCACAAGATCGTTTTGTTATCCACACCAACATCTAAATCTTTATCACATGACATACAGTACACACACACACACACACGCACACACACACACACAGATATATATATATATGTATAAGCAGTATTTACTAATTTTTTTGCTTTGTATGAGCTAAGGAAAGAATGTGCAAGATAAATGGTTACCTCAGCCAAGAACTCTTTGACTCCTTGTGAAGATGAGTGATTGCGCATTTTCACTGCAACTTGAGTTCCATTTTCCAGGACCCCCAAATATACACTTCCAAATCCACCAGTACCAATTTTATTCTGGAACTTGCTAGTAATTCTTATAAGATCATTGTAACTGAATCGACGATTCTCAAAATCCAATATTCCTTCTTTTTTATTTGGATTAGATACGTTTGCATAATTTTGACCAGCAATATTGCCAGGAGGATTATTTGCTTCTGGAGTATTTGCATAGTTTGGCTGGTGATTATACACTTCAGGGGTTGTTCCGTGCTTTTCGATTTGTCTAGGAGTATTTGCATAGTTTGGCTGTTGATTATATGTTTCAGGGGTTGTTCCGTGGTTTTCAATTTGACTTTGAATGTTTGATTGGTTAGCTGTAAGATAAAATAAATAAAGTTATGTCTTTCCATCCTTTGATTGATAAAAAAGCAAGATATAGTATGCTTCTTATTATTATAATGAAATAAAAACATTGAAGATGTTCCTACTAAAAACAGAAAATAACAAAGAGGTTTTAGATGCTAGACAAAAGAGCTTTCTGTTTTTAGTGAAGATATATATACCACAGCAGGTATTTCTTTCAAAAATAAGAAAGAACTCCATTTGGCCTAACATGACTAGTTTCAAACAGAGAGCCCAACTGGTACTGGTTTGTACCACCTAGAATTTTCAGGTTTAGATCCAAAATATCTGTCTTTCCTTCTAAACAATCCTCATATAACATTTATATAAATGTAGCAAATAAGAGCTATTGTAGTTGTAAAAATTAGAATCCCACAGAGAACAGTGATTTTATTTTTCTACAAAGGAAAGAAACAATGAAAAGGCAGACTTACATTTGCGAGTTCTCAAACACACCACCACTGTTATAATGGCAGCAGCAATGAGAAGCAGGGCAACCACAACAGACACCGCTATAATAAGTACTGGACTTTTCTTTTTTATAGGCTTCCTTCCAAACCTTTGTAGAAAATATAAATTGAATGCAAACAGACTTTATAATTTGAAAAGACAGCATCAAGCGAAGATTTTACTTTAGTCATTAGCAAGCATTCTTAAAGCTAATGGACTAAGAGATGTACAGAGTAAAGAGAGTACGGTTAGATTGTTCAAAGGGTGTATTCTTAAAGCTAATGGGGTACCTTGTTTAAATGGTGTATTTTGTCTTTCTCAAAAATTCGTTATTTTGGTGTATTCTCTTCTGCACAGACAAGCCATGCATTTGACCAAATTTCTTCTAATAATCTCATTGCACTATAATAATATATGTTGGACCAAATGATTTGCACTTATATAAGTGGGGGATGACGATGATTATCTTTTCTTTAATATTATAGTTTTTTTATCAGTATAATTATAATGCAATGCCTTGCATGGGCATGCAGTAGTTGCCATACTTGTACTTAAATGATCTTTTATATTTAGATTATTTCTTTAACGAGCCTTACTAATAATGAAATACCAGGATATCCAATATTGTCCAGTTATTTTAGTGTGTAAGATAAGAAAAATATTTAACAAATATTTCCATTAAAAACAATAAAACATACTTAAAGATTAGATTCCCGTTCTGGCTTTTATTATGAAGACCAGGTGGAAGGGTGGTTGAAATCTTGTTATTTCCTGTTATGTCCCTGAAATTTCCATAAAATTATTAATGAATTTTTGGTTTCTATGTTCTTGATAAAAAATAAAGTTTAGTTGGCAAACCTACAGGTATGTAAGAGCAGATAATTTATCTAGGAAAATAGGAAGATCCCCTGACAAGTCATTATAAGATAAATCCCTGAAAAAGAAAGGTAGCAAGCAATAGATTAAGTTAGCATGAGAACACAAAACTGCTAAAAAAATTCTGGCTATGCCGTAAATTAAGAAAAATAAATAATAGACATTCAATTTGTATAACACAAAATGAAATTTTACTTCTATCAGCTGTAGATCAACAGAGATTAGTGAAAAACAAGCAATCTGAGTGAAGGTAAAAACATCAATCTCAACAAAATAATTAATTGATCTCAGTTTAGAGGAACATACAATAACTGGAGAGTGCTTAGATCTCCAAAAGAAGATACTACGGCACCTGTCAGTCCACTTGATGATAGGTTTCTGCAAAAGACACATCTTACAAGTCACAACTTTTGTAGCTTCTCTGTTTTCCCAAAAGTAAAATGTATGAAGTATTGAAATGCTCACAGAGCTGTGATATTTGGAGTTTTTGTGTAATCAGATGTGCAAGTGACACCACGCCACAATAGTTCTTTAGGAGCACAAGGATCACCATTCCAATCTTTGTTTACTTTGTAGTTCGCTTTAATTGTATTCATGGCAACAACTTCATTTGCAATAAAATAACATTAGGGGCATGTTAACTTAGCAAAGTAAGTACGTATAATTAGTTATATCCAATAGATTATGATTGAAATAAAAAGTAAATATTAAAATTTTCTCGAAGAAAAGAAAAGGGATTAGGAAACTTTTTGTATGGTTTCTTGATGAGAACTTGTGATTTATTTAGTTCATAAAAAAAAGGCCTTCCAAGTGCCAAATTTCTCATGTTTCCATCACGTCCCCTGTATTGAAATCTAAACCAGGGTTCTCCCATTAAAAGGACTAAGATTGTAAATCATAGCATGAATAATTAAGTACATAGAATCAGACAATTATGATCAAACATACCATCTTCACTATTTGTGGGAATCCCAGTGACGGGTTGAATGATATACACCTCTAATGCATTCAACAAAGGAGGGAGAGTTGAGGTTGAAGTGGCCTTAAGTGACACATTATATA
This sequence comes from Carex scoparia, assembly GCA_024447655.1. Lineage (NCBI taxonomy): Eukaryota > Viridiplantae > Streptophyta > Magnoliopsida > Poales > Cyperaceae > Carex > Carex scoparia. Next base: position 2,724,700 of record JAJHPE010000033.1, read on the forward strand.
TACTGTAACTTTTGTGAGTGTATACCCATCCTGAAGCCGTTTTAAATGTTGAATCTAATAAGAATCCATTGGCAAATACATCAAATTGTCTACTACCATTAGATGGTATGTTTTGGATCTCACTGAAGTGAAGGATTACATAAAATACTGTGGACTTATTGTCACTGTCCCAGTATTGCTCAAGGGGTTGTGCGGTGTTTATAGTGCTTGCAGCAGTTTGCATGACGAGAGAGGGGGTCTCAAAGTCAATGTCTGGGTCCACTTTGGAGCTGGTTGAGACATTTGTCCATGTTGGCCGAGTGTAGGTACTCCAAATCCGGTCATATGGATCATCAGGGTACCTATTTTAGTTTTTTAACAAAACGGTAGAAGAAGATAGTGATTTCCAGATATATAACAGGTTGAGTACCGAAGTATATCATAATTACCTGGCCTAAGCTTTTCTATATGGTATCATATTAAACTGGATTAAAATTTTATATGTTAGATTTTGCACTTTCTTTTGAGTTTTACACCTAGTAGAGAACAAAATCAACCCAATTAAGTCATATTTAGTTTGGTACCGTCATCCAACTCTGATTAGGCAAAAAGTACTATACCATGCATAGTTCTGTTACTTGTGACATTAACTTACAAATTAAGATGTATTCCAACAACAAACAGTATATAACCACTGATAATTGGTTAATAAAAAAATTATCCTTTTTTTTTATTTAATTTAGCATGCTTACCTTACTTGGTCTCTTGCTCCTAAATTCCGCCTATCGGAAACAACAAATGATTGTGTGGAATTTACCCATCTATAAATGCTTGTTTTCAATTGCCTCAATTCTAGCGCAGAGATAAAAGGTGTGCCCTGTTTTTTATTAATAAGGCAAACTTGCAAGTTGTCAGAAGCGGCTATGGCAATAATATCAGTGAAGAATCCATCATCCGCAGCAGTTAATTCAACGGTATCCCAATAATTGACTCCCAAATGAACATCAAAGGATGGAGGCTTATTTAATTTATCATAGTTTCCATACATGAATAATCCTCTTATAAGATATTTTGATCCACTTTTTAAGGATCTTAAGGTGTAGCAATTTCGGACCCCAATGGGAAAGCTTCTGACAGTTAGATATTTCTTCAATAAGCTGTTTGTGGCATACTCTGAAGAGATACGGTAGTTTACTCCCGTGTCGGTGAATTGATCATCAGACACGTAAGTCAACGTGGTCTCACTATCAATCAAGGTAGAATTTGAAAGAAGTCCGCAATCAATGTTTATAAAACCTGTACAGAAAGTTATGACGAATTACTTGTAAAAATAAATAAATAGAAAGCTAGGCATAAATTCAACCGAAATTAAACATGCTTCCCACAATATTATTGAACAAGTCATACATCATTCACAAATATATATGGAACACAACACTACTAGAACAAATAGGTAATTTTTTTAATTCTTGTAACTTAATCTTCTAAACCACAAACTTTGATTTTTTTTTCTTTTTTTTCTTTTATTTTGGGGGGGGGGAGGGGGACCGAAACTAATTTCTTTGTCGCCCTTCGTGTAAAGGTGTGACTAAGCGGCATTCTAACAAAAATTTGAAAAGTTTAGGTTAACCCATGCCTGGATTGAAACTTCGGTTCAGTCCTTGCTATTTTGGAGAAGAAAAAAAACAACCAATTTGTTTGATGATAAGTTGATTTCTTATTTTCTAAAACTAAAAAATAGTAGATCTGAAACAATCGAATTATTTTATTTTTTCTTGATTTTTTTAATAAACTTTTCCAAATTAACCTATATTGGCGTTTTCCAGATTATAGAATAGTTTAAAATATTGATATTATTAATAAGAAGTATTTTGTCAAGAATGTCCATCCATGTTTAATAAAATCAAGAAATTAAGACATCTGATGAGGGGCAAATAACAGCAAACAGCAGTCTAACGAGCAACAATTCTATGTACACATCATTTTAGATTAATAATTGTAACAAACAACAAACCGTAGATAGAGAGAAGTGATTGTAAATTTGAAGCATTGCATTGAGCTTACCATTGGAATCAGGCTGGCTATCAACATGTATAGTGGACGCAGATATTAGCAGGAGAACTACGAACCATAAATCCATTCCTTTTGAGGTGACTTCCATTTTTTCCTATGATGTGCTAACGAGAAAGGCACTCTTTTTATAAGGCACAACTGTTAAACTAAGTCTAAAGAATATATATTTGATTTTTTCAAAAATAAATATGAAATATTGGCTCATACCGAATTGTAAGCTGGTTGCACGTTTATGTCTATGACGAAACGAAATGTGGTCAAAACCTCTTTAAGTTTTCGTTGGATTTGATCGTTCTTTCTCCTTTAAATAAAATGTTGGGAGAATTTCATGTATACCCCTCAAAAACTTCAAAATTGCATATTTCACTCTCTAAAATTCATAATATCAAATATACCCTTCTAAATTTAAAAAAAATCACAACTTTAACCATGTTATATTATTGTCTAATATTAAAACTCAGTTTAATATTATAAAGTACTCATTTTACCTTAATTAAGAAAAATAAAAATAGCAATGTGTTTAACAAAAAAAATCAGTATTTTAATTGATCGGTTTTCAATGTCAAATCAGTCATTTCTCTACTTCTGACATTCACATAACCATATACCTAAACGTCACTTTGTATACGTCAGAAGTAGAAAAATGACTCATTTCTCTCAAAAACTGATCGATCAATTAGAAGACTTATTTTTTCAAAACATGGTACATATTTTTTATTATTCTTAATAAGGATTAATATGGGTACTTTTATAAATTGAAAATCATTCTTTAATAGAAAATACAATAAAATAAGTAAATATGATATTATCACTTTTAGAGGAAATACGTAATTTCAAATTTTTTTAGGCTTATACATGAAATTGCTCCTAAAATGTTTAACAATGCATATTTTTGGGCTCTTATCCTCCCTCCCCTCTCTCTCTCGATAGCCCTGCCATGTTGACTCAGGTCTCAGGTCCTCAAGACTTAAACAGGTGTAATAAATATCGCCGAGTCCGAACAACCAAGTGCATGCGTAGTGTCGACCGCAAAATTGCCGGTGTTTGTTGTGAAATATCAGAATAAAAGTAAGGGAGTCCATGTTACCTTTTTATCCGTTTACCCGATCCGTACTATACCCGATAAAGACAGGTATAGGTATGATTTATTTTTCATAAATTTATTGGGTATGAGTATGGGTAAAGATTTATTTCGTTATCTAAATGGGTAAGGATACTGGTAAATCCTATTTTGTACTTGTTACCCGATCGGGTAAGTATCAAAATATTATATATATATGGCAAAGACTTCTATGGACATAAGGACCTATTTGTAAAATGAACATATTTTTATTTTCAAAGTTCAAACAGTCGATCCGAACCGTTCATCTTGTTCTCCATATTAATATGTGCTTGGAGACCAAATTTTACATTTTTCTGATTTTTTTTACTATTTATTAAGATGGGTACAAAATTCAATGGTCTGAATTTGATATTTTTTGTACCCATCTTAATAAATAGTAAAAAAATTCAGAAAAATGTAAAATTTGGTCTCCAGTATTAATATGGAGAACAAGATGAACGGTTCGGATCGACTGTTTGAACTTTGAAAATAAAAATATGTTCATTTTACAAATAGGTCCTTATGTCCATAGAAGACTCTCTCTATATATATAGAGTAAGACTACCATGCATTGCGAATTAAAGTGGGTGTTTTAATTCGCGCTCATATCGCTATTTCTAAAGTTCAAATAGCCAATCCGAACCGCTCAACATGATCTCCATATTGAAATGTGCTTTGAGACCAAATTTTACATTTTTTTGAATTTTTTTACTATTTATTAAGCCACTTTGAAAATCGCTGTTCCAACGGTGGCTCAACCAAATAGTGAAACCGTTGGATCAGCGATTTTAAATTTTACTGAATTTCACTGGTAACTTGCTAATTTCGAAAATTTAAATTTTGCTCCTAACTAACTGATTTCGAAAAAAGGTAAATTTAAGTATTAGCATTTCAGATTTAAAAACTCACGTTATTTATCCTTATATAATTATTTTTTATTTTTTTATGTGATACTTTATATTTTCCTTTGGACTTGCTTATAATGTGCATATTACAAATGCAGACATGTGTGTTGAAGATAAATACATTAAGCAAATTATCTCATTTTTTGGTAGTACCAGTAATTTATACATAGTACAGTTTCAAAAGAATTATTAAAAAATTAAATGAAAATAATTATATTTAAGTATTAAAAAAATAAATTAAAATAATTATATTTAAGTCATGATTTAGACCACAATATCTAACTAAATAAGAAAAACTCGAATCATGATTTAATTTTAACTTAAGCCGGCTTAAGTTGAAATTGCCTGCAAAATTTTAGGTCACAGCCAAACACCACCCTAGTTCTATCATTTCATTAAAAATTAGGATAATTAATTTGGTTCTGAATTTCATTAGCCTTTTTTTTTATAACGCTAAAATACATTAATTTATCCAATTTAATGAACAATGTTTATCCGGAGAATTTTCTCCAATGTCAACTATTTCGTACTTTTATATGATTGTTATTTATTTGACAAAGTTTCTCTTCTTCGTTTTTTTAGGATAAGATGCAAGTTGATGCTATTTTGATAAAGTTTTTAATTGCACATTCAACTTATTAGCTATGCTCATCACTTTGTGTATTGTTTATTACAGCAAAGGCTCTCATATGCTCTTGCATCACCCAAAGACAGTTTGCATTAAAAAAACACAAAAATAGAATCTTATATTGGTGTATGTTTAGCACTATGAAATAGTTTAAGCTTGCTAAATAATAGAGATCCATTTCTAAGAACTAGCTACTCTAATTTAATCTAATGGCGAAGATATATACATGATCTCTGATGTGGAAGATCATGAGTTTGAAATACGAATAGAATATTTTTTTTTATAATAATAGAGTTATTAAATAGCTTGGTGAGTTGACCTCCAACCATTGCTATAAAAAATAGAGATCAATTTCAAGTTATATAAGTTTAAAAATAAACCAATAAATTAAAAAGATGTATAATTAAGGTCTAATTATTTCTGGTCAGTGGTAATGCAATGGGTTTCCATATATAGTCTTTTTCTAATTAGGCGCTAATTAATTATTCACTTATAATTTATTGTTAATAATTAAATGCTAATTATGTACTTATAACATACTGCTATGTTATTCTTTTATAACAATTAAACGCTAATAATGTACTTAAGAGCATCTACATCCTAGCTAACAACTAACAGAGATGAAGTGGATCTTTATGCTGCTGTTATCATATAGTTGTTTTCTTTTCTTTTTCTTGAAACAAAGGCATATGCGCCCATTCTATTAAAACAGAAACTGACTTACATCAAAAGTATTATTATATCATGCTATGATGAAATTATTTTTAAAAGCAACATATATATATAGTAGATTAGTAATTGGCAGTTTCATATTCAAATGTCAGTTTAAAATTCTCATTTTTTTAAATTAATAAATGCTTGCGTAAGCAAAAACCTAAACCTCATATGCAGTCGTGTTGGACCGAGAACTTGTGATGAAAAGAATTACGATTCAGTTGCTTATTTTGAATATTAAATTTGTCCCCTCTTATTATTTTTGTTGTTTTCAATATATTTATTAAATAATACTATATTTTGTTGTTTTTATTATGTAAAAGACTATTTGTGTTGTTTTTATCTATTAACCGATTAGGTAATGAATTTAAATCCGATTAGTTAATAAGTTTGAATCCAATAACTTATTTGAATTCGATTTTTGCCTCACTGTAGAATTCGACCCCTGCGTACTCGCCACGTTATTATTTGTGTGCGTCTACTTTCAAATTGTTATCATCTGATTCAAATTTAATTTGAATCTGATAAGTGTCGGACCCAAATTATTCCCGGCTGACATATCAAATAAGAAGCCTATTGAGCACGGCCTCATTGCCCTCATATGCAGCAGGGCTAAAATATTTTAAGCTATTTATTATTTTGTTTTTGTATTTGATGCAATCATACATGTAGCGTATTTTTATTAATTTAATGAGGGCTTGATCTTTATTTTCACTAAAAAAAAAAAGGTTCTGTTACTCTTGACATTAATTTTTTCTATAAGAATTCTTACAAGAATCGAGCCTATACCACTCCATAGAAGAGAACGAAAAAAGTTTAATTATTGATTTTTTCACTTATAGAAGATTAAATACAGAAGAAATTAAAAGTGTTAAATTTTTGTAGTTCTTTTCATACGTATTGTCAATATTGCTAGCTATGTATAGTGAAGTAAGGAACGAGGTAAAAGAAATTTTTTGCCCGAGCCAATACAAACAAATTTAGTGTCAAATTGAAAATATTAGATTATTTATTTGAGGGACAGAAGATGATACTGTCTATGGGATATAACTCAAAAATAAAAAAATTATTTAAGTTCTTCTTCTTCTTTTTAAATCATTACCGGCTGTTGCTACTCAGTTCAAATCCATGGCTTCTAATTAAATAAAAATAAAAAACATAAAAAGGAAGGTTCAATCAACAGCCCAATTATTTTTTCTATAGATTTAAATATCAAATCCTTCATAGTGATTTTAAATAAAAAGAAGGTTCAATATGTCATGTATTTGTCACTGTGTTTTTCTTCTCAGGAAAATCACTGTCACGGACAGTTTGACATTATATAAATAATGTCCATTTGATTTATGAAAAATGAAAATGTAAATATGACTAATAAAACAATTATGGACATCACTATGATATATGGTGTAATAAAATGTGGTCAACCCCTGTTTTATTATTCTCGTAATTGCCAGTAGGCCTGGTCCTTTTTAATTTTTTTTTAAGGTGGGCCCAGTATGCCTGTTCCATCCCCTGTTTTCTTTTGTTGGATTTGCATCTCGGTTCAAAAGTTTGCCCTCAGATAGATAGCATTTAGGGGTGAAAACATTGTGGATAATATTCTATCCGTATTCAATTTATTTTCAAAAAATTAGATGCGAATATTTAAATATCTGTGTGAATATGAATATTTAGTTTTATGTTTCAATTATGTGTATATTATAATAGAAGATATATGTCATATAGTTTTATATATATTATAAGTTTTATATATATTATGAACAAATTATGTTATTTACAATTATAATTAGATAAATATTATCAACTTTAGTATTTTTTTATTAAATATCTTATCTGATCCGTATCTATATCCGAAAAATTAAAAATAAATATGAATATGATTTTATCACTATCCGTCTCTGTATCCGCTTTGTTTTTAGCCCTAGTTGCATTTCAATCTTGTATACGCAAAACAACTATTTAATGGCCTCATAGCCTCACAAGTCACAACATCTTACTCTCTTTAGGACAGGCCAAATTGACTCAGGTCCTGTATTCTTTTTATTTTAGGAACTTGACAGAAGCTGCCAAAGTTGCACTCTCTGAATTCATAAGAGATAATCACCAGTACAGCCGTATAAGGAGAGGGGAGCCAAGTCTATAGGGTAAGTTATTACATAAAGCATGCCTGCTAATATCACATACACCAAATCAGATATTAAGGTGAGATCAGTAAATAAAATGAAAAAACCTTCACATAATTGAAGGGACAAAAAACCAAACAAAAATGATGAAAGAAGAAATTGCCAAAATCGAGCCAATGTACTGATAAGAATAGTTTAATTGTTGGGGAAAAGAAAAATTGCCAATTTATTTCTTTTTTTTTATGGTTAGCGGCAAAGGCTGCCACTAACAATTATATTTAATAAGAAAAGTTGTATTTACACAAATTTAAAATGGAAAAACCACATGATAAAAGTAAAAATTTTAGGTGCACAGATCCTATGATTCCTAACTCGCAAACAATGCCGCCAGCATTGTGCAGTATGCCCCTGCGTCGCATACTCTCTCCTTATTTTTAAATGAATCCAGCCCAAGAGGCAATATCGAAAGATGCATCATTTAGCAATAGATTCAACGTTTTCCTTTTGTTGGAAAAAAGCCTCCTATTTCTCTCCTTCCAAAGCGTCCAGGCTCCTGCCGTCCAGACCACCCCCCAAAATTTCCTTTCAAGCCTTGTCAATCGACCAGTTGGCTTTGACCACCAATTTAGAATTTCGGATCCTCTTGACAAGGGAATATCGTGTCTAGCCAATAAGTCTCTCCAAAAGCTTTGCGCAAAAGGGCAATTCCACATGATATGATCTGTTGTTTCCTGGATTCCCGCACCACAGAGATGGCATCCTGGCTGCACCTGTATTCCTCTCCCTCCCAACACCTGGCTGCCAATTTATTTCTACAAGTGACTACTAAATATAGAACAAAAAAATTAACACAAGAAACAAACAACCAAATTATCTCGCTATGGGACCTGATGCAGATATATCACCCATGTAAGCCATCTTGAAAACACTATTCTGACTAACATCACTTGAGAAATTGGCATTTCCACGGTGGGTCCTCTCTGTGGATATCTCCAGATCTAGGCTTTCCTTGAGTTCTACAACTACTATACTCATGGTAGGCCTCAGAGCAGAGCTATTATTAGTACACCTGCATGCAAGATCAGTAACCTTCCAGACAGAGTTTATGTCATACTGCCCATTCATTCTTGGGTCTACAATGCTTTCAATGTCTCCTCTAGAAAGCTTTTGATTCACCCATTCCTTTAGGTGGCTTCCCTCTGGACCCGCAATGATAGGAGGTTGTCCTGTGATGAGCTCTACCCTAACAACTCCAAAGCTGAACACATCGCTCTTTTCACTTAGCAGCTATGAGGAATAGTACCTGATCGAAGGTGTATCAAATTACTCGCTTTGTAAGAGGACTATATTTATATATTTATTTATGAGTGAGTCTATGGTACTATGCATAACATGATTTAGTCCGTAATACGGTTCAATATTTTCTTTTTTAAAATCTTAATGGTCGATCGTTCAACATGATTTCCACATGAATATGTACTTGCAGACCGAATTTTATATTTTTTGGAATTTTTTTACTATTTTTTAAGGTAGGTAGAAAATCACTGTTTTTGGATGGTCCAGAATTTTCAGATCAAGTGATTTTCTACCTAACTTAAAAAATAGTAAAAAAATTCCAAAAAATATAAAATTTGATCTGCAAGTACATATTCATATGAAAATTGTTATAATCAGTTGGTCATATCATTTTTTGTTATTACGGCATGCAAATAACCATATTAATTCAAAGAAAAACAGGTCTATTACCACCAAAGAAAAAAAGCTTGGCGGATTTTAGTATTAATTATGAAAAGAAAAGAGGTCCTACTCCGGATCCAGGTAGCCAGGGGTGCCAACAACTACAGTTGAAACATGACTGCTTGCGGCATTGTTAAAAGTCCTGGAAAGCCCAAAATCGGCAATCCTTGCCTCAAGGTTTTCATTTAAAAGAATGTTGCTCGTCTTCACGTCCCTATGTATTAGCGGCGGATAGCACGCCTTATGCAAATAGTCCAACCCTTCATTGTTTTATTGATATATACTTAGTTGATAATATTTCATTTGGCTTGTGAGTTGTGATGTCAATATTTTCCAATATGAGATACAGCTGTATGGAGTCTTGGTGTCTCTAATTTTTTGGTCTGGTATGCTAAAAGCATAAACGGCAACAAAAACTAAAATCATTGGAATACTTGATAAAATTGTAAATTTTATGGAGTGTCCTAGGTTGATTGATGTTATTTTCTTGAGATCAGGAACTTCATGTTAAGAACTAAATGATTAGGAATTCAAGTTTCTAAACACCATTTGTACCAAGTGCAGATTCATATGCGATTTTAACCCGTTGTTTCCAACTCAGAGGCCTTGCAGTATCTGAAAATGGCAGATTTGAGACCTTAAATACAAATCCTTGAGTAGAAATTATCTTGAAAAAAACCGCTATTGAGAAAATATTAGAGTTAAAGTTCATAATCACCCATGAGCTTCTTTTGCAGAGTTCCTTCTTGCATATACTTGTATACAAGTGCCATGTGATCTCCATCCATGCAATAGCCAATTAGTGACGCCAAGTATCTGTGATGAACCCTTGCCAAATTTTGAGCCTGGAAACAGAGCAAATTATTGTATCTTTGTTTGACTTACCTTCACAAGATGGTTTTATTAGCCTCATTAACATCTAAATCTTATTTAAAGCCAAACTGTGTTAGTATGAGTATTTACTGTTGAATAATAATCTTAGAAATAATAAATTAAGGACTTAGATGTAAAATGTGCAAAATAATTTAAGTAGTTTACTGTAGCTAAAAAGGAGATAGCTCCAACGGTCATATTGACCTTGTAAGATATATATAGCCACTGTAACAAGAAACAAAATATAACTTTCAACATAAAAAATTTTTCTCTTGTCTCCTCAGATTTGCATCCCTAAAAATAACATGGTATCAGAGCTGTAAGATCTCTGACTACAAAATCCATAAAACAACAACAAAATCAGCAAGGAAAAATGGCTCAAGAAGAGAGCCGAAGAGAGGCAATGGGCTGTCCACAACTCACAATCGAAGAAGGACACGAAACCCATGGCTTCGTAGCAGCAAAAAATTCTAATTTTCCCAAATTCGGCCAAACCCCTAGACCTCAAAATTACTCAAATCACAGCGAAATTGAAAGATGCACGGGATGTAAGATGGAGGGACATACACATGAGAAGTGTTGGTTTCTTCATCCCCATTTAAAACCAAAACATTGGAAAAAGGGGACCTCCGCTGGAGGCAGGGGAGATTGGAACGGAGAGAAAAAAGAAAAGGAAAGAGGGGGCTTTTACACGGACCAAAGTTTTGTTGCTGGAAGAAAATTTTCAGAAACGCGTGAAGCGTGTGATGCGCGTGGGGGCAGATCTTGTGAGCCGCGTGGAGCACAAACTGGACCCAAAAACAAAACCTATGAACCGGGTCCAATTAACAGCTCTGGTTTTTTCGCTAGCGGGTCAAGGTCCGACCGAAACGGGTCAGGTGATGCAGCGGATCAACTGCAGTCACTAATTCAGCAGATGTCTGTGCTGCTGACTCAACAAAATCAGTCCAGATTTTCTGGTATCTCTTCATACTAAAAAAATTTAAATTTGTTAGATAAAATAATTATTGATAGTGGTGCTACTGACCATATGTTTGGTAATCAAGCACTTCTAAAAAATTTAGATATGACCAAAAATGACCAATTTGTCTTGGTAGCAAACGGTATGAAGGCTAAAATAAATGGTACAGGTGAAACTATATTTTGCAACAAAAAAATATTTAATGTGCTATACCTAGATACGTTCCCTATAAACTTACTTTCGGTTCAAAAATTAACAAAAGAATTAAATTGCGACGTGATTTTTTCTTGTAAAAATGTTGTATTTCGGGACCGGGAAACCGGGATGAAGATTGGTGAAGGGTTTCTTGAAAATGGACACTACTTTTTGAACTCAAAAAATTATTTTTGTGCTTCCGCTAAATCCATCGATATTGGACTTTGGCATAGAAGATTTGGGCATCCCTCCGACAAAGTTTTAAATTATATTTTGGATTGTAAAAATTTAAATTATGCTAATTGTGAAGTTTGTAAGTTAGCAAAACAAACAAAATTTCCTTTTTCTCATTCCAATAGTAAAAGTGAAGCTATGTTTGATTTAATTCATTCAGATGTATGGGGACCGGCCCCAATTGACTCATACAATGGATTTAAATATTTTGTTACTTTTATTGATGATTTTTCAAGAACCACTTGGGTATATTTACTCAAGTCAAAAAATGAAGTATTTAGTAGCTTCAAAGAATTTTTTTGTTTCATAGAAAATCAATTTAATGACAAATTAAAAACATTTAGGTCGGATAACGGAACGGAATTTTTAAACAAAAATTTTGAAATTTTTTTAAAGAAAAAGGAATTGTACACCAAACCACTTGCATTAATACACCCGAGCAAAACGGAGTGTCAGAAAGAAAAAATAGACATTTGTTGGAAATGACAAGAACTTTGATGTTCCAAAGTAACGTTCCCAAAATATATTGGTCGGATGCCATACTTTGCGCTACACATCTAATTAATAGATTACCTGTTCAAAATTAGGAAATAAAATTCCATTAGAAATTCTTTATCAACAAAAAATCACCTTTGATCATTTAAAAATATTTGGATGTACAAGTTTCGTACATATTAAAAGGAAAGATAAGCTAGATTTTGTATCAACAAAAACTATTTTCTTAGGGTATTCACCATTTAAAAAAGGGTACAAATGCTATGATCCTATTAATAAAAAATTATTTATTTCTAGAAATGTTGTATTTTTTGAAAATGAGCCATATTTCAAAAAACTAGGAGAAATTCAAGAGCCTACTCAAATCCAAAGTGAAAGAATAAATTCCGTAATACCCTATATTGCACAAAATAATTTAGAAGAAAATGAAACAAGTGATGTGGAAGAAGAAATGGATGATAATAATGATGAAACAAATGAAACCGACGTAGAGAATAATCCGGAGCTTAGACGGACAACTAGGGTATCACAACCATCAACTAGACTTAGAGACTATGTTACTTGTATCGTCCAATATCCTATACAAAATTTTGTTTCATATGAAAAAATTTTGCTTTCATACCAAGCTTTCCTTACCTCTATAGAAAAAGAAATGGAACCAAAAAATTATCAAGAGGCCGTTCAAAATCCAACTTGGAATAAAGCCATGAAAGAAGAGCTAAAAGCTCTAGAAAAAAATGAAACATGGGTAATAGTTCCATTACCAAAAAATAAAAAACCCGTTGGATGCAAATGGGTTTACAAAATTAAATACAATTGTAATGGTACCATAGAAATATATAAGGCAATGTTAGTAGCCAAATGATTTACACAAACATATGGAATATATTATAACGAAACTTTTGCACCGGTTGCAAAAATGAATACCGTTAGGGTATTATTTTCCATTGCCATAAAAAATGCATTTCTTCAAGGAACACTTGAGGAAGAGGTTTATATGACTCTTCCACCGGGTCATGTAAAAGAAAAAAAATACTAACCTTGTTTGTAGGTTAAAAAAATCAATTTATGGACTTAAGCAATCTCTAAGGGCATGGTATGGCAAATTATCTCAATATTTAATTTCTTGCAAGTTTAAAATTAGTAATGCCGATCACTCCTTGTTTACCAAAAGTGAAGGAAAAAATATAACCCTTTTTTTAGTATACGTAGATGATTTAATAATTATCGGAAACAATTTAGAAGCAATTAGAAAAATCAAATTCCAATTAAAAGAAAAATTTGACATCAAAGATTTAGGATATTTAAAATACTTTTTAGGAATAGAGGTAGCATTTTCAAACAAAGGTCTATTAATTTCACAAATGAAATATACCTTGGATTTATTAAAAGAAACTGGTAAATTAGGTTATAAACCGGCCTCTACACCAATAGATAATAAATATAAATTAAATATCGAGGATGGTGAACCTTTAGAAAATATAAACCAATTTCAAAGACTTGTAGGAAAATTAATTTACCTCACGGTAACCCGTCTGGATATTTCTTTTTCCGTAAGTCAAATTAGTAAATTTATGCATAAACCAAGAACACCTCATTTAGAGGCCATAAATAGAATTTTGAGATATTTAAAAGGTAATTCCGGAAAGGGTATTTGGATGAAGAATAATAATTCTAATGCAATATGTGGCTATTCCGATGCAGATTGGGCCGGTAGCTTTGATAGAAAATCCACCACCGGTTTTTGCACATTTGTAGGCGGAAATTTAGTCACATGGAAAAGCAAGAAACAAAATGTCGTGGCACGATCAAGCGCGGAAGCGGAGTATCGAGCTATGGCATCAACCGCAAGCGAATTGATATGGCTCAAGCAATTACTCAAAGACATGGAAAATAATGTTGATCAATCCATGAAAATGTATTGTGACAACAACTCCGCACGTCACATTGCTCAAAATCCCGTATTTCACGAACGGACCAAACACATAGAAGTTGATTGTCATTTTATTAGAGAGAAGGTCCAAGCCAAGGAAATAGAAACACCGTTTGTTCGAAGTAAAGATCAACTAGCGGATGTGTTCACGAAAGGATTGGACCCAAAGTCATTTGAAGAAATCACAAGCAAGCTAGGATTACTCGATATTTATAATCCTAGCTTGAGGGGGGGTGTTGAATAATAATCTTAGAAATAATAAGTTAAGGACTTAGATGCAAAATGTACAAAATAATTTAAGTAGTTTACTGTAGCAAAAAAGGAGATAGCTCCAACGGTCATATTGACCTTGTAAGATATATATAGCCACTGTAACAAGAAACAAAATATAACTTTCAACATAAAAAAAATTTCTCTTGTCTCCTCAGATTTGCATCCCTAAAAATAACATTTACCAATTTCTTGTTTTGTTAGAGCTAAGCCAAAGATGTGTAAGATAAATGGTCACCTCAGCCAGAAACTCTTTCATTCCTTGTGATGATGTATGAGAGCGCATTTTCACTGCAACTTTAGTTCCATTTTCCAGGGTCCCCACATATACACTTCCAAATCCCCCAGTGCCGATATTATTCTGAAACTGATTAGTAATTCTTACCAGCTCATTGTAACTGAATCGACGGTTGTCAGGATCCCATATTACTCTTGCATCATTTGGTTTAGACACATTTGCTTCTTGAGTATTTGAAAGGTTTGGTGGGTGATAATATTCTTGAGGGTTTGGTTTGTAGCTATCAATTGGTTTTGGGATGTTTGAGTGGTTTGCTGTAAGATAAAATAACCAGAGTTATGTTTACAAACCTTTGATTGGTAAAAAGAAAGATATAGTTTGAAACAGAGTTTTTATATGATAGAAAGAATGAAAAAAAAATGAAGAGTTTTGTACTAAAAACAGAAAATAACAAAGAGAATGTAGATGATAGAAAAAAAAACAATCTCTGTTCTTACTGGACATAGAGCCCAGTAGGTATTTCTGAATAAAAGAAAAAAGAAAACTCCACTTAGCCTTAGCGGACTAGTTTTGAAACAGATAGCCCAACTGGTCTTGAGTTGACCACCTAGAATTTTCAGGTTAAGATCCAAACTATCACTTTCCTTTTTCAAACAATCCTCGTCTTGTATTTAAATAAATGTAGCCAAAAAGAGGCCTTAACATTACACAACTAAAGTAGAGAACTGTGATTTTATTTATCAAGATAGGAAAAAAAATAAAGAAAAGACAGACTTCCATTTGCGCCTTCTCAGACACACAACTATTATTATGGCTGCTGCAATCAGAAGCAGCACAACCACAACGACGACTGCTATAATAACTGCTGGACTTTTCTTTTTTGTATCCTTTCCTGTAGATGGAGTTGCACTTCCAAACCTAAGTAGATAAATATAAATTCAGCAGGCAAACAGATTACAAATTTCGAGAGCTCATTCCCAGCTATGTTATTTGAAAAGAAGGCATCAAGCAAGGATTTTATCCTGCCATTTTGCATGTATTATTATTGCCAACAGATTGGCTTTTCATCATCTGATATCCTTTATTTTTTTTGCTTCACTTTTCATCATCTGATATCATTTTCTGTGACATGATAGGTTTTCAGCTTTTCCTAACTTCATGGATTACAATAGGCCAACAAAAGTTGACTTCTATTAGTGAAATGGAACAAGATGTATTCAAATGGACAACTACTATGTGCGGTCTTAAGAAATGTACAGGCAGTATGGTTAAAACCATAGTTGGAGGTCCATTTCTTAAATTGTTTTTTCGGTGTATATATTATCTACAACACAGCCATTTTATTTAATAAAATGTCTGGTTATAATCTCATTGCATATTGATAATTTGGGACCTAATGACGTGTTATATCTAACTGGAGGATGATTAACTTTTCTTTTACATCAAATTTTTTTTTTATGTAATTTTAATGCCTTGCACTGTTGTTGGAATTCTACTTATCTTTTATGTTTACTTCATTCCTTTAACTGACCGTAACAAATAATGAAGTCCCATAGCAAATATTGTCCAGCTATTTTCTTGTATAAGAGAACAAAAGTACTACATCAAAGCAATAAAACACACCTAAAGATTAGATTCCCATCCTTTTTTTTACTCTGAAGACCAGGCGGAAGGGTGGTAGAAATATTGTCATTTCCTGTTATGTCCCTGAAAGTTCCACAAAATTACAACTGAATTTGTGATATCATTGTTCTTGATGAAAATAAAGGTTAATTGCAGACCTACAGGTATTTAAGAGCAGATAATTTATCTAGGGAAGTAGGAAGATCTCCGGACAAGTCATTATAAGATAAATCCCTGAAAAAAAAAATGTATCAACACCAACAACTTAAGTAATTAGCTTGAGAACACAAAATTGAATTCTACCTATGCTGGAAAGCAATTGCAATAGTAGATATTCAATTTGCATAACACAATGAAATATGTCCTATATAATATATATTATCAGCCATATCTCCACCGAGATCAGTGAAAAAATTACGAATTAATTGAAGGTAAAAACATCAATAAAAAAAAAAAATTCTTAATCTCAGCTTAAAGGAACATACAATGACTGAAGAGCGCTTAGATTACCAAAGGAAGGTACTATGGCACCTGTCAGTCCACTTGATGATAGGATTCTGCAAAGGAAACATCTTACTAATCATATTTTTTGTACCTTAGTGTGTAATAAACAAGTAAGAGGTATGACATATTGAATGCTCACAAAGCTGTGATCGTTGGAGTTTTGGTGGAATCAGAAGTGCAACTGATACCACTCCAGGACAATTGCTTAGGAGCACAAGGATCACCACTCCAGCCTTTGTTTACTTTGTAGTTCGCCTTAATTGTACTCATGGCAGCAACTTCAATTGCAATAAAGTACATTAGGTCATGTTAATTAAGCAAAGTTACTAGTTTTGATTAATCATATTTTTTAATAAATGTTTGAGTTAATACTAAAATTTGCTAGGCAGTAATGTAAGGAAAGCTCAACTCTGGAAAGAAAACAGGGATGCAAATTTTCTGTATGGCTTTGTTTAGAAAAACCTATAATTTATTCAGTTTAAAATAAAGCTTTCCTTGTGCAAAAGTTCTCATGTTTTCATCCCCTGTTATTGAAAATATAACCAGGGTTCTCGCATTAATAGAACTAAGAGAGTGAATCATAGCACCAATAAGTACGTACAAGAATGAGATAACTATGATAAAACATACCATCTTCACTATTGGTGGGAATCCCAGTGGTGGGTGTAATGATATATGCCTCAAGCGCATTCAACAAAGGCGGGAGAGTTGACCTTAAAGTAGCCTTAACCGAAAAATTATAGTTATTGCTACCTGTGTCAGAGTAATATACCGAGAACGATTCTAGTTTTTTCAGTACATAAGAGTCCTTCAATAATCGAAATCCATCAGAAAATATATCTATCTCCCTGAGAGCATTGGATGGTATGTCCTGAATCTCAGCCATGTGGAGAATTATATAAAATACTCTGGAACTATTGTCACTGGTCCAGGGGAGATCAAGGGATTGATTGGTGCTTGAAGTGGTGGCAGCAGTTTGCATGACGAGAGAGGGGGGCTCAAACTCTGTGTTTGGGTTCACGTTGGAGCTGGTTGAAATATTTGACAATGTCTCTGGCATGACAGGCCTCCAAATCCGGTCATATGGATCATCAGGGTACCTATTTTAGTTTATACAAAAATAGTGAAAAAGAGTGTGATGACCATATAATACTACTACAGTTTCTCTTTCCTAATCTATTAAATAGGCTACAAATTTTATATTGTAAATTTGTAATTCTTTTTATTTTGGTCCTAGAGAACAAAATCAAGCCTATTAAATCAAATAAGTTCGGTACCTTTATCGACCTCCAATTAGCCAAACGTATTTAGATTATATCATAGTTCTCAAACTAGTGCCAATAACTTAAAAGCATTGCGCAACAAACAGTATCTAACCAAGAATAATTGGTTCATATCATGTTTATCCTTTTTCTTATTTAATATAGCATGTTCACCTGACTGTATTATTGCTTGATCCTACATTCAGCCTATCGTAGTAAACCAATGATTGTGTGGAATTTGCAGCTTTGTAATTGCTGGTCTTCAATGGCCTCAATTCTAGCACAGAGATAAAAGGAGTGCCCTGATTTGTATTAATAAGGCAAACTTGTAGGTAGTCAGAAGTGGCTGTGGTGATAATCTCCATGACAAATTCATCATCTAAAGTCGTTATTTGAAGTTTTGAACCATACCCCAATAATTGACTCCCAAATAAACATGAAAGGTTGGAAGCTTATCTAATTTATCATAGTCTCCATACATGAATAATGCTCTAACAAGGTACTTTGATCCTATTTGTTACTGATCTTAATGTGTAGCAATTTCTGGTTCCATTTGGAAAGCTTCTGACAGTCAGATATTGTAATTTGCCTTTGGCATACTGGGATGCAATTACGTGATTCTCTCCCGTGTCAATGAATTGTTCGTCAGACACATAAGCCAATTTATTGTTGGTATCCTGAGAGGTAGAATTTGCAGCAAGTCCACAGTCAATGTTTATAAAACCTGCAGTAAAGGGAAAGGAAACGCAAATTCGTTTTAACAAAACAACAAAAAGGTAACTCAATTACTCAAGTAAAGCATGTTTCGCACTATTATTCAACGGGTCATAAATCATCTAAACATTCTGAAGAAAATTTTGTAGATTATTTTGTTAAAAATGTGATACAAAATTAGACTGAAGATTCTAGAGGCGCTGTTCTGCTGGTCAGATTTAGAGCTGCAGTTTTTAGAAGTTTAGCATGTTCTAGGAGTCCTATAATTAGATTACTTAGTGGAGAGTACTTGTCTTTAATTAGGAGAGTTAGTGGGCTGGTTAATTTCCTTATTTAGAATAGATTAGAGTAGTGGATGTGATGGAACAGCAGTTTCCATTTATAGTTTCTGTTGTGTTTAAATACTTGAGTTGTAAGTCTGAATATTTATTGAGTTAATAAGAATTTCTGCAGCAAATTCAACTCTTTCAAGTTCCGCAATTTTAAGTTCTTTCCAACAATTTTGGTATCAGAGCAAACTTCGATCCACAAACTCCAAAAATCTGAAATGGCGGACAGCAGCTCCACCACAATCAATGTTACTCAACCAGCGATACCTCTGTTCAAAGGCGAGAACTACACGTTTTGGAGCATCAAGATGATGACTCTATTCAAGTCTCATGGCCTATGGGATTTAGTAGACAAGGGTGCACCAGTAACCAGATCCGAACCAAGCAAGAAAACCAGAAGAAAGATGCAAGGGCGCTGTTCTTCATCCAACAAGCAGTGCACGACACAATTTTCTCGAAAATTGCAGCAGCCACCACCGCAAAGGAGGCATGGACAACCTTGAAAACCGCATTTCAAGGAAATTCACGAGTTATGGCCATCAAATTGCAAGGCCTACGACGAGATTTCGAGACACTGCAGATGCAAACAGGAGAATCAGTGCAGATTTTCCTGTCAAGAGTTACAACCGTTGTCAACCAAATTCGAGTATTTGGAGACACCATGGAGGAGAAAACGGTAGTGGCAAAGGTGTTGAGAAGCCTAACATCCAAGTTCGATCATGTAGTTGCAGCAATAGAAGAATCTAAAAATCTGGACAACTACACCTTTGATGAACTTATGGGGTCACTGCAGACTCATGAGTCAAGGCTGTCCAAAACCGAAGAAACAAGTGATGACAAGGCATTCTACATGCAGGGGGAGTCGTCAAGAGGTAAATCAAACAACTACACACGAGGCAGAGGTAGAGGAAGAAATAATTTCAGAAGAGGCCGAGGAAGACAAGATGACTCACATGACAATTTTAAGAAAGATGTTCAATGTTATTACTGCAACAAATACGGGCATTATCAAGCCGATTGCTACAAGCGGCAAAGAGAAGAAAGCCAAGTCAATTACACAGAAGAAGAGGAGACTGAACCCACAACTCAACCCACACTTTTCATGGCCAGCATTATAGATGAAAAGGTAGACGCAAGCAGCATATGGTTTCTTGACAGCGGCTGTTCAAACCATATGTCAGGTTTCAAGCAATTGTTTGAAGATTTCGATGAAACATACAAGTTGAAGGTCAGGCTTGGTGATGACAAGATGATTCAAGTTGAAGGGAAGGAAACTATAGAAAATGCAGGGATTGAAGAACCAACAAACGATAATGAAGAAATAGTTGAAGGTATGCAACAACAACCTAATTCAAGCACTAATGCGCAACCCTCAAACAACAGACAAGTCAACCTTTTTTGAGTAATGATGAGAGCTTGAATGAAGCTTCAAGTACTGAACCATCAATAAGGGTTTATAGGAGGCATGATAGAAGTCCGAAAATAACAAGCGCAGAAAGACAAAAAGCTTGCAAGAACTGTATGAAACTACACAAGTTCTCTTTGTTGCTGATCCCACAACATTTGAAGAAGCTGCAGAAAAGGAGGAGTGGTGCAAAGCAATGCAAGAAGAAATACATGCAATCGAGAAGAACAAAACTTGGCATTTGGTGAAGCTTCCCTGAAGGTAAAAATGTCATTGGTTTAAAATGGGTTTTCAAAACTAAATTTGGTCCAGATGGAAGTGTTCAAAAGTTCAAAGCTAGACTTGTGGCAAAGGGTTATGCACAAGAATATGGCATAGATTATGAAAAAACATTTTCACCGGTTGCAAGGTTTGAAACAAGTGAGATTGTTGTTAGCTTTGGCTGCTCAAATGAAAAGAGATGTATATCAATTTGATGTCAAATCTGCCTTTCTCAATGGAGAATTGATAGAGGAAGTCTATGTGGAGCAACCAAGAGGATTTGAAGTGAAAGGCAAGGAGAGGTTTGTGTATAAACCTGACAAAGGCTTTGTATGGTTTGAAACAAGCACCAAGGGCTTGGTATAGCAAAATTGATTCATACTTCATCAATTCGGGTTTTGAGAGAAGCAAGAGTGAACCCAATTTGTATGTTAAAAGGGGTGAAAAAGGAGAATTGTTAATTGTGTGCTTATATGTGGATGATATGATTTATATGGGCACAAGTGAAAGGTTGTTGGATGAATTTCTGAGCAACATGAAAGGAGAGTTTGAGATGACTGATTTTGGGTTGTTACATTATTTTCTCGGTCTGGAAGTAGAGCAAGAACATGGTAGCGTTTTTGTATCACAAAGAAAGTATGCAATTGATCTTCTAAAGAAATTTGGGATTAAGGAAAGCAAGATAGCATCAACTCCAATGAATGTGAATGAGAAGCTCGATAAAGGATGATGGCTCGAGTCCAACTGATGCCACCAAGTACGAAGCTTGATTGGAGGGTTGATGTATTTGACTCACACAAGGCCGGATATTTCTTACGCAGTTGGAGTGGTCTCAAGACACATGCAAAATCCAACAAAACATCACTTTGGCACAGCCAAAAGAATTTTAAATTACATTGCAGGTACAGCTGACTATGGCATATGGTATGAAAGCACTAACAACTTCAAGTTGGTCGGTTATAGTGATAGCGATTGGGCAGGTTGTGCAGAGGATCGAAAGAGCACATCCGGGCACATGTTTACACTAGGCACAGGTGCAGTTTCATGGAGCTCAAAGAAGCAAGCAACCGTGGCATTATCAACTACCGAGGCCGAATATTCAGCAGTCGGTTCAGCGGCGTGTCAAGCAGTTTGGTTAAGGCGCATACCGGCAGATTTTGAACAAGAACAACAAGCATCCCAAGTGATATTTTGTGACAACCAATCAACAATAGCAATGGCGAAAAATCCAGCATTTCATGGAAGAACCAAGCATATCGACATACGTGTTCATTTCATTCGTGATCTTGTGACAAATGGTGATGTTGAGATTAAATATGTTAACACGGATGAACAAGCAGCAGATGTGCTTACGAAAGCATTGGCACGTAGCAAGTTCGAACAATTCAGAGCAAGCACTTGGAGTTAGTAATTTTGCATCAAGGGGGAGTGTTAAAAATGTGATACAAAATTAGACCGAAGATTCTAGAGGCGCCGTTCCGTGGTCGTTAGATTTAGAGCTGCAGTTTTTAGAAGTTTAGCATGTTCTAGGAGTCCTATAATTAGATTACCTAGTGGAGAGTACTTGTCTTTAATTAGGAGAGTTAGTGGGCTGGTTAATTTCCTTATTTAGAATAGATTAGAGTAGTGGATGTGATGGAACAGCAGTTTCCATTTATAGTTTCTGTTGTGTTTAAATACTTGAGTTGTAAGTCTGAATATTTATTGAGTTAATAAGAATTTCTGCAGCAAATTCAACTCTTTCAAGTTCCGCAATTTTAAGTTCTTTCCAACATATTTTACATAATTTTCCTGGCCTATTATTGAAGAAGTATCGATCTGTCCATTTGAATGCGCTACAGTTCAGGTTAAGGTTTTACTAAGATGGATTGCCTATCAGAATCTTTGTATTCTATCTTTAAGCCAAATATAAACTGATAATTGTTCAATGCTTGCTCCGAAATGGTATCGACATTTGAGGCTTGATTATTCTTTAGCAACAATTATTATTTTCCTCTACAAATAAAAGACATTTGATACGACAACTGAATATATAAACTATAGTGCTCTGAATACATCTCATCAGCTTTTTTCAAGCAATCCAATGATATTTAGGTAAAAGAGACTAATTAATGATATATAAGGGGAAAAAAATTACAAACACAAGCAATCCAATGAACAAATTCATACGTATGAACAGAGCAGTTCTTGCGAACAACAGAAATAATTGCATATAACAATATATACCATACAACAACAACAACAACAAGCAAGCTTTTAGTCCCAAACAAATTGAGGTAGGTTAGAAATAGAACCCAATCGGAGTCACAAAGTCAAGATATATAGATAGTAGTAATAGTACTAATATTAATAACAACAACAACGACGACGACAACAATATAGTAATACTAATAGTAATAATCATATCAATAATATCAGTAATGATACTAATAATACTAACAATATTATGCATAGAAGGAAAAATCGGAATCGGAATCGGGATCGGACTTTTGGCCAAGGGATCCGAAATAGATGAATCGGTCAAAATCGGCCGAATCGGATCGGAAAATCGGACTTTTTGTCCAGAAGCTCATTTTATACTAGAAAAATAGAAAAAAATTGATAAAAAATAATTTGTGAAATTTAGACAAATACAAGATATATACCATTAAGTACAGAAAAAAATAAGATATATAAGATATATACCATTAAGTTTAGACAAATATAAGATATATACAGAAAAAAAATAAGCACATGCCATAAATACTGACTCAAATATAAGATATATACCATTAAGTATGCTTTTAAGTAACAAAACTTGGTTAGAGGGGCGGCTTGGGTTCGAATCCCGTTGGAGACCAAAATTTTTTGCTTTCATTCGGATGGAGAAAAAAAATACTGACTCAAATATAAGATATATATCATTAAGTATGCCTTCAAGTAACAAAACATGCAATGGGCTAGTGGTAGTGTTGGCTATTGGTTAAGGGGCGGCTTGGGTTCAAATCCCGCCGGATGTAAAACATTTTGCTTTGACATTTCTCCACTTTAACTGTTTGCTCCTGCCGGAATTTCACTGAAATGGCCGAAATTTGACTGAAACTTGGACGTTCCGGCCGAAATTTGACTGAAACTCAGCCGTTCCGGCCGAAATTTGACCGGAATCAATATTAACCGGGTAACTCGGACTAAAATCGGATCAGCTCCAGCCGATTCCGGTCCGAAACGGCCGATTTTGCATCTATGATATTATGTTTACATTATAGATCATAGGAAACAAAGTCCTAAGCTCTACGTCCTTAACTCCAAATCATTAGCCATATATTTAAAATAAAAATAAAAAATGATTTTGCATGACCTCTATTTTTTTTGCTCAAAAGAAAAACAAATGCGATTGTACATTTGTGATAATGCAGTGTAGGCTTACCGTTAGAGTCAAGCTGGCCATCAACTTGGATAGTAAACACAGTGATTAGAAGAAGAACTAAGAACCATAAATCCATTCCTTCTGAGGTGACTTCCTTTTTCTTCTTCTCTTTGAAGAGTTCACGGGGAAGAGGCCACTCCTTTTATGGAATATCTCAAAATGGTTGACCAATTCTAAAACAATATTTATTGGATTTATAAAAATTGAAATTTTAAGTATGGCTCCAACAACAAAATTTAAAGAGAGCACGTTTATATTTTACGTAATAAACTGTGCCACCGCCTATTTTCCTTTCCATATGGTGTGTATATATCATTGAGAGGGTTAAAAAATCATATACATATATGTTTATATTTTTGAGATATGGATGCGGATCAGATTAAACGGATATGAATATAAATAAGATATTAAATTAAACGGATATGAATATAAATAAGATATTAAATGTATAGTGATATAATTTGAATCCCTAATAAAAATATTTGTAAGGAAAGTAATTATATATTATCAACAAATTATTTATTTCATTAGAAAATAAAAATAACATAAAATACTGATATAAGTAATTGATGTACTCTCTGTTGAAACCAAAATTTGGCCGATGAGAGACACCAAATCTGATAACTAAATTTTAAGAGATCTTAGCATCTTACTCTAATAGTCTAATTAGTCCCAGGCCCAGTTGAGCTGAGAAGTTCTCAATGTCAACCATTAATTCGTCACTTTGATTAATTCTTTATTACGTAGACAGTTTGTCAGGAAAGCAAAATTTTCATTTTATATGGGTTGTCAGGAAAGCAAAGTTTTAATTTTATATGGGTTGTCAGGATAGCAAAATTTTAATTTTATATGGTTTGCTAGTAGTTTACGACTTACCGGAAAGAAACTACGGAGTTACCTCTGTAAACCAAAAAAACAAATTGTGGTTAATAAATTAGAAGCACAACTTCTATTCTCAATTAAAACAAAAAAGTTTCTTCTTTGTTAAAAAATTGGGGATGAATCACTAGTTTCACAATATAACTATAAAGAGAAGTTTTAAATATTTTCAATAATGCAAATAAGAATGAAAAAAAGAATATACAAGATAACATTATTTAATAGTTCATATTTCATAGTATTACAGATTATAATAGATGAAGAACAATTAATTTTATAAGTGAAATGAAGTAATTATACCTATTTCAATATTTTATATATTATAATAATCAAAATAAGCTTTCAACAAAACGAACGATAATTTTATAGGTGAATACTAGATGAAGAGCAAACAAAAGGAATAATTAATATTTGAATATTTTTTATATAAAATTAGAGATTAAAATATGGACTCAGGGACCCAAGAGGATCACTATTATTTGGAGGTTCGCTTTATTAATTGGGATAAATTAAACTGCAAGAGGATCACTATTATTTGAACCTAATTAAGAGTCTATAATTCAGCCATTTCAGTACAAATTCGATTAATTAAATTGGGATAAATTTGGTTCGAAGTTCAGGTACCTATATTTATTTTTTAAACGCAAGATTATATTATTTCGTCCAATTTTTCAAAGTAAACGCGAGAATTTCAGACATAATTTGTGACGGTTGTAGCCATTTTGACAAAGTCTTTCATTGCACATTCAAGCAATGCTCATCACTTTCATTATTGTTGTCACACCCCAGAATTTTACCATCCGGAGCGTGATTATATAAGCATCTTCACATCTTTCCTTGATCCGTGAACCTACGTCGCCAACAGAAAAGAAAACAAAATGACAAAACGGAGTCAGCTACAAAGCTCAGTAACCGGTTATTTAACGACGCGCTTCTCTATAATTGACTTAATTTAACAACCATTCAAACAGGCCGGATTAATCCACACAAATACACATAAAATTATGCACACATATTTAACCAGGATAGCACGTCGGTCTAGGTTATCCGTAAAACAAGTCACATCATATTCACACAGTTGAAATCTCATCACATAGGCGATTCCCAACTTCCACATAACACAATTCCACAAAAACACCAATCCAGTGGGAAATCCATCCAACATTGGAAGGCCGCCAACCCGCTGGGAAATCCATCCAACAACGAGAGGCTACAATCACATATCAAATTCCAACCTCAGACCCGCTATCCCGTTAAATATGTCATCATAATCCAATATGCAATACTAATATCCAAATAAACCATACAAAACGATAACACAGATTATAGAGAAGTCCGGTTACCTGATAGCAAGATGTTCGAAATTTCAAAGCGGATTGCAACAACATATTAGAATCACGGCGGCGTAGTCGGAATTCAAATCGGACTATGATATTGATTATCAAAATAGTCATGAGAAGATTTCTTTATTTATTTCTATTCTTATTTTCTTTTCTTAAGTGGATGCCGCAGGGAATATATGAATATGATCAGAGAGAAATTGAAAGGGTGCGGTTAAGACAAAATAAGAATTGGCAGAGAAATAAAATTAAAGGGTGCCGTTTGATATATTTATAGAGGGTTTAATCAAAAGGTGCGGTAATTTATTTATTTCCCTTCGTAACCGAATCAAATTAGACGGAATAATTAAAACTTTAAAAAGGAAGGCGGCTTTACCATTTATATACAATTAATTATTCGGAATAGTTGCCTGGAAATAATACTATGGTTTTTTTTTTATAATTTTTTTTAACAGAGATGTATATAATATATTTAATATTATAAAATAATTACAAACATAAATAATAATAACTCAAAATTTTCGGGATGTTACAATTGTTTATTATCTAGGCAGTGTATATTAAACAAAAAAAAACTTAGAATTTGGTTTACTACGAAATAGTTAAGTTTGGTAATGATGTACAAATCCATGCATTTCAAGTTATATAAAGGAATCAAAGAAGAAACGATGTTTGATAATTAAGCTCTTGTGCACTTATAATTTGTTGGTATTTTATTATTTCTCTATATTTATTCATTAAATTTTATATAAATAATTCATTACTCTGACAATTATTTATTTATAAATTTTCTTACATTAATCGAGTTTAAGCCAATACGTAGATGAGAGAATTTTATTTTCCATTGATCTCATCAATATAGAGAACATATAAATGACAAAAAAAAAAAAATTGTATGGTTCCGATTTTACATAGGTGTTATCAATACTTACTAGCTACAGATTTTTCATATACTCAAGTTAGGAACTCAAATAAAATAAACTTTATCTCGAAAAAATCAATACTTGGTACAAGAAATTAAGTAATGTTGCAGATCATTATTTCATATTAACAAATAATTAGTCTTTCTAGATTTCAATCCTGCAATCATTGACTCACAGAGAACATTACTAGTGTCACTAGACAAAAACTAAAAAATAAAAAAAATTAGTTGGAATTGAAAAGATAGAAAATATATATTTAGTTATGATATCAACAGTACTTATCTTTTTATTAATAACACAAAAATCTTAAAATTTAAATATACAGACAATTTTATACTTTCTTAATTATTTTTCTTTAAAAACTACTTCTCTCATGCATGAAATTATGGCGCTCGTTCGGTAGCGGCCGACAGTTGTTGCAGATTTCATCCGTGACGAGGAAGAAAAGCATAATCTCCTTACTGCTTGATTTTGTACTAAATGAATTCAAAATATTAAAAAAAAAATCATGTACATGCATCACTAATGAAGTAGATAGATTTCAATTGTTTGGATTTGTCGTTTGAAACCGATCAAATAGACTTCTGAAATTATGCTAATCAAGATATCACTAATGAAGTAGATGAATTTTAACGGTTTGGATTCATTATTAGAGATACCATTATTACTATTAGTAATACTACTATTATTATTTTATACTTAATTATCTACTTCATCTTGTGACTACGATCAGTGGCGAAGCCAATATACACCAGGGGTAGGCAGTTGCCTACCTCTGGATTTGAAATTTTAATAAGAACAAGATAAAATTTTACTTTGCTTACCCTTGAAATTAGCTTTGCCTACCTCTGGTTTACCCTCTAATAGAGTAAAGTTTTTACTTTGTCATTTTAAAATAACTGACACAAAAATAATATCTGTAACGGTTACTAAAAAAACCGACACAAATGGCAATATCTGTATCGGTTAAAAAATGTGTGATACAAATTTACAGAAATTTTGTGTCGGTTATTTATAAATAACCGACACAAATTGTCAAGAATCTGTGTCGGTTTTTTATTTAGCCAATACAAATTATTTTTTGTGTCGCATTTTTATAATATACTGTTACAGAAAGATTTCTGTATCGTTTGACAATATTAACCGACACAAGTAGGACGACACAAATTGTGTTTCTCCCACCAGTGGATTGTGGCCATTTCGACGAAGTCTTTACATTCAACTGCATGCTCATCACTTTGATTATTTTATATTGCATGTTGTCGGTTAAGCTAATAGTTAAGTTTGGTAATGATACAAATTCATGCATTTCAAGTTATATAAAGATACCAAAGAGAAACGATATATATGTTTAATAATTAATTAAGCTCTTGTGTACTTATAATTTGTTGGTATTTTATTATTTCTCTATATTTATTCATTAAACTTTATATAAATATTTCGTTATTCTGACATTTATTTAATTAAAATATCTTATTATTGATAACACAAAAATCTCAATATTTTAATATATGGACAATTTTATTCTTTATTAATTATTTTTTCTTGTAAAAGTACTTCTCTCATGATATCATAAGTTTTTCTTTCCATTCAAAGTTCAATTTAGAATACATGTTATTTTGTTTAAAATTTGTTTATACGACATTATAATATGATTTTTTTTTTCTTATGGTTTAGAGTATAGGATAGAGAGAGTAGAAAGACAGTGCAAAGAGTTTATATCCTACACACTATTATTTGAGAGTTTATAAATTTGAATAGTTTATATACAGAGTTCACTCTCTTCTCTCATCCTCACACCATAAGGATTTTGTAAAACAAAGTAAATATATATTAATCAGGTCCGATCACTCCTTTCTATTCTCTAGAGCATATGCTAAGATCCAGTTCAGCCGCATTTCATTACAAATTCGGATAAATTGGGATAAAATTGGATCTGAATTTCAGTTACCTATTTTTTAAAACGATAAAATAATATTATTTTGTTCAATTTAATTGATCAACAATTTGTTTGTTTTCGAGAAATTTTCAAAGTCAACCATTTGTACATTTTGTGACAATTTTTTTTTTATGTTTAGGATAAAAGGAGGTTAATATGTCATGTTGACAAAGTCTTCAATTGAAACATTCAACTGATCAGTAATGCTCATCAATTCAGTATTGTTTATTACCTATATACACATCTTGTACTAAAAAAAAACCAAAACATAAACTACGAAATAGTTAAGTTTGGTAATGATAGAGATCCATTTTTAGTTATATAAGAATAAAAAGAAATCAACAGAAGATATATAATAATTAAGTGCTAATTGCATGTGCACTTATAATTTGTTGGTACTTTTATTACTTCCCTATATTTATTCATTACATTTTAAATAAATATTCCGTTACTCTGACTTATAATTTAATTAACTATTTATAAAGGTGGCAATATATTTTTTTTATTTAACTTAACATGACTTAAATTATGTAATAAATAAGCAATTTTACAATTTATTAATTATTTTTTTTTAAAACTGCTTATCTCGCATATATTATTATAGGATTTTCTTCTTTAAAAATTCTATATACGAAATATATATGTTATTTTGTTTAAAATTTGTTTTTATATCCCACATTATAATTAATGGTATTTATACTTATTTAAAGAAGTTAGAATTGTAAAATAAATAAATATTCGTTATTGGTATATCATCACATCTTTAGGAATTTTAAAGATAATACAAGAGTGAAAGAATTTTTTTTTTTTAATCTTGCAACATTGCACATATATATTATTTTAACGAGCTCCACCAATTTTACTGAGAATGTCGTAATATTAACATTTTGACACACTATACTCCAAAAAAGTATTTTGAAAAGTACCATTTTATGTTTTGAAAAATCAATAAAGAAGATGTCATAAAATATTTATATAAGTTAAACATGAATTTATAACAAAAAAATCATATTGAATGCAAACTATCATAAATAATTTTGGCAGTGGACTTATTCTTCCGGGATTTTTATTAATCGAAATAAAATAAAATAAATATCGAAAAGGGGAAACGGATCTGATTTTTTTTTAAAAGTAATAAGGCCGGAGTAATTATCAACGTCCCTAGGGACGGGAAAAACAACGACGTCCGTGTTAATGGCAATCTCTCCTCGTATTACTCCTTAACCCAAACAAAAAAAAATTAGGGACAGGATAAACAACGACGTCCGTGAACAGTGACCAAAAGAAAAAATATCAGGGACGGATTTATCATTACCGTCCGTTAAGTGTTTAAAAAAAAAAACTTAGGTTTGATTTTGGTTAAATAAAAAAAAACTTAGAAAATTTATATTTACTAAATTATGTTTCAACTATAAAAATAATAATTTTTTTTTAACTAAAAAATAATAATTTATTTTTCAAATGACTAGATTAGTGGTTAGATTAGTGTCATTTTTTTAACGGAGTTCTCAAAAAACAAAATTAAGTTTTTCGAAAAAACATAATTTAGTCTTTTGATATAATGGAATTCTCAATAAATTAAATTAAAAAAATATGTCTATGTTATCGGACACATAGATTGTCTACCAATTAAATTCAAATTTAATGCAATTAACTATTGATTAATAATGTATCAAGATCAGGGATATAGAATTTCAAGTCATTTGATGTAGCTAAAACATAAATCAAATCTCATCATATTTATAGACATAATATCAAATATAATTTTTTTTTATTTAACCAAAATCAAACCTAAGTTTTATTTTTATTTTTTAAACACTGTTCACCGAAGGTAATGATAATTCCGTCCCTGAATTTTTTTTTTTTTGGGTTAAGGAGTAATACGGGGAGAGATTACCATTAACACGGACGTTGTTGTTTATCCCGTCCCTAGGGACGTTGATAATTACTCCGGCATTATTACTTTTCGAAAAAAATCAGATTTGTTCTTCCTTTTCGATATTTATTTTATTTTATTTCGATTAATAAAAATCCCGGCTTATTCTTTGTATGTTTCGTGTGATGCGCAATAATGAGTTGATCCAAAATTTTCATCCTTATTAAATGCAAAATTAGAAAAAAAGAAAATTCAAAGAGTATGTAGCAATTATGGAAATCAAATAATTAATAAATTATCATAATATTAATTACATTATGAAATATATATATATATATATATATATATATATTAGCTTAAAAGATAATCAAAGAAGATTAGAATGGGCTATATATTTAAAAAATTTAAAATGTTGTGTTATTAGAAAAGAGAACTATTTACTATTGTTAATATGCTTACTACTAGAGGATTGGTCCAGGTCAACCGGGGAATTAAAAATTAAAAGGTGGTGGAACCGGACATTTCCAGGGTTATCGAAATGGAGAGAAAAAAAGATAAGCAGACCCGTTCTTATTGTTTGAACTCGGTCCATAAAATTTTCGGACGGACCTCACTAGTGGCTTACGAACACCGAGCTTTCCTTACACAAGAAGAATGGCAATATTCCAAATTAAGATGGTGTTCAGCCATTTAATCAGATTCATAATGGTGTAATTTAGTTAGCAGCAGAAATTGCGTTGGCCGGACTAGAATTGGGTTGAATTGACAAATTAAATTAAAAATTAGCATGGAAAAATAATCAAAACAGTACAGCACAAAATGTCGATGAGATTTAAAAACTGAAGGGAGTAGAGGTAAAGAAGAGAGAAGCTGACAACTGGGACCTTAACTGTCAGAGAAATCGGGCATAAATATAATAGAGTAGAAGATTCTGCTTGCGGGAAAGAATAGGCCCGACTAAAGCCCAATGAGTAATTAAAACGAGAAGCCTGTAAAAAATAAAAGGAAGCCCAAACAAAATAGTCGAATGAACAAAAATCAAATTTCGGAAAGCTCCTTTCTTAAGATTCGAACACTCTTCAGCGATGCCCTCGGAGTTTCTATAACACCCTTGGCGACTTTCTGGGTCCACAAAAATGTCCTTAAAGGCTTAAACCCTGAAAAATTACCAGACCAACCCTAGAATTATCCAGATTTTGTATAACACCCTAAATTTTAAGAAATCACATATCTCTCTCAAATTTAAGAGATCACAGAAATGACCTGAAACTCTGGAACATTTGTATAAAATACCTCGAAATTCAGAAATATTCATATAATTTAAATTATCTGAATACCAAAAAAATTCATATAATATATCTGTCAACTCTAAAAAAACTCATGTGGGAATTATTTGAATAACTGGAAAAAGTCCTGAAAATGCTAAGAAGCCAGACAACCTCATGCATACTTTCAAACCAAACCAAATCCAAATCCAAACCAAAATCAAACAATTCAATCCCGGTATATATTTCCTTGGAACTTGAGCTAGCATAGTGGTGTTGAAAACTCAAGTTTTGAGATCTTGACAATTTGAGTTGGCACAGCGTATCGAATGCAAACTCGAATTTTACAGGCTATAAGGAACATGCTTTTCAGCCTCCCCGAAGACACAATAAACCATGTTCCCGATCTTCATGAACAAAATCCTTGCAAACACAGGAAAGCCATATTTTCGAATTTTCATAAGCAACACTTTTGTATGTAGACGCAACAAACAGGGTAGACTCTCAAGTTATGGGTTTAAACACATATTGGAGGTTAATTGTTATAATCGGAATTTTTAGATGTAATTAGTTAGACTAATGATTATTTTTTATGACTAATTAAATTTTTTCTTAAAAACTATTAATTCTATCCTATTGAAATTTAAAATAAAAATTTCAATTTGATTGAATCAAAATTCTCAATATAAAATTTCTCATAAAATTAAATGAAAAACAAATATACGAAAAACTTTAAATGAGATAATTAATGAAATTATAAAGAAATTCGTCAAATTAATCACTGACATTCGAATATTTTCATATTAGATTAATTTAACACGCAAAACCCATTAGTGTAGCTTAATTCAAACCCATTGTTTAAATTATTTTCTTTTTATTTCTTGAATCTGGGTCTATCTCAAACCTTCAAATTTTTAATTTTGCACGAATCTTAAAACAGGTCCTTTTATGATCCCGAAACACATTTAATTAAAAAACCACCCAACTCGTAGTTAAATTGAATAAATTAATTATGTATTTAAAATACAAATCTAGATATAAATATGTTGTAAATTAATAAGGACAATTAATTTGCAACATATTTTTATTTAGTAATTTTTGAAGTTAGATATTAACTTTGAAACTATAGGACTTAGCGCGACAAATTAACAAAACTATAGGTCACCAGACCTACCTGGACTCCGATCCATGGATTATTCCACCGGCGTAGGCGAGGACCCCGCAGGCTATCCGTACGAGTAGCCTCTTGTACACAATTCCCGCTTAGCATACAGGTGTGGGATATATGATTATTCTTTTCTTGCCATACCCCACAAGTGGACCACTTGACCTGTCATATTTATTTTAATTAAATAATTGCATAAAGACTGTAGGGCATATTTATCCTTTCTGTATTGTAGATAGGTTTGCATAAATCCTGAAAACAATAAATTAACCGTCTTGTAGGAGTAGTGTAATTAATGGTATATAATATATATATATAGATATATTAGGATATTATTATATTATTATTATTAGGATATTAGTTTGTCTTCTTCGCGTAGAAGACATTACCTATGTATATATATCAGGAGGGATCCACTTACAACTTGTTACAATATTCGGTTTTGCGAATTTTAAAGTTCAAACAGTCGATCCAAACCGTTCAACATGATCTCTATATTAAAATGTGTTTTGAGATCAAATTTTATATTTTTTGAATTTTTTTACTATTTATTAAGTATTTTACAATTCTGTTATTTTTAGACAATTCTGGACCACTGAAAAAAAACAGTTTTGTAAAATACTTAATAAATAGTAAAAAATTAAAAAAAATATAAAACTTAATCTCAAAGCACATTTTAATATAAAGATCATGTTGAACGGTTTGGATCGACTATTTGGACTTTCAAAAGCGCAAAAACAAATGTTGTAACATGTTGTAAGATCCAAATTGTTATAAGTCGATCCCTCCTATATATATATATGTATATATATATACGTATACATATACGTAGACATATATATATATATAGAGGTTGACTAGGGTGCTTCATGGAGTAAAATACATTTGTACTCCACGCTATATCTTCATTTTCAAAGTTCAAATAGCCGATTCGAACCTTCCAACATGTTCTCCATATTGAAATGTGCTTCGAGACCAAATTTTACATTTTTGCGAATTTTTCTACTATTTATCAAGCCACTTTGAAAATCGCTGATCCACAGTGAGCAATACAAAAACAGTAAAAATTTATGGACCATCGGATCAGCGATTTTCAAAGTGGCTTAATAAATAGTAAAAAAACTAAAAAAAATGTAAAATTTGGTCTTCAAGCACATTTCAATATGAAGATCATGTTGAGCGGTTCGAATCAGTTGTTTGGATTTTCAAAATAGAAATATAGTGCCATGGATTAAAAACTTGTTGTACTCCATCAAGCACCCTAGCCCAGCTATATATTTGATGCTCACATTCATTGGTGAGAGTTGAGAAAAGACCTAGTGACTGCTTTCCGGCTTGTTGGTATGGAATGAGTCGGCCTCGCAGCCATTGAGCCGGTGAATCACTTGATCGCTTGGAGGTCTTCTAGAATATATTATATGTATTCTTGGACTTATATATATTCAAGGTTTTCAGTTTACATTTTTACGTGCACCGGATCGAGTTCGGGGCATGAATCAATTCAGGAGTTGTCTCCCCTACATTAGGAGCTACTCGCCATATACGAGTTTGATATCAGACTGCACAGATCATGATTGGATCATGAGTCTGTGGTAGGTCTGATTTATGTGAGACGGTTCAAGTCTGTGGCGTAGTCATGTGAGGTGGTTCGAGTCCGTGGCATGTTGGTGCACAGTTCGAGTCTAGCACTATATCCCGTTAGTCTAGCCAGGCAAATGGAGTTCTCTCCTGCTCATGACGGAAGAGATTAATCATTTTTACATCATGCTAGTAGTTTTATCTTATTTTATATGTTTGGTTGAAGAATCAATTTAAAAGTAAGAAATCATCGAATTTAGATAAGTCCATCTGCTAGTGCGGTACTCTCTTGTGGGGCAATTCTCGATGTCACCGGACAACGTGTATCATTACACTTTCTGATCGCAGTACTTGGACAATATCTTTGGATCGTTTTGGTCCGATTGGCACAGCACAGGGTTATAGGGTGACTTCCATTCCGTATATTATTATATTAAATTTTGACACACAGTATTGAGGTAGTGGACCCCGATTGGATTATTAATATAATAATCCTCTCCTTGTATTTTATTTTTGGGTACCTTTGCATGTTGTCATATTACACTTAATCGTTGCATGTTGGATAGCCGCAATTACTATATGTGTTTTCTTTTAATAGTTAATCAAGGTAGGTTTTATATATGTATCCCATCAACGAAAAAAAAAGGCACTTAATTAAGGTTTAGGTTTTTCCAGTCCCGCCCGGCCCCAGATGAGGTTGATTGGGTTTATTTCCTTGCAATACATGGATGAGATGCAACTAAACACAGCCATGATCTGAGAGTACATCATTTGCATATAAGTTACGTTTATAAAATCATACGCAAAACTTTTATTCAAAAGTACTTTGACCGTAAGGGATTCCTGGAATGGTAATTCTGGGTTATATACTGGATGATTAGTCGCTCAACCATAGAGACTGGTGATCAGCAGCATGATTTGCCAGGAGCTGTTCCTGAGGACCTTGTAGTTTGATTTACATTTATTAGGGCTTTTGGTTAGGATATACGAAATCTGATACTTTTGTTCAGTATATCAGATTCGTTAGATTATGTATCTCGTTCCTTAGATTATCTTTTACTTATTATTCAATGGGTTGTATGAATATTATATGTGTATGTTTATTTACTGATGTTATAACTTGTGCTCTTATTATTACTATTTACGCTTTCGCATTTGTGTATTATTTATATTTGTTTAGCCTTTCATGTTTATTGAGTTAATAAACATGAGGCGAGAATTAGTCATGCCTTAATCCGGAATTCCCAGTTTGGAGTGTGACATCCTTGAGGTGATAGTCAAGCCCTAATCTGGAATTTCCGGTTTGAGGTGTGACATTAATTGTATAATATTATCAGGTTAAGTAGGGAAGTACCTGCTGAAATATTAAAGAACCCACAATCAATAAAAAGTTCTCGTGCTATAATACAATGTGGGGGGGATGAATCTGAAACCTTCTTCACGCTTGAAATGTTCTCATGATATTGTGTTCGCCGAAAAGGCCCAATAATTACAAAATTAACAATCTTCAAATTTTGTTTGAATTAATATTGTTGTTGTACTATTTTTAATAGGTCGCCAAGCCAATAAACTTGTAGGATTAGGTCCACCATGCTTACAAGGCAAATCGATCACTAATTGCCATTATGTGGACGACACCATATTGTTTCTTCAAGCCTCTCATATCAATGTTGCTTCAGCTTGGTGGGGAATGATTTGCTTTGAAGCATTATCGGGTATTAAATTGAATCTACTTAAAACAGAACTATACCCCATCAATACAGTTGGTGAGGACTTTGCTAATACTTTTAGATGTAAGGCAGGCCAATTTCCCTTTCAATATTTAGGTCTTCCATTAAAAGACTCAAAATTACTTATTGATGATTGGCAATTTTTCATAGATAAAGTAGGGAAAAGACTACAGGAATGGAAATGCCAACTTTTATCTTTAGGAGGTAGATTAATTTTGATTAATTCGGTATTATTGGCTATCCCATTATATACCTTATCAATATTTAGAGCACGGCAAACAATTCTGAAATGATTAAACTATTAGAAATAAATTCTTATGGCAAGGCTCCGATCGATCTAGGAAAAAATATGCACTAGTTAAATGGTCAAGGGCTTGTTTAGCTAAATGTAATGGTGGTTTAGGTATACTTCACCTTCAAGAGATGAACATTTCATTACTTCTTAAATGGTGGTGGAAATTCCATAATTGCCAATATCATGCATTATGGAAAACTGTCATCTTACACAAATACTATTATGCCAATATTATGTAATTATCTCCTTTTTGGTCTTCTATAATGAAACTTAATCCCTTAGGTCAAATGATTGTTTCATACACCCGATGTGCACACTCCTCTTTAGAATTTTGGAATTCATTATGATATGGAAATTATACGCTTGCTACTAAGTATCCTCAACTATATAACATCTGCTCTAATAAATCAATTTCCATATATGAAGTAGTCATTTCTCAAGGATCTGCTATAAAATTTAGGAGAAACATTAGTGGCATGCTACTAGTTAATTGGCAAGACATCCTAGTTTTAATTAGTTCCTCTAGTTTCACTCACAATTCAGATAATATAGCTTGGAGATGGAACAATTTTGGTACCTTTACGGTTAGATCAATTTATAGAATTCTCAACTTTAGAGGTGTTAATGATAATAAATTTTCTGTTGTTTGGGAATTACCTA
The DNA here is from genome assembly GCA_024447655.1 of Carex scoparia. Classification (NCBI taxonomy): domain Eukaryota; kingdom Viridiplantae; phylum Streptophyta; class Magnoliopsida; order Poales; family Cyperaceae; genus Carex; species Carex scoparia. The sequence continues at coordinate 2,762,314 of JAJHPE010000033.1, forward strand.
TTCCACCAGAAATTAGAATATTTTTATGGTTACTGTTAAATAACAAAATTCTTACTAAAAAAATTTAAGTAAAAGAGGGTGGCTCGGTAATCTAACTTGTTATTTTTGCTCGGAAGTATAAGACACTAATCACCTTTTCTTAAGATGCCAACAAGCACAGAAAATCTGGTTTTGGTTAGGAAAGAGCCACATTTTTTTTGCAAATTGGACCTCCATTTCTGACATATTTGATTTTGCAGCCCAAATGCAATATGTGCCACAAAAAGGATTCCTAGTTGTACTCAGCGCTGTGTGCTGGACGGTTTGGAAATATAGAAACGATACTTGTTTACGAGCTTAACCTGGTAAGTCAATTAGGTCATTAATCTTATTAATAATTTCTGTTTTCGAATATTGGACAGGCCACATGGACCAAAGGATCAAAGTAGCTACTGTTGAGTGGATGTCGATTGATATCGATGCCATACCACTGACCATATGGACGTTCATCAGTCGGTATAGTACCCAAATGATGGTGGTGTCGCTGATGGACCACCTCTCCTGCTAGGATACTCAGAGGGATCATCAATTAGTGGATGAAGAAGTACTTTTCTTGTTATAATTCAGATTTTAGATACTATATTAGCCTCAAGTTTGGTGGATTAACACTAGGGTTGTTATTTTCCATAAAAGTTTTTTGGTGGTTACTTAAGCATTGAGCTTTTGTGATTTGCTCATTATTAGAACCGTTTGGAGTTATACTTAGTTTCGGCACTGGTTGAATCTGTGATAAAATTGTAAATTAACTCTATTTCCTATTGGAATATTTCCTATTGGAATGGATAGTCCCTGCCTTTTTATCAAAAAAAAAAAAAAAAACTATTTTTACTAGGGATGAAAACGGAGCGGATAGTGGTAAAATCATATCCATATCCACATTTCAGTGAGCGGATACGAATACAAATGCATATAGTAAATGGATATCAAAATGTAAAACAAAATCCACCTTAAACGGATACATCACGAATAATTATCGGATAATTGAGTCATGGTTCTTAATATACAAATACTAATTAAGAAAACTAAAAAATAAAAAAAAAAGCAAATAAAAAATAACAAAAAGTTAGATGGAGGTGTTTAAAACAGGTGATTAGAAGTACTACAATATATTGAATTAATAGATAAGAGAAAACCAAAGTAAAGAAAAAAATATCAGAATATTTTTCTTATTAATGGGTCATGTTTGGTTGTGGAGTAAGTGGTAGAGTAAACTCTTTACTCCATCTCTAAGGAGTCAAACAAGAAATAAATTTGAAAGGAGTAACATTTGAGTTAATTTAGATTAAGTTACTCCACCTAGAGAGGTGGAGTAACTTATTCTACTTGTGGGTCCTACAGTTAGAGTAACATCATCTTATAATTTCTCTCTCTTCATTAGCTTACTTCACCAAATTTCAACCAAACATGATTATTTTAATCCGCCTTAGCTCGGAGTAAGAAATTTAATCCGGAGTAACCTTACACCACAACCAAACATTACCTTGATTGATTAGATGTGTTAATATCTGAAATAGAGAAGACAAAACCGAAGAAAAAAAAAAGGCTGTACAGACCCAGCGAAACAATCAGGAATCCAGATACAAGTGATTTTATTGTCCCACAATTGATCCATAAAGAAATTTTGAAACATTTATAAGTCTTAGAAGACGCTCCCTACTAAAGTCCACATTCAGAGGAGCGAAAAAACAACGGCCCATCCATAATTGTTCAAAGATATTTGCTCCGTTTGCATTGAAAATGGGTTCCGGGTTCTATTCGGATAATCCGGATATCTGCTCCGTTAACCCTTCTCACAAATTATATGAATCGGAATCCGGGTCTCCTCTCCATATTCAAAAAATATCTGGATCCTTATCCGGTTATTATCCGCTCCGAATTAAATGGATTCGGATATTAGACGGATTCGGAGTGAATTCGGAGGGGATAATCCGGCTCCGTTTACACCCCTAATTTTTACACATTAATTAACCTGAATAGTGTTATTTTTTATACCATTATTCTGACAATCCATATTATTTGTTAGATGTACTAATACTTTCGACCAAATATATCCATAAATGTAATGACGCTAACTGACGCTAGCAATCGAATTATTCATTAAATTCACCAAATATTGTTAAAATTAGAAAATAACAGCTCCTCGGAATCAATCTCCAGTAAAATTTCTCAACTCTAACTGACGCTAGTTGCTGCATACAAGTCTTTAAACTTATGCGTCCAATCCTTTACATCTAGCATATTCAAATTTTATACATAGTATAACAACAACAAGAAAAATTTACAGAAATATAACCCAAAAGTATTTCATCATGTATTCATTTGAATTGAAAATATTCGTAGTTTTAGAATCATAAAATTCTCATAGATCATCGAAAAAATGAACAAAATTAATCAGAGAAAAAAGATGAATGGGTGCAACGAGTATTTGCTTCTTCTTCTTTTTTTTTTCGAAGGCAGATTGGAGGATGGAAACATGGGGGCATAACCTTTTCCCTTAAAATTATTCAGATGCCTTTTATAATGAATTAATTTATGTATTAACAAAATCATACATTAGAGATACTATAGGAAATAGTTGGTCGGCTTGTTTTCACAATAGTTATTTTTTACACACAGATTCATATATATACTACAAAAATTTATGAGTATCAGCAAGGGTAAAAGTTCTTAATTGTGTCGGCATCCTCACTGACACACCTGTCGGTAAATGTGATACCCTAGAAAATAGCAAATTCTATCGGCTTACTTTCGGCAATAATCATTTTTAATCGTCATGAATACCTCTAGATTCATGTAGGTGTGCATTACTGATGTACAGATGGTGACGAGGCGTTATATTGAAGTATATTTTTTTCCCTTCCTTTTATTAATCAATGATTGTACGCCCTTCTGTTAAGCAGGTGAAAATGGTTAAGAGATAATTAAGTTTCGAAAGACGTATGTATCTATGAATGACTACATTTAGAGTAGGGTTTAAATAGCTTATATTTTTAATGTTTCAATCGTGTCTAATATTTTTGTGATCAAAATTATTCTTTTGATCAAGACAAATAATTGCATATAATAATATACCGTGCATTAAAGTAACCTATGTCTAGAAAATACACGGAAATTAATAGATTTTAAGGCAAGCACAGAAAACTTTAAAAGGAACATTACATGAACAAAAAGATGAAAGAACACCCAAATTAAGCCAATGTACTGAGAACAAGTGTTGTTGACTTCACAAAACTACTAATTTCTATTCACAAGTGATAACCCAAAATAGAAAAATGAAATTAACCAACGATACAAACAAGCAAATTATCTCGCTATGGGACCTGATGCAGAGATGTCACCCATGTAAGCAATCTCGAAAACATTGTTCTGACTAACATCACTTGAGAAACTGGCATTACCATGGCGGGTCCTCCCTGTGGAGATCTCCAGATCCAGGCTTTCCTTTAGTTCCATGACTACTGTACTCATTGTAGGTCTCAGAGCAGTGCTATTACCAGTACACTTGAGCGCGAGATCAGTAACCTTCCAAACAGAGTTTATGTCATACTGCCCATGCATTCTTGGGTCTGCAATGCTTTCAATGTCTCCTCTAGATAGCTTTTGATTCACCCATTCCTTCAGGTGGCTTCCCTCTGGACCCTCAATGATAGGAGGTTGTCCTGTAATGAGTTCTAGCATAACAACTCCAAAGCTGAACACATCGCTCTTTTCACTTAGCTGGTATGAGGAAGAGTACCTGAAGTTTGATTGATTTATTATTTTATTGTTTAATGAAAGTGGTCCTTTTTAATTAAAGCATTCAACTAATTATTTTTCTGTAGCATCAAAAAGAAAATTTTAAATGCGTGAAATCAAAATTACAACATTAAAAAATTTAACACTGTTGCACAAGTCTGCAGTGGGTCCCATTTATTTTGACGATTTAATCTGGAGTGGTTCAGTGCAAAGAAATTAGTTTGAAGAAGGCCTGGTAAACAGAGCACTGCAAAAAAAAGCCCTGACACTTTCAATTATTCTCCTCTTCTCTTGAAGTTTGCCCCCCTCAGCAGCCAGTCACTCAACCATCAATAGTGGCCAACTATAAGGGGCCTGAAACTTTGAAATCATCATCCTCCTAAATTCTCCTTCTGGCTCCCATTGATCTTCCGTTGGATGAACTATTTTTTACTTTGCCTTATTATCTGAGAGACCTTACTTCAATTTAGGCAATAATTGTGTTCTTTAGTGGAGTTTAATGAGATATACAAGAAGATTACTGAGGCATGAGGAAAGCAAGTAGAAAGAGATATTGACAGAGGTAACAAAGAAGATTCCATTATGATCTGAGAGGTTTATTTCCAAATTAAGCAATAAGCAGATTGTTTGGTAGAGGATAATAGAATATGCAACAAAGAGAGCTGAGGAATGTGAAAAGAGCCCTTGGCTAGGATAAGGAAAAAAGATTCTTCTGCTGCTTTGGTAAAATTAGGTGAGAATTGATTAGCATGGAGCTGGTCGAGGTGTATGGCTTTCACTGTTTTTCATCCAAGCTTTCTATTTTTATAATTTCCATTGATGCTGACTGAAAGAAAGGCATGCAACTGAAAGCCTTTCGACTCGGGTAATATAAAAGTCCTATAACTTTCTTATAGTTATAATAAGTTGGTCATATCATTTTTTGTTTATTACGGCATGCAACTGTTAAGATTAATTCAAAGAAAAAAAGGACTATTACCATGAAAGAAAATAAGCTCCGTGGATTTTAGTAATAATTATGAAAAGAAAAGAGATCTTACTCCGGATCCAGGTAGCCAGGGGTGCCGACAACTACAGTTGAAACATGACTTCTTGCGGCATTGTTAAAAGCTCTGGAAAGTCCAAAATCGGCAATCCTTGCCTCGAGGTTTTCATTTAAAAGAATGTTGCTCGTCTTCACGTCCCTATGGATTAGTGGCGGATTGCACGCTTTATGCAAATATTCCAATCCTTCATTGTTTTATATATTTCATTTGGCTTGTGAGTTGTGATGTCAATATTTTACAATATGAGATACAGCTGTATGGAGTCATGGGGTCTCTAATTTTTTGGTCTGGTGTGCTAAAAAGCATAAACAGCAAAAAAAACTAAAATCAATGGAATACTTGATAAAATTGTATATTTTATGGAGTGTCCTAGGTTGATTTTTATTATTTTCTTGAGATCTTCATGTTAAGAAATAAATGAATTGGAATCCAAGGTACTAAAAACCATTGTACCAAGTGCAGATTCATGTGCGATTTTAACCCGTTGTTTCCAACCCAGAGGCCTCGTAGTATCTGAAATTGGCAGATTTGAGACCTTAAATACAAATCCTTCATTAGAAAATGCCTTCAAAAAACACGCTATTGAGAAAATATTAGAGTTCAAAGGTAATAATCACCCATGAGCTTCTTTTGCAGAGTTCCTTCTTGCATGTACTCGTATACAAGTGCCATGCAATCTCCATCCATGGAATAGCCAATTAGTGACACCAAGTATCTGTGATGAACCCTTGCCAAATTTTGAGCCTGGAAACAGAGCAAATTATTGTACCTTTCTTAGACTTACCTTCAGAAGATGGTTTTATTAGCACCATTAACATCTAAATCTTAATGAAAGCCAAACTGTGTCAGTATGAGTATTTATCAATTTCTTGTTTTGTTAGAGCTAAGGCAAGAATGTGTAATATAAATGGTTACCTCAGCCAGGAATTCTTTCATTCCTTGTGTTGATGTATGAGAGCACATTTTCACTGCAATTTTAGTTCCATTTTCCAGGGTCCCAACATATACATTTCCAAATCTCCCAGTGCCGATATTATTCTGGAACTTATTAGTAAATCTTACCAGATCATTGTAACTGAATTGTCGGTTGTCTGGATCCCATATCACTCCATTTAGCCTTAGTCGACTAGTTTTGAAACAGAGAGCCCAACTGGTTTTGAGTTGACCACCTAGAATTTTTAGGTTAACATCCAAATTATCACTTTCCTTTTTAAACAATCCTCGTCTTGTATTTAAATAAATGTACCAAAAAGAGGCTTTAACATTACACGATTGAAATAGAGCACTTGTTGAAAGTTGATCCAAAATTAGCTTTCAATATTTAGAGTTATGTTGAGGGTTGCTCCAAAATTAACTCTTTATATTTAGATTGCCATCTAGGAGCGTGTAGGTGTTGGTGGGTTCTACAATTAGACATGTAGGTAATGTTTGTAATAGCAGGATAGGTGCTTTAGGTGGATAGGTAGTGGGTATTAAACTATTAATTTTAGAATTGTGTAGTGGGTGCTTAATTTAGCAAAGTTGTGGGTACTTATTTTAAGATTGTTGTATTGTTATAAATACCACATAACTCTCTGTAATTGAGTAAGAGAGAAAGAAAATAAAGTGTTGTTTCTGATCAGAAAAATATTCTTCTCTCTTCAATCTTTAGCATACTGGCACAAAGCAGTGCAGTATAGTTGAATTTATCCGAACAGAACTGTCATTTTCTTTATTAAGATATGAAAAAAATAAAGAAAGGACAGACTTACATTTGCGCCTTCTCAGACACACAACTATTATTATGGATGCTGCAATCAGCAGTACAACCACTATGACGACTGCTATAATAACTACTGGACTTTTCTTTTTCTTATCCTTTTCTGTAGATGGAGTTGCACTTCCAAACCTAAGTAGATAAAAATAAATTCAGAAGGCAAACAGATTAGATATTTGGAGAGCTCATTCCCAGCTAAGTTATTTAAAAAGAAGCCATGAAGCAAGGATTTTACTCCAGCCATTTGCATGTATTCTTAATGCCAATCGATTGACTTTTCATGGGCTGACATCATTATCATAACAAGATATGTTTTCAGCTTTTCTTAACTTCATAAATTAAAATAGGCTGACAAAAATTGACTCATCTTTCTGAAAAGGAACAGAGATGTTTGCAGATGCACAACTACTCTGTGCGGTTTTAAGAAATGTACAGGTAGTATGATTAATGCCTTGTCCTTTCTCTACTTATCTTTTATGTTTACTTCATTCTTTTAACTGACCGTAATAAATATTGAAGTCCCAGGATAAAAAATGTTGTCGAGCTATACTAAAGTATAAGAGAACAAAATACTACATAAAAACAAGAAAACATACCTAAAGATTAGAATCCCATCCTGGCTTTTACTATGAAGAGCTGGAGGAAGGGTAGTTGAAATATTTTTATTTCCTGTTATGTCCCTGAAATTTACATAAAATTATAATTTAATTTGAGATTATTTTTTCTTGATAAAAATGGAGGTTAGTTTACAAACATAAAGGTATGTAAGAGCAGATAATTGATCTAGGAAAATAGGAAGATCCCCTGACAAGTCATTATAAGATATATCCCTGAAAAATAAAGGTAGCAAGCAATAGCTTAAGTTAGCATGAGAACACAAAACTGAATTCATGATATGCCAATAAATGAAGTAGTAGACAATCAATTTGCATAACAAAAAATGGAAATATTATGACTGTCAGTGTTAGTTCCACAGAGATTATAGTAAAACATACAATTGGAGTGAAGTGAAAAAAAATCAATCTAAGTAAAATAATTTGTTCTTAGTTTAAAGAAATATACAATGACTTGAGGGCGATTAGATCTCCAAAAGAGGATACTATGGCACCTGTTAGCCCACTTGATGATAGGTTTCTGGAAAATACATATTATTAGTCAAAGAGTTTTTGTAGCTTTTCTGTTTTTCCAGAAGTAAAGTGTATGACATATTGAAATGCTCACAAAGTTGTAATCCTGAGAGCGTTGCTGGAATTAGAAGTGCAAGTGACACCACGCCATGCGAATTCTTTAGGAGCACAAGGATCTCCACTCCAATCTTTGTTTACTTTGTAGTTCGCTTTAATTGTATTCATGGCAGCAACTTCAATTGCAATAAAACACATTATCGCAAGTTAATTAAGGAAAGTAACTAGTTATAGTTAGTTTTGTCCTTCAGATAAATGTTTGAAATAAAAGTTATTATTAAAATTTTTATGGAGAGTAATGGAAGGAGAGCTCAACTCTGGAAAACAAAAGTGGGACAGAAACTTTTGGTATGGTTTCTTTGGAAAACCTTTCTATTTGCCGGTGTGTTTCATGGCATGAACGATTAGTTTGAAGCACATAGAATGAGACAACAATAATCAAACATACCGTCTTCACTATTGGTGGTAATCCCAGCGGCGGGTCTAATGATATGCACCTCAAATGCATTCAAAAGAGGTGGGAGAGTTGAGCTTGAAGTAGCCTTCAGGGACACATTATAACTATTTTTACCTGTGTCACCGTATTCCCATCCTGCAGCAAATTTATATGTCGAATCTGTTAGGAACCCGTTAGTAAATACATCGAACTTCCTACTAGCATTAGATGTTATGTTCTGGATCTCTTTGTAGTGAAGGATTGCAACAAATATTGTGGACTTATTGTCGCTGGTCCAGTCCAGCTCAAGGAGTTCTGTAGTGCTTAAAGTAGTGACAGCAGTTTGCATGACAATAGAGGGGACCGCATAGTCTGAGTCTGGGTCCACTTTGGAGCTGGTTGAGATATTTGCCCATGTCGCCTGCATGTAGGGCCTCCAAGCTCGGTCGTATGGATCGTCAGGATACCTATTTTAATTTTTTAACAAAGCACTGGATTTATTACTCATTCATTACTGAATAATATCTTTATCACCTGGCATTCTCTTTTCTAATCTATTAAGCATGATTCAAATGTTATATGGTACATTTGCACTTTTTTCTTTCGAGTTTAGATCTAGTAGAGAAAGAAATCAACCCAATTAAATCATAGAGGTTTGGTACCTTACATTTTCCATCTCCAATTAGCCAAAACGTATTAAGATTATATCGTTGCTCTCTAACTTGTGCATTAACTTAAAATTTAAAATGTATTCCGGCAACAAACAATACCTAACCAGTAACCACTAAATAATTGGTAAATGAAACACTTCTCATTTTTTTTGAGTTAATTTGTTAGTAATCGATAAATATTTCGGTGGAGGGAAGAGAGACACAATTCTCAAAATCTCTTGTATTATTCAAACTATCTTTTATATTTCTCTGTTCTCATCTATTACAACAGAATATTACTCTATTTATAGACCTAAACAAAACTCTTAAAATTCGTATTAAAAAACAACATTAAAACAGCACAGTAAATTCTGACCTTTCCTTGCTAAAACTGTCATAACTTATTGTAGGTAACTCCAAATGACCTAAAACCTTCACCATTAAAAACTAGACTTAAAAAACACACGAAATAGACTCTTCATTTGCTCAGAATGATCTAGAATTGCCTCTTCAATTCCTCATTCAAAACTGCCTCAAAATCTGTCCGTTTTTATTTGAGTTTATTTTCCACAAATTCCTCCCTTAAACTCAAATTTCTTCCTTTGCATCTCCATTCTCCCCTTCTTGTTCGATATTATCATTTGATTCTTTCTCTTTGCACCTATAAAGAGACTCTTCTTCCTCCACTTTTGATTTCTCAATTTCTACATCTAACACGGGATTTGTTTCCTCAGACATTTCTCTAGCTTTCTCTTCAGTCATCACCTCCTTGAGCTGAGAACTTAACTCATCTATCCTTTCTTCAATCTTTGACTGACAGACCCATAGCTCTTCATTCTTTTGTGATATACTCTTCAATTCGTTTTCCTTATCCAACAACCTCTCCTTCAATTTCAAGCTCTCTGTTCTTGCCTCTTCCATTGCCTTACTTGCCACATTTACTTGCAACTCTGCTTGATGCAACTTCTCCAGCAGCTGCTCCTTCTCCTCCTTCGCAGCTTGCATCTCTATTTTTTCTTTCAAGCCATGAATTTCAATTTCTCTCTTATGCAACAGTGTCTCCTTCTCCTGTAGTTGCTGAATGGCTGAGGCAAGAGATTCTGTCTTGCACTTCTCTGATTTGTGCACCTCCTCAAGTCGGATCTCCAGTTCCTCTGCTTTTCCCTTCAATTCATCCACCAAACTAGAAAACTGCTCATCCTTCTCCATGTTGACTTGCAAACACTTTTCTCGCACATTTCTTAATTTCAGTTTGAACATTCGATTCTTGGTCATCTCTACATGTGCAAGCAGCCGGCCTTTTTTGTCCTTCAAGTGCAACATCCGGTCTTTCATGATAACCGAATATCCTTTCTCCAATAATTGCCCCATACTAAGGATATTATTCTTCAAATCAAGAACATAATAAACATCCTCAATCAAGCCTTCTTTACCATCTTTTTGAGAAAAATATATTTTACCTTGGCCCTTTACTTGAACCTTCGACGCATCTCCAAATGACACGTGCCCTTCCTCTATCTCTTGTATCTCCACGAAATGGTGTCTGTGCCCGCACATGTGATTACTAGCGCCGGTATCGAGATACCACACCATGTCGCTGTCGGGAACGATATTTTTATAGGCCATCATGAGAACACCATCTTCTCTTGTCTCTTCTTCCGTGACTAGATTCGCATTTTCTTCTACCATTTTCTCAGAATAGCACTCCTTTGCATAGTGCCCATACTTACCACAATTATAACACTCGATATTTGACTTGCACTCTTTTGCGTAGTGTCCATACTTGCCGCAATTGTAGCACTCGACATTTAAATAATTTGACCAGCCACCCCTTCCACGACCACGTCCTCGACCATGCCAATTATGTTGGCTCAGCTGACCCTCTTCTTCAGAATTATTTCCACGTTCGTGACCTCCACCGCGACCAAACCCACGACCTCCACGGCCGCGTCCTCTTCCTCGATTTTGATGCGCGTACATCGCTTTGTCCTCCTTAATAGTTGCCTTAGCTTGTAAGACCTCCTCAAGCGGCTCGTTCTTCTTCTTCTTGTGTTGTTCATGCACCTCAAGAGAACCAGTGAGATCATCAATGGTCATCTCTTCCAGATTTTTCGACTCCTCAATTGCACAAACGACATTCTCAAAATTCTCGGTTAATGATCGCAAAATTTTCTCCACCACTCTTGCATCAGTTAGAATTTCTCCATTTCGTTTGAGTTGATTCACCACTGTTTGCACACGCGAGATGTAGTCGGATACACCTTCCGACATCTTCATCTTCATACTCTCCAACTCGCCGCGTAGAGTTTGGAGTCTTACTTGCTTTACTCGGTCGGCGCCCTTGAATACCTTTTCCAAAGTGTCCCATGCTTCCTTCGAAGTTGCTGCACCGGCAATCTTCTCGAAACCCGACTCATCCACTGCTTGGAACAAGAAATAGAGAGCAGTCTTGTCTTTCATACGCGTTTCTTTCAACGCCTTCAACTGATTCGCGGTCTGATTGCCCGTTGGCTCTTCATAGCCAGCTTGGACTACCTCCCATGCGTCTTGTGCACCGAGCAATGCACGCATCTGAATACTCCAATTGTCATAGTTCAATTTTGTGAGTCGTGGCAGTGGCATACCCCCTATTGATATTCTCCTGGAATTTTCCATCGGCTATGATACCAATTTGTTAGTAATCGATAAATATTTCGGTGGAGGGAAGAGAGACACAATTCTCAAAATCTCTTGTATTATTCAAACTATCTTTTATATTTCTCTCTTCTCATCTATTACAACAGAATATTACTCTATTTATAGACCTAAACAAAACTCTTAAAATTCGTATTAAAAAACAACATTAAAACAGCACAGTAAATTCTGACCTTTCCTTGCTAAAACTGTCATAACTTATTGTAGGTAACTCCAAATGACCTAAAACCTTCACCATTAAAAACTAGACTTAAAAACACACGAAATAGACTCTTCATTTGCTCAGAATGATCTAGAATTGCCTCTTCAATTCCTCATTCAAAACTGCCTCAAAATCTGTCCGTTTTTATTTGAGTTTATTTTCCACATAATTCAGCATGTTTACCTTGGCCAACCATCACTTGCTCCTAAGTTCAGCCTATTGACGTAAACCAATGATTGTGTGGAATTTGTCCATCTATAAATGCTCGTTGCCAATGGCCTCAATTCTAGGGTAGAGATAAAAGGAGTGCCAAGATTTGTATTAATAAGGCAAACTTGTACGTAGTCAGAAGTGGTTGTGGCGATGATCTCACTGAAGAATACACCATCCATAATGGATATTTCCATTGTTTTCCAAAGATTGACTCCCAAATGAATATCAAAGGTTGGAAGCTTATTTAAGTTATCATAGTTTCCATAGTAGAATACTCCCCTTATAAGGTACCTTGATCCTAGTTTTAAGGATCTTAAGGTGTAGCAATTTCGGGTCCCATTGGGAAAGCTTCTGACAGTTTGATATTTCTTTACTGAGCTGGTGTATTCCGAATAAGAGACACGGTAGTTGACTCCTGTGTCGATGAATTGATCATCAGACACGTAAGTCAACTTAGTCTCGTTATCAATCAAAGTAGAATTTGCAGCAAGTCCGCAATCAATGCTTATAAAATCTGTAAAGAGAAAGTGATGACAAATTATTTTTTTTTAAAAATAAAGAAAGGAAAAAATTAGACCGAAACATGCTTCAGAAATGACAATATTATTGAACAAGTCATTCATCCTGTTTTAAGTGAAATGTCGGATAAGATAGTTTTGTGAATCCGGTTTTATATTCAAAATTGTGTCCTCATTTCATATTTGTCAGGAAATTATTCGGATTCAAATCAAATAATATTTATACCTGAATTCATCATTTTTCAGAGTTAGATCCGAATAAAATCAGATAATATCCCCTACATTTACACCACTGAACATGTGATAACCTTTTTATTTTCTGTAACTTAATATTTTAAACGATGAAAAAGTGGGCTGATTCTGCCTTTATTTAAATAAATAAAAAAAATAAACATATTTGGTTTCTTCTATATATAGCAACATGAGACATTTGATAACGTTTTGGTACGACAAAGTTTCCATTACAGAATAGTTGAAACCATATTATTAGTTTTTATTTTATTTTTTTGCATCCTTTTAACAAACTTTTTCAAATTAACCTATACTGCCATTCTACAGATTATATAATAGTTTAAAATATTGATACTATTAATAACAAGAGTTGGATTAATATGTCACACTGGTTTGGTACCCCATCATGTCCCAACATCACTATCTCTATTTTCAAAGTTTAAACAATCGATTTGAACCGCTCAATATGATCTTCATATTAAATGTGCTTGGATACAAAATTTTGTATTTTTTAAAATTTGTTTGCTTGTACCTCTCTAAACAATTAGTAATAAAATTATAAAAATTATAAAATTTGTTAACCAAGCACATTTTAATATGAAGATCATGTTGAACGGATTGGATCGATTATTTACACTTTAAAAATAGATAACGATGTTGGTGCATGATGGGGCACAAAACCAATGGGGTATTTTAACTCTACTATAATAAAAAAAAATAGGAATGTGATAACCAGCTGCACAGCTAGGATTTGAGTCAGCAGTGGGCAAAATATTTCATTCTAGCCTGCTCCGTCTGTCTTCGCTCGACTGAGCTCATGCATCGTGGATCACTCTTCCTTCGTAAATTATCATCCTTTTCTTGAAGGGTGAATTTTGTAAAAACTAACTTGAATTATGAAAAAGATAGTTAAATGTGATCCAACTTAACTAGTCACCGTGTGACTCACGTAACGTGATCATCTTTTCAAATTTGGACATGACACATAGAAATATGACTTGATCACAACACGTGACTCAAGTTACAGTGCATCATGTCACGTATTTATATTGGGCTACAAATTAAAAAATAGAGATGAAATTGTACTGTATTTGAGAATTCAGATGTTTGAAATTGTACTGTATTTGGGAATTTAGATTAAACATCGTCAACAAAAATTCAAAATTCAGGTAGGGCAGATGACCAACCCATCAAACTGTCCCCAACTGCAATTTTCAAATAATTTCTCAATTAGTGCCGACCGAAAAAAAAGAAAAATGACATTTAGTATTCCAGTCTTAATAGTTCTTTACAAAAGCTTTAATATTGATTGAGCCAAGTCATAAAATTTCATTCAACAAGTCTTAACAATGAAAATTATTTTTTCTCCAATTTGCCTCCAATTCAAAAAGAGGAAATATTTCTTTCACCCACTCTTTTTTTTTACTTCGATCATTCTTGTTCATTTTTTCTGACGATCTATGCGAAATTTTACAATTTTAAAACTACGAATATTTTATACTCGATTTTCTTTTTCAGATAAGATACATCATGTGCTTTTTAGTTATATTTGTGTCGTTGTTTTGTTTTTTCCTTTTCCAAGACTTATGTCTAACATTGTAAATCTTAATAGAGACTTTTGAAAGATTTAACGGTGGATTTCTCACCTTAATTTTCCTTTTGAGAAGTCTTAATATTGTTTTTTTGGAAAGTTTTAATAGTTCTTCTATAATGTCTTATCTTAATAGTGTTTTTCTTCTCCATATCCTTTTCCCTCTCCCTCCCTCTCCTCCATCTCCATCTTCATAAACAACTCTTATTTCATTTGTAAATAGCTGATAATGAAGAGGTTGGAGGCGGTGGTGCGGCGGTTAGAGAGGCAGCTAAGATAGAATCTGGAAAGAGAAGACCGACGAGGTAGTAGCCGCGGGAGGTGACTGAGATTGTTTGGGAGAGATCCTCATAGCAGCATAACAGTTGAGAGGGGATTTGATGGAGTTATGAGAGGAGGAGGCGAGAGGTGATCGGGATCAGAGTGGGGAGAGAGAGCTGACTCTTTTTTTATTGAGAAGAGATCAGAATCAGAGTGGGAGAGAGCTGACATTTTTCTCAAAGTCTTAGACATCTAAAAATAGAGATTGGAGTGGGAAAAAAACTTTGGAAGACATGATGTTGGAGGATGGACATATTTTCTCTAAATAATATTATGTCAAGAATGTACATGCATGTTTAAGCAAATCAAGAAACTAAGTAATCTAATGATGGAGAAATAACAGCAAACAGTATTAAAAGCGATCCAACGAGCAAAAATTCTATGCACATATATCATTTTCATGAGATAAAATTGAAACAAAAAAAATTATGTAACAAACAACATATCGTAGATAGAGAATGAAGTGATTGTAAATTTGAAGTATTGTATTCAGCTTACCCGTTGAATCAGGCTGGCTATCTACCCGTTCAGTAGAGACAGATATTACCAGAAGAACTAAGAACCATAAATCTATTCCTTTAGATGGGACTTCCATTTTCCTTCTCCTCTGAACTGCCCACGGGAACAGATACTTTTTTTATAAGGCACAACTGTTAAACTAAGAATATTTATTTGACTTTTCCAAAAAAAAAATATGAAATTTTGTCTCCTACCAAATTGTAACGTTGCAAGTTGAAGTCTATGATGTAACGAAACATAGTCAAAACCTCCTAAATTTTCGTTGGATTTGATCGTTGATTCACCTTTAAAATGTTGGGGGAATTTCCATTATACCTCTCAAAAACTTTGACAGTACGTATTTCTCCCTCCAAAATTCATTATATCATTTACCATATGCATTCTAAATTTCAAAAACTCACAAATTTATAAATTTTATTGTCATTTATATAAAAAATCATTTTAAATTCACATAGTACTCATTTTACTCTTAATTAAGAAACATTAAAAATATACATCATATTTTAAATAAGCTGTATATTTTACAAGCAAAAATCAATCTTTTAATTGGTTTGTTTCCTAAGAGAATGAGTCATTTCTCTACTTCTGATGCTCACATAATCCCATATTACTAAATGTCATTGTATATGTGTCAGAAGTAAATAAATGACTTATTTTTCCTAAAAATTTGATCGACCAATTAGAAGACTTACATATTTTATTATTCTCAATAAGAAGTAATACACGTACTTAATAAATTTAAAATCAATTTTAATAGAAAATATAATAAAATCGGTAAATTCATAATATCATATGCTACTTATGATATTATGAATTTGTCAGTTTTTTAGGGATATACATGAAATTCCTCCCAAAAAAAATTGGAATCATTTCTTCAAAAACATTGTGAACATCATTTTCTTCTGTTATGAAAATCTCATTTCGTTTTACTTTTTTTTTTTTAAATCATATATATAATTATCTTAGTTTTCAATAACAATGATAATGTTATAGGAACAAAGCTAGGATGTGATGTGCTAATCAAAAGAGTTTTTAAAATCATATATATAATAATATTTAGTTTTCAATAACAACGATATGCCTCGGATTGACTTCAAACAATGAATCCAAACTGTTAAAAACCATCTGCTTTATGAGTGATGCATATTGATGCAAACCTTTCAAAGTTTCGAATTCATTTCGTACAGGTCAAGTGATAAAAAAAATTAATACATAAAATAAATACAAAATAACTTATAAAATATTCATTTTTTTTACCGCTTGATCTTGTACTAAATGAATTCGAAACTTAAAAAAAAAAATTCATATACATGCATCACTAATAAAGTAGATAGATTTCAACGGTTTGAATTCGTCATTTTAAACCGATCAAATAGACTTTTGAAATTGTAACCACCAAATCCTGAGCACATCACTCACTAAATTTGCTCATGTTATAGTCATATTTTTACCAATTTGTTACTAATTTATTAATTTGGGAAACATTTATCTAGCCGCACTGTGATCCTTTGTAAACATTTGTTTTATGTGGTCATTTGAATTTTTAATAAAAAGAATTGTAGAGTTATGCAGATTTGATCATCAAATTATACACTGGATTTTACCGGTAACTTACTCATTTCGAAAAAGTAAAGTTTTCTCCTAACTAACAGATTTCAAAACCAGATTATGAATTAATTAGCATTTCAGATTTTAAAACTCACGTTATTGATCCTGACATAATTATTTTTCATTTTGTTATCTGATACATTATAGTTTCCTTTACTTATGACAATCTGAATTCAGGGACTAAGAGGATCACTATTATTTGGAGGTTCGCTCTATATATTAATTTAGATAGAACCTACTTAAGTCTATATAGTTCAGCCATTTGAGTACAAATTCGATTAATTAAATTGGGATAAATTTGGTTCGAAGTTCAGGTACCTATATTTTTTTTTTAAACGCAAGAATATACTATTTTGTCCAATTTTTCAGAGTAAACGCGATTAGCAATGCTCATCACTTTGATTATTTATTATTATCTAGACAGTTTGTATTAAAAAAAATAGAAAAACTTAGAATTTTATATTACAAGTTATCGGTTAAGTACTACTAAATGGTTAAGTTTGGTAATGATACGTATTATTACCAAATTTTATATTGTATACAAATCCATGCATTTCAAGTTATATAAAGATACCAAAGAGAAATGATATTATAGTTAATTTCATTTGTACCTATGACATAGAATATGAACTCAGGGACCAAAAGGATCATTATTATTTAATTTGGAGGTTCGCTCTATTAATTGAGATGGAACCTAATTAAGAGTTTATAGTTCAGCCATTTCAGTACAAATTCGATTAATTAAATTGGGATAAATTTGGTTCGAAGTTCAGATACCTATATATTTTTTTAAATGCAAGAATATACTATTTTATCCAATTTTCCGAAGTAAACGCAATTAACCATGCTCATCACTTTGACAATGGCATTATGTGTGACGATTGTTGCCATTTTGACGAAGTCTTTACATTCAACTAATTAGCAATGCTCATCACTTTGATTATTCTTTATTATCTAAACAATTGAAAAACTTAAAATTTTATATTGCGTGTTGTCGATTAAGCTAATAGTTAAGTTTGGTAATGATACAAATCCATGCATTTCAAGTTATATAAAATACCAAAGAGAAATTATATATATGTTTAATAATTAAGCTCTTGTGTACTTATAATTTGTTGGTATTTTATTATTTCTCTATATTTATTCATTAAACTTTATATAAATATTTCGTTACTCTGACATTTATTTAATTATAAATTTTCTTACAATAATCGAGTTTAAGTAACTACTTAGATGAGAGTATTTTTTTCCATTGATCTCGTCAATTACTTTATAGAGGACATATAAATGACAGAAAAAAATTAAATTAATTGTATGGTTCCGTTTTTACATGTTGTCAATATTAGTAGCTACAAATATTTCATATACTCAAGTCAGCAACTCAAATAAAATAAATTTACCCCCGAAAAGATCAATACATGCTAGAAGAAATTAAGTTTGATTAAAGATTGGAGGTAAACCCACCCAATTATTTAATATCCACAAATAATTGTTCCTTTCAAATTTCAAACCTACAATCGCTCACATGAAGAGAATTGTTTTTGCAACTAGACCAGAACTCCAAAAAAATTAGTTTGGAATTCAAAAGTTAGAAAAAAAATATTTTTGTAACAAACAGCAATATTGCAAGTAATGACATTAACACTACTTATCTTATCGTTAATAACACAAAAATCACAATATTTTAATATATAGACAATTTTATTCTTCATTAATTATTTTTTTCTTTAAATGCTACTTCTCTCATGATATCATAAGTTTTTCTTTCCTTCAAAGTTCAATTTAGAATACATGTTATTTTGTTTAAAATTTGTTTATATTACATTATAATATGATTTTCTTTTCTATGGTTTAGAGTATAGGATAAGGAGAGTAGAGAGACAGTGTAAAGAGTTTATATCCTACACACTATGATTTGAGAGTTTAATTTGAATAGTTTATATACAGAGTTCACTCTCCTCTTCCATCCTAACCCCAAAAGAATTTAGTTGATCAAGAATTTGTTTGCTCTTGAGAAATTTTCAAAGTCAACCATTTGTACATTTTGTGACAATTTTTTTTTTGTTTAGGATACGACGGAGGTTAATATGTCATGTTGACAGAGTCTTCAATTGAAACATTCAACTGATCAGCAATGCTCATCACTTCAGTATTGTTAATTACCTATATACACAGCTTGTCCTAAAAAAAAAACACATAAAATTTTATATTGCATGTTGTCTGTTAATTAAGTACTACAAAATAGTTAAATTTGGTAATGATAGAGATCCATTTTTAGTTATATAACAATGAAAAGAAATCAAGAGAATATGTATTATAATTAAGTGCTAATTGTATACTTATAATTTGTGGGTACTTCTATTACTTCTCTATATTTAGTCATTATATTTTAAATAAATATTCCGTTACTCTGACATATAATTTAATTAACTATTCTTTATTAAAGGAGAGAATAATTATTTTCATTGAGGTGACAATAATTTATTTCATTATTTATTTTTCATTTTACTAGATAGAGGACATGAATTAAAAATTATTTTAATTTGTTTGGTTCCATTATTTTGCGTTGTAAATATTACTAGCAACAGTTCCATTTTAATTTTCGCCCGAAAAGAATACATGCTACAAGAAAGTAAGTTTGAAATTGAACAAACTGAAATATATTTTTGAGTAACTAAAGTTGATATTGCGGATCACGATATTAACACTACTTTTTTTATGAACTTAACATGACTTAAATTTTGTAATAAATAAACAATTTTACCATTTATTAATTATTTTCTTCTTTAAAAGTTCTCTCTCTCTCTCTCCCTCTCTCTCTCTATATATATATATCGAGCAATGCTATTATGCATTGCGAATTAAAGCGGGTGCTTTAATTCGCGCTCATATCGTGATTTCCAAAGTTCAAATAGCCAATCCGAACAGTTAGATGTGTTATTCATATTGAAATGTGCTTGGAGACCAAATTTTACATTTTTTGAAATTTTTTACTATTTATTAAGCCACTTTGAAAATCGCTGATCCAACAGTTTCACTGTTCAATATGAGCCACCGTTGGATTAGCGATTTTCAAAGTGGCTTAATAAATAGTAAAAATATTCCAAAAAATGTAAAAATTTGGTCTCCAAGTACATTTCAATATGGAGAACACATCTAACGGTTCAGATCGGCTATTTGAACTTTGGAAATCGCGATATGAGCGCGAATTAAAGCACCCGCTTTAATTTGCAATGCATTATAGCATTACTTTATATATATATATATATATATGAGGAGGGTTCAAATGCACCATAGTTTTGTTCTCCAATTATGCTCCACATCTTTAACTCTGTTTTTAAAATCGGAAAAGTCAATCCGAACTGCTCAAAATAATTGTTGCAATAATATATATTGGAGACCAAATTTTATATTTTTTAGAATTTGTTTACTATTTTTTTGGTAGGTACAAAATATCATTTTTCAGGAGATCCTAGACTATCCAAAAAAAGCTCACATGAGATTGTAAGACGGCCGGGATTATTGTGGAGTGACACGGGATAGAGCAGGGAGCAAGTATTTGCGTGACTGATGAGTCCAGTGCCTATTTGGGGATAGAGCAGGGAGCAAGTATTATTTGAAATTATAGATTCGTATTTTAACAGTTTAACATGTGGACAGATTATGCAAAATGATAATCTGAGGCAATTTGATGTTTTATATTATTGCCCTTTTGTTTGATGCTATGTTTGCATCATTTTTGTGGATAAAACCTTGATATAATATTTATATTTATATAAAGACTTGTTTACGATTGATGCATTGTTTTCTATAATAGTCTATCTTTTGTTTGATGAGCAATGTTTTATTTTCTCTAAATTTCTCTAAATTTTGTGTAATTATTAAAAGATATAAATGTAATATCTTTTGCCTGTGTAATTATGAAAAATTTGGTGGTATGTACTAAATTGTATTGGTTTTTATATGATATGTCCCGATTGTACTGGTACATATTGTTTGAGCATATATTTCAAATGTTAAAATAACAAAAATTTCAGCGACTACTATGTAAGTTTCCTATATCTTGTCAGTATCTTTTTTTGGGCTCTTGATGATTCTATGCATTTGGTACTTTTTTATTACTCTTACGTGAAATGAGATCAAAATTCCAATTTTTATTAAATCAATACTGACAGAATCAAAGCAATAGTTTACTGTGCCGAAACAGCAGCCCATAACAGACCTCAAGTCAACATCTTTGATTAAGTCAAAGTTAGTTAGTGAAGTTGTTAGAGATTTAGTTAGTAATTAACTGGTTGTTAGCAGGGGTAAAACTGTAATTAGTTAATATAATAAACAGATTAGTCATCCTCCATAAAAAGGCTAACTGTATCTTGTATTTCTCAATCAAGAATAACGGTTACATCTTTATTATTTCAGAAGTGACACAACAATTCTTATCTCTACTGTTACATATTTATTATTTCAGAAGTGACACAACAATTTTCAGCTCAAGGGGCAAGGGGCGTTATGCAAAATTTCAGTTGTTATTGCTATACTGATCCAGAATTGTCAGAAACCATTGATCAATTTTCAGTTGTCTCTTTTACTCTTATAAAGGAAAATAATAGTTATTGTCTCTTTTAATTTAATTTCCATATTTGAAAAGATTGTTATCACTACCAAAACAGTAGAGCAATTCAAGTGATGCATTTCAACAAAACAGTGCATACACGGTGCAGGGAGTAAAACTTATTTGTAGAAGGATCATAATAGAGACGACTTTTTCTATATGAGGATAAACTAGTCATTTTAGATAGTATACAAGTTAAACTAAAAAATTATACCTAAGACTCTTCTCTTCCTCTATTGAGATTATTGGAGCAACTCCTAAAAAACTTCCCCTCCCCTCCCTTCCCTCACTAATACAATTACTGGAGCACAACCTAAGGCAAGCTCAGCAAATTTTAAAAGGAATATTACATGAACAAAAAGATAAAAGAACACCCAAATTAAGCGAATTGTACTGAGAACAAGAGTTGTTGACATCAAAAAACTACTAATATATATCCACAAGTGATAGCCCAAAATAGAACAAAGAAATCACCCAACAAAACAAACAAGCAAATTATCTCGCTATGGGACCTGATGCAGATATGTCACTCACGTAAGGCATCTCGAAAGCACTGTTCTGACTTACATCATTTGAGAAATTTGTATTTCCACGGCGGGTCCTCTCTGTGGAGATCTCCAGATCCAAGCTTTCCTTTAGTTCCATGACTACTGTACTCATGGTAGGCCTCAGAGAAGAGCTATTACTCGTACACTTGCGTGCGAGATCAGTAACCTTCCAAACAGAGTTTATGTCATACTGCCCATGCATTCTTGGGTCTGCAATGCTTTCAATGTCTCCTCTAGATAGCTTTCGATTCACCCATTCCTTCAGGTGGCTTTCCTCTGGACCCGCAATGATAGGAGGTTGTCCTGTAATGAGTTCTAGCATAACAACTCCAAAGCTGAACACGTCGCTCTTTTCACTTAGTTGGTATGAGGAATAGTACCTGAAGTTTCATTGATTTATTAGCTTATTCTTTAATGAAAGTAGTCCTTTTTAATTAAAAAATCCAATTTTTTTTTCTGTAGCATCTAAAAGAAACACTTAAATCCGTCAAATTAAAATTACAAATTTGAAAATTTAACACTGTTGCACTAGTCTGCAGTGGCTTCATAATCATTTCAATCTGCAGCAGATCCCATTTATTGAGTTGATTTAATCTGGAGTGGTTCAGTGCCAAGAAATTAGTTTGAGGAAGGTAACAGAGCACTGCAAACAGAATGCCCATCGCTTTCAATTCTTCTCCACTTCTCTTGAAGTAATTCTCATCCTCCAAAATTCTCTTTCTAGCTCCCATTGATCACTCATTGGATTTACTGTTGTTTTATCTTATTCTCCGAGGGACCTTATTTCAATTTGGTGAGTTTAATGAGATATTCAAGAAGATTACTGTTGCATGAGGAAAGCATGTTAAAAGAGATCTTGACAGAGGTAAGAAAGAAGATTTCATTATGATCTAACAGGTTTATTTCCAAATTAAGCAATAAGTAGTTTGTTTGGTAGAGGATAATGACATATACAACAAATAGCCCTTGTATGGGGTAGGGAAAGAAGATTCCTTTGCTTGTTTGATAAAATTCAGGTGAGAACAATCAGCATGGAGTTGACGTTATAAAGCATACGTCGAGGTGTATGGCTTTCAATATTTTTCATCCAAGCTTTGTATTTTTATAATTTCCACTTTATTTAAGTTGGTAACTGTAGTCTATAGCAGCACATGAACTGATGCTGACTACCGCAGCAGTAGTGGATAA
The DNA here is from genome assembly GCA_024447655.1 of Carex scoparia. Taxonomy (NCBI): domain Eukaryota; kingdom Viridiplantae; phylum Streptophyta; class Magnoliopsida; order Poales; family Cyperaceae; genus Carex; species Carex scoparia. Next base: position 2,785,405 of record JAJHPE010000033.1, read on the forward strand.
ATTTCATGATTTTCATACATGCTACTGAAAGAAAGGCATGCGACTCAAAGCCTTTTGACTCGGGTAATATACAAATCCTAGACCTTTCTTACAGTTATAATAAGTTGGTCATATCATTTTTCGTTATTACAGCATGGAACTAATCATATTAATTCAAAGAAAAACAGGTCTATTACCACCAAAGAAAAGAAGCTCGGTGGATTTTAGTATTAATTATGAAAAGAAAAGATGTCTTACTCCGGATCCAGGTAGCCAGGGGTGCCGACAACTACAGTTGAAACATGACTGCTTGCGGCATTGTTAAAAGCCCTGGAAAGCCCAAAATCAGCAATCCTTGCCTCAAGGTTTTCATTTAAAAGAATGTTGCTCGTCTTCACGTCCCTATGAATTAGCGGCGGATTGCACGCCTTATGCAAATAGTCCAACCCTTCATTGTTTTATTGACATATACTTAGATGGTGATATTTCATTTTGCTTGTGATTTGTCAATATTTTCCAATATGAGATACAGCTGTATGGAGTCGTGGTGTCTCTAATTTTTTGGTCTGGTATGCTAAAAGCATAAGTGGCAACAAAAACTCAAATCATTGGAATACTTGATAAAATTGTAAATTTTATGGAGTGTCCTAAGTTGATTCTTCTTATTTTCTTGAGATCAGGAACTAAGAAATAAATTATTAGGAATTGAAGGTATTAAAAAGCATTTGTACCAAGTGCAGATTCGTGTGCAATTTTAACCCGTTGTTTCCAACTCAGAGGCCTCGCAGTATCTGAAATTGGCAGATTTGATACCTTATATAAAAATCCCTGACTAGAAAATACCTTCAAAAAAACCCACTATTGAGAAAATATTAGAGTTAAAAGTTAAGAATCACCCATGAGCTTGTTTTGCAGAGTTCCTTCTTGCATGTACTCGTATACTAGGGCCATGCAATCTCCATCCATGCAATAGCCAATTAGTGACACCAAGTATCTGTGATGAACCCTTGCCAAATTTTGAGCCTGGAAACAGCAAATTATTGTATCTTTGTTTGACTTACCTTCACAAGTTGGTTTTATTAGCCTCATTAACATCTATATCTTATTTACAGCCAAACTGTGTTAGTATTAGTATTTACCAATTTCTGGTTTTGTTAGAGCTAAGTGAAGAATGTGCAAGATAAATGGTTACCTCAGCCAGGAACTCTTTCATTCCTTGTGATGATGTATGAGAGCGCATTTTCACTGCAACTTTAGTTCCATTTTCCAGGGTCCCAAAATATACACTTCCAAATCCCCCAGTGCCAATATTATTCTGGAACTTATTAGTAATTCTTACCAGATCATTGTAACTGAATCGACGGTTGTCAGGATCCCAATTTACTCTTGCATCATTTGGTTTAAACACATTTGCATTGTATTGCACAGCAATATTGTCCTGAGGAATGTTTGCTTCTTGAGTATTTGTCAGGTTTGGTGGGTGATAATATTCTTGAGGGGTTGGTTTGTTGCTGTCAATTGGTCTTGGGATGTTTGATTTGTTAGCTGTAAGATAAAATAACCAGACTTATGTTTAGAAACCTTTGATTGATAAATAGAAATATATAGTTTGAAACAGAGTTTTTAGATGAAAGAAAGAATAAAAAATATAAAAAATTGAAGAGGTTTCTACTAAAAACACAAAATAACAAAGAGAATGTAGATGATAGAAAAAAAAATCTCTGTTCTTACTGAACATATAGCCCAGTAGGTATTTCTTAATAAAATAAAAAACATTTAGCCTTAGCCGACTAGTTTTGAAACAGAGAGCCCAACTGGTTTTGAGTTGACCACCTAACTAGAATTTTCTGGTTAAGATCCAAACTATCACTTTCCTTTTTAAACAATCATCATCTTGTATTTAAATAAATGTTGCCAAAAAGAAGCCTTAGCATTACACAATTAAAATAGAGAACTGTCATTTATTTATCAAGATAGGAAAAAGATAAAGAAAAAAAAGACTTACATTTGCACCTTCTCAGACACACAACTATTATTATGGTTGCTGCAATCAGAAGAAGCACAACAACGACGACTACTGCTATAATAACTACTGGACTTTTCTTTTTCGTATCCTTTCCAGTAGATGGAGTTGCACTTCCAAACCTAAGTAGATAAATATAAATTCAGAAGGCAAACAGATTACAAGTTTGGAGAGCTCATTCCCAGCTATGTTATTTAAAAAGAAGGCATCAGGCGAGAATTTTATCCTGCCATTTTGCATGTATTATTATTGCCAACAGATTGGCTTTTCATCATCTGATATTCTTTTTTTTTTTTTTTGCTTCACTTTTCATCATCTGATATCATTTTCTGTGACATGATCAGTTTTCATTTTTTCCTAACTTCATGGATTACAATAGGCCGACAAAAGTTGACTTACATTTGTGAAATTGAACAGAGATGTATTCAAATGGACAACTACTATGTGCGGTTTTAAGAAATGTAAAGGCAATATGGTTAAAACCCTAGTTGGAGGTCCATTTCTTAAATTGTTTTTTCTGTGTATATATTATCTACAACACAGCCATTTTATTTGATAAAATGCCTGCTTATAATCTCATTGCATATTGATAATCTGGGACCTAATGATGTGTTATATCTAACTGGAGGATAATTATCTTTTCTTTTACATCATTTTTTTTTATGTAATTTTAATGCCTTGCACTGTTGTTGGACTTCTACTTGTCATTTATGTTGACTTCATTCCTTTAACTGACCGTAACAAATAATGAAGTCCCATAGCAAATATTGGCATTTCCTGTCTAAGAGAACAAAATCACCACATCAAAACAATAAAACATACCTAAAGATTAGATTCCCGTCCTTTTTTTTACTCTGAAGACCAGGCGGAAGGGTGGTAGAAATATTATCATTTCCTGTTATGTCCCTGAAAGTTCCATAAAATTATAACTGAATTTGTGATATCATTGTTCTTGATGAAAATAAAAGTTAATTGCAAACCTACAGGTACTTAAGAGCAGATAATTTATCTAGGGAAGTAGGAAGATCTCCTGACAAGTCATTATAAGATAAATCCCTGAAAAAAAAGAAAAGAAGAAGATATAAACACCAACAACTTAAGTAATTAGTATGAGAACACAAAATTGAATTCTACCTACATCGGAAAGAAATTGCAATAGTAGATATTCAATTTACATAACACAATGAAATACATCCTATATATTATCGGCCATATCTCCACCGAGATAAGTGAAAAAATTATGAATTAATTGAAGGTAAAAACATCAATAAAAATAATATATTCTTAATCTCCGCTTAAAGGGACATACAATGACTGAAGAGCGCTTAGATTACCAAAAGAAGGTACTATGGCACCTGTCAGTCCACTTGATGATAGGTTTCTGCAAAGGAAACATCTTACTAATCAGAGTTTTTTTTTACCTTAGTCTGTAATAAACAAGTAAGAGGTATGACTTATTGAATGCTCACAAAGCTGTGATCCTTGGAGTGTTGGTGGAATCAGAAGTGCAACTGATAGCACTCCAGGACAATTCCTTAGGAGCACAGGGATCCCCACTCCAGCCTTTGTTTACTTTGTAGTTCGCCTTAATTGTACTCATGGCAGCAACTTCAATTGCAATAAAGTACATTAGGGCATGTTAATTAAGCAAAGTTACTAGTTTTGATTAATCATATTTTTTAATGAATGTTTGAGTTAATACTAAAATTTGCTTGACAGTAATGTAAGGAAAGCTCAACTCTGGAAAGAAAACAGGGATGCAAATTTTCTGTTTGGCTTTGTTTAGAAAACCTATGATTTATTCAGTTTAAAATAAAGCTTTCCTTGTGCAAAAGTTCTCATGTTTTAATCACATCCCCTGCTATTGAAAATTAAACCAGGGTTCTCGCATTAATAGAACTAAGAGAGTGAATCATAGCACCAATAATTCAATGAAGTACGTACAAGAATGTGATAACTATGATAAAACATACCATCTTCACTATTGGTGGGAATCCCAGTGGTCGGTGTAATGACATATGCCTCAAGCGCATTCAACAAAGGCGGGAGAGTTGACCTTAAAGTAGCCTTAACCGAAAAATTATAGTTATGGCTACCTGTGTCATAGTAATATACCCAGAACGATTCTAGTTTTTTCAGTACATAAGAGTTCTTCAAAAATCGAAATCCGTCAGAAAATATATCTATCTCCCTAAGAGCATTGGATGATATGTCCTGGATCTCAGCCATGTGGAGAATTATATAAAATACTCTGGAACTATTGTCACTGGTCCAGGGGAGATCAAGGGATTGCTTGGTGCTTGAAGTGGTGGCAGCAGTTTGCATGACGAGAGAGGGGGTCTCATATTCTGTGTCTGGGTCCACATTGGAGCTGGTTGAAACATTTGACCATGTATTTAGCATGAAGGGCCTCCAAATCCGGTCATATGGATCATCAGGGTACCTATTTTACGTTTGTAAAAAAAATAGTGGAAAATAGTGTGATGACCATAGAATACTACTGCAATTAGCCAATTAAATCAAAGAACAATTGGTTCTAGAGAAGTTTATATTGTACATTTGTAATTTCTTTTTATTTTGGTCCTAGAGAACGAAATCAAGCCAATTAAATCAAAGAAGTTTTGTACATTTATCGACCTCCAATTAGCCAAATGTATTAAGATTATATCATATTTCTCAAACTAGTGACAATAACTTAAAAATTAAGAAGCATGGCGCAACAAACATTATCTAACCAAGAATAATTGGTTCATATCATGTTTATCCTTTTTCTTATTTAATATAGAATGTTCACCTGATTATATTATTGCTTGCTCCTACATTCAGCCTATCGAAGTAAACCAATGATTGTGTGGAATTTGCAGCTTTGTAAATGCTGGTCTTCAATGGCCTCAATTCTAGCACAGAGATAAAAGGAGTGCCCTGATTTGTATTAATAAGGCAAACTTGTAGGTAGTCAGAAGTGGCTGTGGTGATAATCTCCATGACAAATTCATCATCTAAAGTCGTTATTTGAATCATACCCCAATAATTGACTCCCAAATGAACATGAAAGGTTGGAAGCTTATCTAATTTATCATAATCTCCATACATGAATAATGCTCTAACAAGGTACTTTGATCCTATTGTTATTGATCTTAATGTGTAGCAATTTTGGGTTCCATTGGGAAAGCTTCTGACAGTCAGATATTGTAATTTGCCTTTGGCATATTGGGATGCAATTACGTGATTCTCTCCCGTGTCAATGAATTGTTCATCAGACACGTAAGACAAATTATTATTGGTATCCTGAGAGGTAGAATTTGCAGCAAGTCCACAGTCAATGTTTATAAAACCTGCAGTAAAGGGAAAGGAAACGCAAACTCGTTTTAACAAAACAACAAAAAGGTGACTCAATTACTCAAGTAAAGCATGTTTTGCACTATTATTCAACAGGTAGTAAATCATTTAAACATTCTGAAGAAATTTTGTAGAAATTTTGTAGAATATTTTACATAATTTTTCCTGGCCTATTATTGAAGAAGTATCGATCTATCCATTTGAATGCGCTACAGTTCAGGTTAAGGTTTTAGTAAGATGGATTGCCTATCAGAATCTTTGTGTTCTATCTTTAAGCCAAATATAAACTGATAATTGTTCAATGCTTGCTCCCAAATGGTATCGACATTTGAGGCTTGAGTATTCTTTAGCAACAATTATTATTTTCCTCTACAGCAATAAAAGACATTTGATACGACAACTGAATATACAAACTATAGTGCTCTGAATACATCTCATCAGCTTTTTTCAAGCAATCCAATGATATTTAGGTAAAAGAGACTAATTAATGATATATAAGGGGCAAAAAAATTACAAACACAAGCAATCCATTGAACAAATTCATACATACGAACAGAGCAGTTCTTGCGAACAACAGAAATAATTGCATATAACAATATATACCATACAACAACAACAACAACAACCAAGCTTTTAGTCCCAAACAAATTGAGATAGGTTAGAAATAGAACCCAATTGGAGTCACAAAGTCAAGATATATAGATAGTAGTAATAGTACTAATATTAACAACAACAACAGCAGCAACAACGATGACAACAACAATATAGTAATACTAATAGTAATATATAATCATATCAATAATAACAGTAATGATACTAATAATAATACTAACAATATTATGTTGACAATATAGATCGTAAGAAATAAAGTCCTAAGCTCTACGTTCATGACCCCAAATCACTAGCCATATATTTAAAAATAAAAATAAAAAATAATTGTCATGAAAAGATAGGGGCATGACCTCTATTTTTTTTCCTCAAAAGAAAAACAAATGCGATTGTACATTTGTGATAATGCAGTCTAGGCTTACCGTTAGAGTCAAGCCGGCCATCAACTTGGATAGTAAACACAGTGATTAGAAGAAGAACTAAGAACCATAAATCCATTCCTTCTGAGGTGACTTCCTTTTTCTTCTTCTCTTTGAAGAGTTCACGGGGAAGAGGCCACTCCTTTTATGGAATATCTCCATCAGGTTGACCAATTCTTAACAATATTTATTGGATTTATTAAAATTGAAATTTTAAGTATGGCTCCAACAACAAAATTTAAAGAGAGCTTTATATATGACGTAATAAACAGTGGTAAACCACCTATTTTTCTTTCCATTGGGTATATATATATCATTGAGAGAGGGTTGAAAAGTCATATACATATCCGTTTATATTTTTGGAATATGGATGCGGATCAGATTAAACGGATATGAATAATCGGATATTAAATATATAGGGATATAATTTGAATCCCTAATATAAATATTGTAAGGAAAGTAATTATATATTATCAACAAATTATTTATTTCATTACAAAATAAAAATAACAAAAAATACTGATATAAGTCATTGATGTACTCTTTGTCCGAACCAAAATTTGGCCGATAAGAGACACCAAATCTGATAACCAAATTTAAAAAGATCTTAGCATCTTACTCTAATAGTCTAATTAGTCCCAACACTACTACAAAAAGGTGATTCCTACACTGCAGCTGTACACAGATTTTTTCTGTTTTAAATAAAACCGTGTACCAAATACAATTTTTCCAATGATCAACAATATCTCTAAGAATTCTCCACGGATTTTTTTATTAAAAAACAATGTGGGGAAAAAACCGTGTGAGAATCACCCTTCCTACACGGATATTTAATTAAATATCTGTGTAGAAATTGTTAGAGAGCTACACGGATATTTAATTAAATATCCGTGTAGGAAAGTCATTTGTACACGGATATTTAATTAAATGTCCGTGTAGGAATGTTAGAGAGCTACACGGATATTTAATTCAATATCCGTGTAGGAAAGTCATTAGTACACGGATATTTAATTAAATATCCGTGTACAGATGACTTTCCTACACGGATATTGAATTAAATATCCGTGTAGCTCTCTAACATTCCTACACGGATATTTAATTAAATATCCGTGTACGAATGGTGAGAGAGCTACACATATTTTTATTAAAAAATCCGTGTAGGAAGGGGTTATTGTACACGGATTATTGTTTAAATAACAGTGTAGAAATGCTAGAGAGCTACACGGATTTTTATTAAAAAATCCGTGTAGGAAGGGGTTATTGTACACGGATTATTGTTTAAATAACAGTGTAGAAAGGCTAGAGAGCTGCACGGATTTATAGTGAAAAATCCATGTAGAAAGGTAGTTTTAGGGTTTTTGTTATATAAAAAGGTCTTTTCCCTCCAACGCCGTTTTGATTCTATAATATTCTCTCTATCTCTTTATTAAAATATTGGTCTAATTTCAGCTCATAGCACAACTGGGATCTGAGATATTTGAAGTTGTTATTTTCTCCTCTCTATCTTGCTAAGGTTAGCCATGTATATATATATATATATATTTTTTTTTTCTTTCTCTAATTTTATGTTACTTATTATTCCTTATTTAGGTAATGTGTAATTATTATTGCTTATTTCTCTTTAATTTTTCTTTTCGGTTTTGTAGGATTTTGGTTGGTTACTGTTCTTTTCGCCTTGTTTGGTTACCCTCTTCGCCACCCTCCCTTCATAAATTCATATAAGATGCAATAATTTGTTTTCTTACGAAATTGATTTTCAGTGGTTCGTATAAAAGCCATACAGATTCAATTAATTTTATGTATAAATTTTAATTGAGAATTTTTATTCTCTATTATGTATGTATGTATGTATGCACAAATATGTTGATCCTTGTATTTTTCATTGGAGATGCAATATTGTTGGAGACCTTTAACCAATATGCAAACTTCATTTTTGATATGTTTGATCTAATACAACTTAGTATGTATGAAATTTCGTATTATAGTAGATCATAGCCATGAGTTTTGGCAACATGAGCCCAACTTGATCTTGAGGAGTGCATGTTTCTAAGTGGTAAGGACATAATTTTTATACAAACATTGTATTGGATCTTGAGGAGTGCATGTTATGTGTTAGATCACATGAGATTGCATGTACAAAAGGCTATGTATATATATATGTTGCAAATGGCTATGTATTTATTTTTGCAAAATGCTATGTATATACAAAATGCTATATATTTATTTTTGCAAAAGACTATGTATATTCAATCTGAAATATATAATTATTGGCTAGGAAAAGTGGAGGCTAGCTAAATAAAAAATAAATAAAAAATAACAAAACCCTACACGGATTTAGAAATTACATTCTGGAAATCTGGTTTTTAAAATAAAAGCTGCTATTTTAATGGCTAGCAAAAGTGGAGGCTAGCCAAAAACAAAACCCTACACGGATTTTTAATTGAAAATCCGTGTAGCTCTCTTCAAGAAATTTTTAAATAAATGAACCTACATTCCTACACGGTTTTCTAATTAATAATCCGTATATGATTGTTTTCTACATGGTTTTTTAATCACAAAACTGTGTAGGAATATTGGTTTATTTATTTAAATTTTCTTTAGGAGAGCTACACGGATTTTTAATGAAAAATCCGTGTAGGAATGTTGAGATTTCTACACGGATTTATAATTAAAAATCCGTGTAGCTCGAGTTGGATGTCTACACGGCTTTTAATTAGAAATCCGTGTAGGTTGTTGATAATTGCACACGGATAAATATCCGTTTGCAATAGATGGCACATTTCTACACCCTAATATCCTATACTGCAGGAAATCCGTGTAGCTCTTCGTGATTTATCCGTCTACAATCACCATATTCTGTAGCAGTGCAGGCCCAGTTGAGCTCAGAAGTTCTCAATATGTCAACCATTAATTCGTCACTTTGGTTAATTGTTTATTACGTAGACAGTTTGTGAGGAAAGCAAAATTTTTATTTTATATGGTTTGCTAGTAGTTTACGACATTACCGGAAAGAAACTACGGAGTTACCTCTGTAAACCAAAAAAAACAAATTGTGGTTAATAAAATTGAAGCACAACTTCTATTCTCAATTAAAACAAAAAAATTTCTTCTTAGTTAAAAAATGGGGGATGAATCACTAATTTCACAATATAACTACAAAGAGAGAGGTTTTAAATGTTTTCATTATATATTTATCAATATAAAATTATTTAGTTTTATATTAATTAGTACTAATAAAGCTTGTAAAAATATATTGATTATATTTGAAGATTTGCTAGACGTTAATTTTTTAATATTATTAATTTATATAAAAATAAAAATAAAAGTAATATGTTTATGTGCATTTAGAGAAAATAGCATATATTAAATCTAACAATTTTATTTTGATATATAATTTTTAAATTTTATATAATTAGACATTAAAAGATAGAGACATTTGTATAACGGAAGCAATATAAATAAAAATAAGGTTCTAAATAGTGATTATAGCGGTATAGCGGGGAGGCAAAAAAACAAGCTAATGTGAATAGTGTAGCTATAGCGGAAGTTATCATACATAGCATTTTTTTTTCCCTTTTCAAAATGTATACTCTATATTTCTACTAATTATCAACATGATTAGTATTGGAGAATTGGTTAACAACTAAATGACAACTAATCTAAGTCTATACTATTTTCAATCATGCAAATAAGAACGGAAAAAAAAGGATATACATGTAACATTATTTAATGGTTCATATTTCATAGTATACATATTATAATAGATGAAGAACAATTAATTTTATAAGTGAAATGAAGTTACTATACACAAATAGAAACAAAAACACATAATTCGATTTAGCGTAATTATTATAACATACCATATACCATCAGAAATAGGAATAGAAGTACAAAAGCATGTGTAAATTGTAGAAAATATATCATGTAGCATAGCGGTAGCAATAGCATTTAGCGCGTAACAGGAATAGCGGTCAGCTATTATAGCTATGAAATAGCCCTGTTTTATCTCATAGCGTAGCTTTTATTGTCCGAAAAAGCTGTAGTGAAGGTATAACTAGCTATTTAGAACATTGATAAAAACATATAAAAATATTTGAACACTCTTCAGTCATAGGTGTCCAATGCAATAAAATGGCACCTATCTAGCTACCTGTAGTACATGTCCTCATTAAGTTTCTTACTTCTTAATTGGCACCAAATTCAAAGTTTCAACTAATACCAATCAGTGGAGTCCATATGTCAATGACGTGTTAGTTATTTGAGTACTAAATCCAGTCTTTGTTAATAACAAAATTCGCCAAATTCATCAGCCAAAAACTCAGGGGTGGACCCACATTGTCCGTCCAGGGGGTAACTACCCTCCTGAATTTTAAAATTTAATAGAGAAAAATGGACATAATTTTTTCTCTCTTGATTGCAGGTGAGATAAGCCACGAGCTTCCCGGCCTCTTTCTCTTGAATTTTGTAGCTCAAAAATCCTATTCCATAGGCCAATATTTAGATAGCAAAGGAGAGGGAGGTATCTTACAAAATGGTCCCACGTGTCATTGACTCAATAGAATACTCCTTGTTTTATTTTAGTTTTCGGATAGGATTAGTTCATGGTGAGCCCCATATCTCCTTCTGCTTTGGTCTATGTAGTATGTGTTATAAAATGAATAGGTAGCTTTACATTAGGAGATTAAATTAATTCAAATGGTGTCTCTATGACAGTGGGCCCACTAGTCTGATGGCCATCAACCACACCAAAGTTGCATCCAAATGTGCGTTAAATTTTGTAAAATCTATATAAAAACAACTATTTGGAGATTTTTCACGTTCTTCATGTCGAAAATCTCGATTTAACGCGTAGAATATTAGCACGGATTTTATTTTCAATAAATCCAAATCTCATTTTTGTGAATTTCAAAAAATTAGATTTTAAGGCATAGAATCGACCAATTTTGTAAGAAATTAATTGGATAAATTTCTTAAATGAATTCCTTAATTTTTATGATTCAGCAAATACCTCTCCACTAGGACAGATCGTGTAGCTAATGAGTTTGAATCTGAATCCTGCCCCTCCCTGACAAAAATCCTGCATCGGCCCCTTGGAAAAAACTGTAACATAAAATATTGTCTCAGGGACCAAGAGGTCACTATTAATTGGAGGTTCGCTTTATTAATTTAGATTGAACCTAATTAAAAGTCTATAATTCAGCCATTTCAGTACAAATTCGATTAATTAAATTGGGATAAGTTTGGTTTGAAGTTCAGGTACCTATATTTAGTTTTTAATCGCAAGAATATATTATTTCGTCCAATTTTTCAAAGTAAACGCGAGAATTTCAGTCATAATTTGTGACAGTTGTAGCCATTTTGACAAGGTCTTTCTTTGCACATTAATTCAAGCAATGCTCATCACCTTCATTATTGTTTATTATCTAGACAGTTTATATTAAACAAAAAAGGAAAAACTTGGAATTTTATATTGCATGTTGTTGGTTAAGTACTACGAAATAGTTAAGTTTGGTAATGATACAAATCCATGCTCAAGTTATACAAATTAAGAAACCAAAGAAGAAACGATGTTTAATAATTAAGCTCTTGTGCACTTATAATTTTTGGTATTTTAGCATTTCTCTATATTTATTCATTAAATTTTATATAAATAATTCGTTACTCTGACATTTATTTATTTATAAATTTTCTAACATTAATCGAGTTTAAGACAATACGTGGATGAGAGTTTTTTTTTCCATTGATCTCGTCAATTACTATATATATAGAGAGGACATATAAATGACAGAAAAAAGAAATTCAACTGTATGATTCCGTTTTTAACGTATGTGTTGTCAATAAAATAAACTTTACCTCGAAATAAAATAATCATATATTAAAGAACTCAAATAAAATAAACTTTACCTCGAAAATATCAATAAAAGAAATTAATTAAGTAATGTTACAATTCACTGGACTTTAATTTAATATTCACAAATAATTATTCTTTCCAGATTCCAAACCTGCAATCTTCCACATATGTACAGAGAACATTACTATTGCCACTACACAAAAACTAAAAAAAAAAATGTTTGAAATTGAAAAGATAGAAAAATATATATTTAGTTATGATATTAACACTACTTATCTTTTTATTAATAACACAAAAATCTCAATATTTAAATATATAGACAATTTTATACTTTATTAATTATTTTTTCTTCTAAAACTACTTCTCTCATGAACTATCATAAGTTTTTCTTCCCTTCAAAGTTCTTCTCTTATGAATTTATGGTGCTTGTTCGGTTGCTGCCGACAATTGTTGCAGATTAATTCAACCAGTGGCAAGGAAGAAAAGCATAATGTTGTATTAAATGAATTCGAAATTTTCAAAAAAAATCATGTACATGCATTACTAATGAAGTAGATAGATTTCAATGGTTTGGATTTGTTGTTTGAAGCCGATCAAATAGACTACTGAAATTGTGCTCATCTAGAGATCACTAATGAAGTAGATTGATTTTAATGGTTTGGATTCATTATTAGAGGTACCATTATTACTATTAGTAGTACTACTATTACTATTTTATAACTATCTACTTCATCTTGTGACTACGACTGGGTTTCATTTGTAGTCTCCCCGACTTATTTCAGACAAAAAACTTGGTTGTTGTTGTTGTTGTTGTTCAGATTTTAAAACTCACGTTATTTTTGACAAAGAAAATAGGATCTAGCCCTTTTTCATTAATCATATATTTCATAGTTACATGAGTTTGTAACTAAATTTAAAAACACAATTCTGCTCAAAATATTTGATCATAAAAAACAGAAAATTAAAGTAAATGAAAAAGAAAATTTAAAGAAAAAACAACAAACTTATTAGGTTTTTATTTAAAAGTTTTTTATTCTTCTTAAGTGTCTGTTATTGAACTATATCTCCACTGTCTTTCCACCTGCTCTTCTAATTGCATCAAATTACATGCTTCTTCTCTGAAGGTTCTAGTGCATCTTTCTCTCCAAATAATAAATTGTGTGATTAGCAAGATTGATCTCTCTTTCTTGACAAACTTAAGTTCCTTCAGATTTTTTATTGTGTCTTCATCATCGTGTGACAATCCTCCCAGTGTCTTGACATTAATCTTCATTTATATTATTCTGTACAATAGGTTGGTCAGCACACACTCATTAAATAAGTGAGATACCGATTCAGACTGCATCTTGCATATGTTACATCTATTTGTTAGGCTCGATGCACGCTTGTTTAAATTATCTACTTTAAGAATCTTGTTAAATGATATCAATAATGCAAAAAATTTAAATCTTAGCGGCACATTCAATTTCCATATTCTTCTAACTATATTTTCAATTCTTGGACTGTCCATCAATGCCTGATAAGCCGACTTCACAGTGAAATTTTCTGTTGTTGTCCATTTCCATATTATACCATCATCAGATGATAATAATGGTATGGAATGTAGAGCAATTTGTCTTTCAAATTTTACCATTTTGTTTGCTGCCTCTTCTGAAAAGTTGTTTCAGAAACATCTTTGTATTGAATCTGATTGCAGAATCTCCCTTAAACTTTCTTCTCCATCTATAGCATAGGTGTATAGATTTGGGTATGCATAACTCAGTCTACCTAAACCCCAATTGTCTATTCAGAACCGTATATTGCTACCTACACCAGGAATTCTGACAACTGATATGTTGAACATTGGTTCTGCCACCTTTAAGATTTTGTTGAAAAAGTAAAGCATTCGGGGAAATATGTTGTTGTAGGCCATTTGTAATCTTGAAAATTGACTTCCATAGATGTTATTTAGGTTCCACCCACTGCCACAGCCATTTCATAAGAAGTGCTTGCTTGAACATACCGAGATCCATAATATCTAATCCACCCTTTCTTTTTCGATCTACAAACCATTTGCCAATTTTTCAAGTTTAATTTTCTCGTAATCAGACTGACACCATGCCACAGGAAACCTTATCAATTTGTTCTATGATTCCTTTAGATACCAATAATACCGACATAAAATATATCGGTAGAGAGGATAGCACATTATTAAGGTGTACTAATCTTCCGGCAAGTGACATTAAAACTCACGTTATTGTTCCTTATATAAATTTTTTCTATTTTGTTATCTGATACATTATAGACTTATAGTTAATTTCCTTTGTACCTGTGGCATAGAATATGAACTCAGGGACCAAGAGGATCATTATTATTTAATTTGGAAGTTCGCTCTATTAATTGAGATGGAACCTAATTAAGAGTCTATAGTTCAGCCATTTGAGTACAAATTCGATTAATTAATTAAATTGGGATAAATTTGGTTCGAAGTTAAGGTACCTATTTTTTTTTTAAATGTAAGAATATACTATTTCATCCAACTTTTCAAAGTAAACGTGATTAGCAATGCTCATCACTTTGATTAATTATACCATTATTTGTGACGATTGTGGCCATTTTGACAAAGTCTTTACACTCAACTGATTAGCAATGCTCATCATTTTGACAGTTAAAATGGAAAAACTTACAATTTTATATTGCCTGTTGTCGGTTAAGTACTACTAAATAGTTAAGTTTGGTAACGATACAAATCAATGCATTTCAAGTTATATAAAGATACCAAAGAGAAACGATATATGTTTAATAATTAAGCTCTTGTGCACTTATAATTTTTTGGTATATATTTTATTATATCTCCATATTTATTCATTAAACTTTTATAAATATGTTGTTACTCTGGCATTTATTTAATTATAAATTTTCTTACAATAATCGAGTTTAAGCCACTATGTAGATGATGAGTTGTTTTTCCATTGATCTCGTCAATTAGTATATAGAAGACATATAAATGACAGAAAAAAAAATTAAATTGTATGGTTCCGTTTTTACATGTTGTCAATATTAGTAGCTACAAATATTTCATATACTCAAGTCAGCAACTCAAATAAAATAAATTTACCACTGAAAAGATCAATACATGCTACAAGAAATTAAGTTTGAGTAAAGATAGGAGGTAAACCCACCCAATTATTTAATATCCACAAATAATTGTTTCTTTTCGAATTTCGAACGTACAATCTCTGACACGGAGAGCATTGCTTTTGCAACTAGACCAAAACTCGCTCCAAAAAAATTAGTTTGAAATTGAAAAGATAGAAAAAAATTATTTCAGTAACAAATAGTAATATTGCAAGTTATGATATTAACACTACTTATCTTATTATTAATAACACAAAAATCTCAATATTTTAATATATAGACAATTTATTCTTTATTAATAATTTTTCTTTAAAAACTACTTCTCTCTTGATATCATAAAGTTTTTCTTTCCTTCAAAGTTCAATTTAGAATACATGTTATTTTGTTTAAAATTTGTTTATATTACATTATAATATGATTAAAATGGCTAAGATCTAGGTAGGGAAGGGGGGGGATTTTAAAGTTTTAAAATTTAAATTTTTTTATATCCCCCCCCCCCCCCCCCCCCCCCCTCTCCTTTTTTTAAAAATAAAAAAAAAAAAAAAAAAAAAAAAAATAACCCCCCTTCTTTCCCCTCCCATTATGTATTCTCTTCAAGAGTATAGGCTAAGATCTAGTTCAGCAGCATTTCAGCACAAATTCGGATAAATTGGGATAAATTGGATCTGAATTACATGTACCTATTTTTCAAAACGAGAATATACTATTATTTTGTTCAATTTAATTGATCAAGAATTTGTTTGCTCTCCAGAAATTTTCAAAGTCAACCATTTGTACATTTTGTCACGATTTTTTTTTATGTTTAGGATAAAAGGAGGTTAATATGTCATGTTGACAAAGTCTTCAATTGAAACATTCAACTGATCAGCTAGCAATTCTCATCACTTCAGTATTGTTTATTACCAATATATAGCTTGTC
This sequence comes from Carex scoparia, assembly GCA_024447655.1. Classification (NCBI taxonomy): domain Eukaryota; kingdom Viridiplantae; phylum Streptophyta; class Magnoliopsida; order Poales; family Cyperaceae; genus Carex; species Carex scoparia. The sequence continues at coordinate 2,801,661 of JAJHPE010000033.1, forward strand.
CTAAGAAAAACAAAAAACATTAAATTTTATATTGAATGTTGTCTGTTAATTAATCACGAAATATATAGTTAAGTTTGCTAATGAAAGAGATCTCTTTCTACTTATATAACAATGAAAAGAAATCAAGAGATCGAAGATGTATAATAATTAAGTGTTAATTGTGCACTTATAATTTGTTGGTACTTTTATCACTTCTCTATATTTATATAAATTAAACGTGAATTGATATATAATTATAATAAAATCATATTGAACGCAAACTATCATGAATAATTTTGGCAGTGGACTTATTCTTTGGTATGTTTCTTGTGATGCACAATACTGAGTTGATCCAAAATTTTCATCCTTATTCAATGCAAAATTAGAAAGAAAGAAAATTCAAAGAGTATATATCAACTATATATGGAAATCATATAATTAATAAATTATCATAATATTAATTACATTATGAAAGATATATTAGCTTAAAATATACTTAGAGAATATTAAAATGGGCTATATATTTAATTTTTTTTTTAAATGTTGTGTTATTAAAAAGATAACTATTTACTATTGTTGATATGTTTGCTGCTAGAGGATTGGCATTTGGACATTTGGTCCAGGTCAACAGGGGAATTAAAAATTAAAAGGTTATTGAACCGGACATTTCCAGGGAGATTAAAATGGAGAGAAAATAGGGAAGCGGACCCGTTCTCCATTCTCATTGTTTGAACTCGGTCCATAAAATTTTCGGACGAAACTCACTAGCTAGTGGCTTAATTTCCTACACCGAGACTAGATGAGCTGGAGGGGTCAGGGTCATCTTCTCGCTCTAATTCCACAAACAAACAAAAAGAACTTCCTTAGATGTTAACTTAGTCTTCTTGGAGATTAAGGATGCGAGGCTCCAAATTGAAAGCACAAGAAGAATCGCAATACTCCAAAGATGCTTTGTTTTCAGCCATTTAATCAGATTCAGAATGGTGCCACCAGAAAGTGATTATGCCTTGGCCGAACTCGATTTGGGTTGAATTGACAAATTAAATTAAAATTAGCATTGAAAATAATAATCAAAACATGCGAATACAGAAACCATCCAATATATTTTGTCCTGTCATGTTGACAATTGAACTAAGTAGTTCGGTCGGTTCAGTTCAGTAAGTTTTGAAAAGTTTTAAACTAAACCAATTAAAGAAAACCGAAATAAATTAAAAATTGAACCAAACTGATCCATTTAAACCAAAAAACCAAACCAATTAGTCCAAAGTTTTTCGGTTCGGTTCAAAACCAAATAAACCGGACCCAATGAACACCCCTAATTATTTCATTGGAAAATGTTAAGGCCATGTGTTAGTCCTTAGAAATGAACAACAACTCCAGCTTTCAACTGTTCAATTGAGTGATGTGGAGTGATGTGGAGGTAAAGAAGAGAGAAGCTGACAACTGGGACCTTATCTGTCAGAGAAATCCGGCATAATAGAGTTTAGAAGAGTCTGCTTGCGTAAAAGAATAGGCCTGACTAAAGCCCAATGTGTAATTATAACGAGAAGCCTGTAAAAAATAAAGGAAGCCCAAACAAAATAGTGGAATTAAGATGAAGCACAATAAAACAAATGAGCTTCGGAAAGCTACTTTCTTAAGATTCGAACTCTTCAGCGATGCCCTCGGAGTTTCTAGTTTAGTAGTTTCTACAAGACCCTTGGCGACTTTCTGCCTCTGGGTCCACAAAAAAGTCCTTAAACCCTGAAAAAATTACCAGACCCACCCTAGAAATATCCAGATTTTGTGTACCACCCCTAATTTTTAAGTCCCCTGAAAATTCTGGAAATTACATATTGTCCTGAAACTCTAGAAGATTTGTAGAAAATTCCTCGAAATTCAGAAATATTCATATAATTAAATTATCTCAATACCAATTTTTTTTTTTATTTGTTTAGTAAAATTGGCGGTCAAGTAATAGAGCATAAACCTCAACAGCTCCAACAGAACCAATAAAGAGGCATTAACCGAATTAGTTAGTAAGGTTGTTAAGGAAGTTAGTTAGCCAAGTTTGTTAGGCTTAACAACAATTGTAATAATGATTAGGAGGTTAGAACTATGGTTAAGAAGAATCTAACCATGATTAGCTATTGCATCATTCTTCCTATAAATAGGGGTATCATGTACTGTTATAAAGATATACAAGGAAATACAATTCATTTCTCTCTTTCTCAAAACCAGAGCTCTAGGTAGCGCTTGAATTAGGCTAATGCCTATTCCAGAAATTATGCTCTATTATCAAGCCACCAAACTATTTAATATCTTTGTTATTTAAAAAAAGAATTTCTTCCATCTGAGTTTCGAACCCATGACATCTCATATAAAAATCATATGCCTTTGCTACAAGACCAAAGGTTATTTCTCTAATACCAAAAAATATTCATAAATATATCTATAAATTTAAAAAATTCATATGAATCATCTTGAAAGCCAGAAAATTCATATAATATATCTGTGAACTCTAAAACAACTCTTGGGGAATTATTTGGATAACTGGAAAAGTCCTGAAAAGTGCTAAGAAGCCAGAAAACCTCATGCATACTTTCAAAACCAAGCCAAATCCAGACCAAAGCCAAACAAACATCAAACAATATATTCAATCCCAGTATATATCTCCATGGAACTTGAGCTAGCATAGTGGTGTTGAAACCTCAAGTTTTGAAATCTTGACAATTTGAGTTGGTACAGCGTCTCGAATGCAAACTCGAATTATACAGGCTATAAGGAACATGCCTTTCAGCCTCTAAGCCATATTTCCGACCTTCATGACCAAAATCCGAAGACACAAAAAACCATATTCCCAATCTTCATGAACAAAATCCTTGCAAACAGAGGAAAGCCATATTTTCGATTTTTCATAAGCAACACTTTTGAAGCACCAAGAAGTCATATTCCCGTTCTTCAGAATTATAACTCTTGAAGAGAACAGCAAACTTATATAAGCCTTCATAACATAAATGTGAGGACCAAGTAATTAACAAGCCATACTCCCGGTCCCCCATTACCCAAACATCATGATAGATTGGGAAATCAAATTCATAGTCTTCGAAATTCAAATCCCACAACGCGATGAGAACATAAGTCTTAACTCTTTTCCCATGTTTGGTTGTGGCCTAAAAGGTGGAATAAGGGGTTTAGGTCTCGTTATTCCACCAAACGAGCATTAATTGAGCCGGACTAAGATGGAATAAGCCAATCTTTAGGCCGGCCTAAATTAAGCCACCTCACATGGTAGTTTAATTTTATTCGTAGCCTAACTCTATTGATTATAATAATATATTATTAGTATATAATTAGTTATATTATTAATTATTATTATTAGTATATAATTATTTAATTAATAACTTATATTGTTAATATATCAAATAATTATTATAATAATATTATATACATAGTATTTTTTATTAATAATAATAATTTATTTATAATTATATAATTAATATATTTTATTATTAATATATTAAATAATTATTATAATAATATTATAATATATGTAATTATTATTAATATATTAATATATTAATATTATATAATTAGTATCTTATTATTAATAACTATTATTCATATATCATTACATAATTAATATCTTATATTTTTAATATATTAAATATTTTCTATGATATTATTATATAATTAGTATATTTTTATTAATATATTATTATATAATTAATATGTTATATTGATAATATATTAAATAATTATTATAATAATATTATAATATATAATTAATATGTTATATTTTAATATATTAAATAATTATTATAATAATATTATAATATAGTATAGTTATTAATATATTATTATTATATAATTAATATCTTATTATCATTATTATTAATATATAATTATATAATTAATGTCGTATATTGTTAACATATTAAATAATTATTATAATAAAATTAATATATTACAGTTATTAATAATATATTAATATTATATAATTAGTTTCTTATTATTAATTGATAATTATATAATTGATATCTTATATTTTTAATATAAATAATAATTATAATATATTATAGTTATTATTAATACTTTAATATTATCTAATTATTAATAATTAATTAATTTAGGCTTCTAAAACTTTAGTCCACCAATTCTAACCAAACAAGGAATAATTTAAGTCATGATCTAAATTTAGACCTCAACCAAACATGAATAATTTAGACCGGTCTAAGTTGAAATAATCAATTTAGAACTCCTTAGTTTTAGTCCACAACCAAACATGGGGTTTATTTATGAAATTGATACTTTGCATGTGCATCGTAGCTTTCATGTTTTAAATAAAAAAATATCAAAAAGGAGAAGAGCATTAAACTTTTAACGATCCACTTATGCATTTCACTACCCTAAATCTTGTATGTATTCAGGCTTACCGTTAGAGTGAAGATGGCATCAACCTAGGATTTTTTTTTACGATATGCCCAACTTTCTAATAAAACATAAAGAATGTCCATTTGGTTTATAAAAAATGAAAATGTAGATATGACTCTTAAGATAATTGAGGACAGCACTTTTATTCAGGTAACACTGCCCATAGAATAGTCCTGATCGATCCTCTGTTTTCTTTCGTTGTATTTGCCCATAGAATATTGAATTATTGATAGCATTTGAATCTGATATCTTTCAAATATTATTTCGTTTTGCAGATAAGGTCTATTATGCCCCATTTCTCTGACAGATAAGGTCCCAGTTGTCAGCTTCTCTCTTCTTTACCTCCAGTCCCTTCAGTTTTTAAATCTCATAGACATTTTGTGCTGTACTGTTTTGATTATTTTTCCATGCTAATTTTTAATTTAATTTGTCAATTCAACCCAAATCGAGTTCGGTCAAGGCATGATCACTTTCTGGTGCTAACTAAATTGCACTATTCTGAATCGATCTGAATAATTGGCTGAAAACAAACCATCTTTGGAGTATTGCGATTCTTCTTGTGCTCTCAATTTGGAGCCTCGCATCCTTAATCTAGTCTCGGTGTAGGTAAGCCACTAGTGAGGTTCCTCAGAAAATTTTATGGACCGAGTTCAAACAATGAGAACGGGCCCCCTTCCCTTTTTTCTCTCCATTTCAACCTTCCTGGAAATGTTCGGTTCCACCACCTTTTAATTTTAATTCCCCTGTTGACCTGGACCAATCCTGTAGCAGTAAACATATTAACAATAGTAAATAGTTCTCTCTTTAATAACACAACATTTTTCAAAATTTAAATATATAGCCCATTTTAATCTTCTTTAAGTATCTTTTAAGCTAATATATATATCTTCCCATAATGTAATTAATATTATTATGATAATTTATTAATTATTTGATTTCCATAATTGCTATATAATATACTCTTTGAATTTTCTTTCTTTCTAATTTTTCATTGAATAAGGATGAAAATTTTGGATCAACTCATTATTGCCCATCACAAGAAACATACCAAAGAATAAGAAGACTGCCAAAATTATTCATGATAGTTTGCATTCAATATGATTTTTTTGTTATTATCAATTCACGTTTAATTTATATAAATATAGAGAAGTAATAAAAATACCAACAAATTATAAGTGCACAATTAGCACTTAATTATTATACATCTTCTCTTGATTTCTTTTATATAACTAGAAATGGATCTCTATCATTAGCAAACTTAACTATTTCGTACTACCTAATTAATTAACAGACAACATGCAATATAAAATTTTATGGTTTTTTAGAACAAGCTGTGTAGGTAAGAAACAATTAATACTGAAGTGATGAGATCAGTTGAATTAATGTTCAATTCAAGACTTTGTCAACATGACATATATAAACCTCCGTCTTATCTTAAACCAAAAAAAAATTGTCACAACAAATGGTTGACATTGAAAATTTCTCGAGAGAAAAATAATTCTTGATCACTTAAATTGAAAATATAACAGTATTTTCTCATTTAAAAAAATAGGTACCTGAAATTCAAATCCAATTTATCCGAATTTGTACTGAAATGCAGCTGAACTAGATCTTAGCCTATGCTCTTGAATAGAATACAGAAGGGGAGGGAAAGGGGAGGGGAGGAGTGATCGGACCTGATTAATATATGTTTATATTGTTCTACTAAATTCATATGGGCCCGTGAGGATGAGAGACGAGAGTGAACTCTGTATACAAACTATTCAAATTTTTAAACTCTCAAATCATGGTGTGTAGGATATAAACTCTTTACACTACCTCTCTACTCTTCCTACCCTATAAACCATAAGAAATGAAAATCATATTATAGTGTAATATAAATAAATTTTAAACAAAATAGCATATATTCTAAATTGAACTTTGAAGGAAAGAAAAACTTATGATAATGTTTTAAAAGAAAAAATAATTAATAAAGAATAAAATTGTCTATATATTAAAATATTGAGATTTTGTGTTATTAATATAAAAATAAGTAGTGTTAATATCGTAACATGCAATATAGCCATTTGTTATCTTTTCAATTCCAAATTAACTAAATTTTTTGGAGTTTTGGTCTAATGGTAAAAAATTAATCTTTGTGTTAAAAATTACAAGTTTGAAATCCGACAGGAACAATAATTTGTGGATGTTAAATAGTCGGATAGGTTGACCTCCAATATTTACTCAAACTTAAGTTTCTTATAGCAGGTATTGAACTTTTCGGGGAACAATTTATTTTATTTGAGTTCCTGACTTGAGTATATTAAATCTCTCTAGCTAATATTGACAACACATAAAAACGGAACCATACAATTATTTTTGTTTCTGTCCTTTATATTATATGTCCTCTATATATATAGTAATTGACAAGATCAATAATGGAAAAAAAAATCTCTCATCTACCTAGTGCCTTAAAAACTCGATTATTGTAAGAAAATTTATAAATAAATAAATGTCAGAGTAACGGAATATTTATATAAAATTTAATGAATAAATATAAAGAGATAATAAAATTCCAACAAATTAATTATAAGTGCACACAAGAGCTTAGTTATTAAACATCGATGGTTTCTCTTTGGTTTCTTTATATAACTTGAAATGCATGTACGGATTTGGATCATTACCAAAATTAACTATTTCGTAGTACTTAACCGATACATGCAATATAAAATTTTAAGTTTTTCCTTCTTCTTTTTTTAATGCAAACTGTCTAGATAATAAACAATAATCAAAGTGATGAGCATTGCGTGAATGTGCAATCAAAGATTTTGTCAAAATGGCTACAATCGTTACAATGCCTGAAATTCTCGCGTTTACTTTAAAAAACTGGATGAAATAATATATTCTTGCTTTTAAAAAAATAAATATAGGTACCTGAACTTCGAACCAAATTTATCCCAATTTCATTAATCGAATTTCTACTGAAATGGCTGAATTATAGACTCTTAATTAGGTTCTATCTAAATTAATAGAGAGAACCTCCAATTAATAATAGTGATCCACTTGGTCCCATGATCAGTTCAGATTCTATGTCACAGGTACAAAGGAAACTATAATCTATCAGATAACAAAATAAAAATAACTATATAAGGATCAATAATGTGAGTTTTAAAATCTGAAATGCTAATTAATTTATAATCTTGTTTTGAAATCTGTTAGTTAATTAGGAGAAAATTTTACTTTTTCGAAATGAGTAAGTTACCGGTAAAATCCAGTGTATAATTTGATGATCAAATCTGCATAACTCTACAATTCTTTTTATTAAAATATTCAAATGACCACATAAAACAAATGTTTACAAAGGACCACATTGCGGCTAGACGAATGTTTCCTAAATTAATAAATTAGTAACAAATTGATATTGATAACAATAAGAACAACCACAACAACGAAAAAATCTAGGTATTGATGTGCTCTGGATTTGGTGAGCACAATTCCAATGTCTATTTGATCGGCTTAAAATGATGAATTCAAATTGCTGAAATCCATCTACTTAATTAGTGATGCATGTATATGAAATTTTTTGAAAGTTTCGAATTCATTTCGTACAGAGTCAAGAGGTAAAAAAAAAATAAATATTTTATAAGTTATTCAATAATTTGTTTTATGTATTAATTTTTTTTTTTTACCACTTGACCTGTACGAAATGAATTTGAAACTTTAAAAAGTTTGCATCAATATGCATCACTCATGAAGTAGATGGATTTTAACAGTTTGAATTCGTTGTTTGAAGTCAATCTAATAGAATTTTGAAATTGTGCTCACCAAGCTCTTTTGGTGAGCACATCACATCCTAGCTTTAATCCTATAACATTATCGTTGTTATTGAAAGCTAAAGATAATTATATATATGATTTAAAAAAAAAGTAAAAGGAAATGACATTTTCATAACAAAAGAAAATTATGTTGACATTGTGTTTGAAGAAATCATTCCAATTTTTTTTTTGGAGGAATTTCGTGTATATCCCTCAAAAACTCACAAATTCATAATATCATAAGTAGCATGTGATATTATGAATTTACCGATTTTATTCTTCTATTAAAATTGATTTTAAATTTATTAAGTACGCATATTACTCCTTATTATGAATAATAAAAATATGTAGCATATTTGAGAAAAATATAAGTCTTCTGATTGGTCGATCAAATTTTTAGGGAAAATAAGTCATTTCTCTACTGACACATATACAATGATATTTAGTAATATGTGATTATGTGAGCATCAGAAGTAGAGAAATGACTCATTCTCCTCAGAAACAAACCAGTTAAAAGATTGATTTATATTTGTAAAACATGGTACATATTTTTTATGTTTCTTAACTAAGAGTAAAATGAGTACTTTATAAATTTAAAATAATTTTAAATATAAAAGACAATAAATTTTGTAAATTTGTGAGGTTTTGAAATTTAGAATGATAATATATGATATTATGAATTTTGGAGGAAGAAATACGTAGTTTCAAAGATTTTGAGAGATATAAAGGAAATTCCCCCAACATTTTAAAGGTGAATCAACAATCAAATCCAACGAAAATTTAGGAGGTTTTGACCATGTTTCATTACGTCATAGACATCAACTTGCAACATTATAATTTGGTAGGAGACAAAATTTCTTATTTATTTTGGAAAAATCAAATAAATGTTCTTTATATTGGACTTAGTTTAACAGTTGTGCTTATAAAACTGTTCCCGTGGGCACTTCAGAGGAGAAGGAAAATGGAAGTTCCCTCTAAAGGAATAGATTTATGGTTCTTAGTTCTTCTGGTAATATCTGTGTCTACTGTGCTGGTAGATAGCCAGCCTGATTCTAAGGGTAAGCTGAATACAACGCTTCAAATTTACAATCACTTCATTCTCTATCTACAGTATGTTGTTTGTTACAAACATTTTTTTTCACTTTATCTCTAGAAAATGATATGTGTATAGAATTGTTGCTCGTTGGATTGCTTTTTATACTGTTCGCTGTTATTTCTCCATCATTAGATGACTTAGTTTCTTGATTTGCTTAATCATGCATAGACATTCTTGACATAATATTATTTAGAGAAAATATGTCTATCCTCCAACATTCTGTCTTCCAACGTCCTCCAATCTTTATTTTTAGAAGTATAAGACAGAGAGAAAAATGTCGGCTCTCTCCCACTCCGATTCTGATCTCTTCTCAATAAAAAAAAGTCAGCTCTCTCTCTCCCCACTTTGATCCTGCATCAAATCCACTATCAACTGTGATGCTGGTCAGAGGATCTCTCTCAAACGATATCACTCACGTACCGTGGCCACTACTTCGTCAGTCTTTGTTCCACCTTCTCTTTACAGATCCTATTATAGCTGCCTCTCTGACCACTGCACCACCTGCCTCCGCCTCCAACCTCTTTGTTTTTGGCGATTTACAAATGAAATAAGAGTTGGTTATGAAGATGGAGATGGAGGAGATCGAGGGAGGGAGAAGGAAAAAGGATAGGGAGAAGAAAAACACTACTAAGATGTGTTTTGTTGCACAGTTAAGCCACTGGTTATCACGTCCATATATTTTATTATAGTAGGGTTAAAATTCTCCATTAATTTTGTGCCCCATCATACTCCAACATTATTATCTTTATTTTCAAAGTCTAAATAATTGATCCAAGCCGTTCAACATGATCTTTATATTAAAATCTGCTTGGTAAACAAATTTTATAATTTATATTTTATTTTTTTTACTAATTGTTTAGAGAGGTACAAAAGCACTATTTTAAACGGTCCAAAATATTCTAAAAATAGTGGTTTTTTACCTAGATTAACAAAATAACAAACAAATTTAAAAAAATACAAAATTTTGTATCCAAGCACATTTTAATATTAATATCATATTGAGCTATTCGGATAGACTATTTGAACTTTAAAAATAGAGATAACGATGTTGAGGCGTGATGGGTACAAAACCAACGGAGCATATTAATCCTACTCTTTTGATTAATATATCAATATTTGAAACTATTATATATTCTCGAGAATGGCAGTATAGTTTAATTTGAAAATTTTATAAAAAAGATGCAAAAAAAAAACTAGTAAGATGGTTTCAACGTACTGCTCTGTCATGGAAACTGTGTCGTACGAAACGTTCTATGTCAAATGTCTCATGTTGCTATATATGTTATATAGAAGAAACCAAATAGGTTTATTTTTTTATTTTTTAAATAAAGGCGGGCTCAGCCCACTTTTTCTTTGTTTAAAAGATTTAAGTTATAGAAAATAAAAAGGTTATCACCTGTTTAGGGGTGTAAATGGATCATATATTATCTGATTTTATTCGTATCTTAACTGAGTATATAAAATGATGAATTCAGATATAGATATTAGTTGATTTGAATCCGAATATTTTTTTGACAAATATGAAAGGATACGATTTTGAATATAAAACCAGATACAGATTCAGATAATTACCTTATCTGACATTTCACTTAAACTGGATCGTCTGAATCGGTCACAATATCATCACGCTACTACATGAGCCATTGGCCGGCTCAAGATACTTCAAAACTTCAGTGTTCGAAACTTTAAGAGTGTTCCCTTGTGGGACTAAGAAGTCCAGAGATTCTTTTTGTTTTATTTATCCGAATCTGGTTCCTTTGTTTATTTCTGAATTACATTCTTTTAATTATCTGAATGTATTCATATCTGTCTAATATTCCACCTGTTATTGTATCCGTTTAACATCCTATTCGTATCCGTATCGAGACTATCCGTATTCGTATTAATATCGGCAAAATTATTAAAGATAATGGTACGGTTTGATCACTATTTATCTGTTTCTGATCTGTTTACTACTCTATCTATTGGTTGCAACAGAGTGTTGGGTTCCATATATATTTATGGATGATGTATGACTTGTTTCAATAATATTGTTATTTCTGAAGCATGTTTCGGTTCAATTTCTTCCTTGCTTTATAATTTTTTTTAAAATAATTTTCCATCACTTTCTCTTTACAGGTTTTATAAGCATTGATTGCGGACTTGCTGCAAATTCTACCTTGTTTGATAGCGAGACTAAGTTGACGTACGTGTCTGATGATCAATTCATCAACACGGGAGTCAACTATGGTGTTTCATCGGAATATGCCACAAATGGCATATACCAGAAATATCTAACTGTCAGAAGCTTTCCCAATGGGACCCGAAATTGCTACACCTTAAGATCCTTAAAACTAGGATCAAGGTACCTTATAAGAGGAGTATTCAAGTATGGAAACTATGATAAATTAAATAAGCTTCCAACCTTTGATATTCATTTGGGAGTCAATTATTGGGATACAATTGAAATACCTGATGCGGATGGTGCATATTTCACTGAGATTATCACCACAACCACTTCTGACTACCTACAAGTTTGCCTTATTAATAAAAATATTGGAACTCCTTTTATCTCTACGCTAGAACTGAGGCCATTGACAACGAGCATTTATACATGGACAAATTCCACACATTCATTGGTTTACATCGATAGACGGAACTTAGGAGCAAGTGATCGACTAAGGTAAACATGCTAAATTAACTCAAAAAAATGAGAAGCATTTTAATTATTTACCAATGTTAGATATTGTTTGTTGTCGGAATACATCTTAATTTTTAAGTTAATGCACAAGTTAGAGAACTCCGTATGATATAATCTTATTACGGTTTGGCTAATTGGAGATGGACAACGTACGATACCAAACCTCTTTAATTTAATTGGGTTGATTTGATTCTCTAGTTCCAAACTAAAAAAAAGTGCAAATGCATGTACCATATAAAATTTGAATACTGCTTAATAGATTAGAAAAGAGAAGGCCAGGTGATCGATAAAGATATTATTTACTCTAGCAATAATACATCCATGCGGTCATCACTCTATTCTTCCATTGCTTTCTTAAAAACTAAATAGGTACCCTGACGATCCATATGACCGACTTTGGAGGCCGTACATGAATGTCACATGGACAAATATCTCAACCAGCTCCAAAGTGGACCCAGACACAGACTATGCGACCCCCTCTCTTGTCATGCAAACTGCTGCCACTACTTTAAGCACTACAGAACCCCTTGAACAATACTGGACGAGCAACAATGAGTCCACAGTATTTGTTGCAATCCTTCACTACGCAGAGATCCAGAACATACCATCTAATGCTAGTAGGAAGTTCGATGTATTTGCTAACGGGTTCCTACTAGATTCGGGATATAAAATTGCGGCAGGATGGTCATACAGTCACACAGGTCACAATAGTTATAATGTGTCCCTTAAGGCTACTTCAAGCTCAACTCTCCCACCTCTTTTGAATGCATTTGAGGTGTATATCATGAGACCCTCTACTGGGATTACCACCAATAGTGAAGACGGTATGTTTCATTATAGTTGTCTCATTCAGTGTACTTCAAACTATTCGTTCATGCTATAAAATGCACCCACAAATAGGAAGGTTTTCCAAAGAAACTATACCAAAAGTTTCCGTCCCACTTTTCTTTTCCAGAGTTAAGCTCTCCTTCCATTACTCTCCATAAAATATTTAATAATAGGGAAAATTTGTTTTATGCCACTCCAAAACATGAAAATTAGGAAATTGCCACCCCAAAACATGAAATTAGAAAATTGCCACTCTAAAACCACTAAATTCATGAAATTACCATTATTACACATCTTATACACTGATTTAATTAAAATTATACTGAAAACTGTTGTATAAAAAATGTATTTTGAAAATACCCAAATTACCTCTCCAATTCAAACCCTCCCCTTTTATCTGATGTATTGTTCTTTGAGAGGAGCTACAGGAGGCTAGATGAAGATGACAAAGCATGGTTCTAGTTTTGATTTTTCTTTGGGTTTAAACCCAGGTTAGAAATTAAGGGGTAATCTAAGAAGCCTCCATGATTAGAGAGAAGTTTTGGGTTTTGAATCTTTTTCAAAATTCGACCTCTTGCATGGCCTTTGGAGCTGTTGTTTAGCAATGAAACCACCCTTTTTGAATCTAAAGACCACATCTCCTGTTTCTGAAACTAAGTTTCTTCGATCGATCTATTCTTCTTTAGATTTAGATAATAAGCTCAGAACTCGGTTGCACCTATCTATTGCTTTTCTATTCGCTGCTTCATTCTACTCCATTTTAGAAAATCAAAGCTTCAACAGATTTAAATTAAACCTCCCAAGTTCTCCCAAACGAGAGCATCTGATTGAATACAAAAAAAATCACCAAGAGAATTTAATACATTAATCAATCAAACGAAGATGGGGTGTTCTAAGGCGGCAGGGTTTGGGCTTGGCATAATTGTAGAAGGGAAGGGTTTGAATTGGAGGGGTAATTTGGGTATTTTCAAAATACGTTTTTTTATACAATAATTTTCAGTATAATTTTAATTAAATCAGTATATAAGATGTATAATAATGGCAATTTCATGAATTTAGTGGTTTTAGAGTGGCAATTTTCTAATTTCATGTTTTGAGGTGGCAATTTCCTAATTTCCATGTTTTGAAGTGGCATAAAACAAATTTTCCCTTAATAATTACTTTTATTTCAAACATTTATCTGAAGGACAAAACTAACTATAACTAGTTACTTTGCTTAATTAACATGCCATAATGTGTTTATTGCAATTCAAGTTGCTGCCATGAATACAATTAAAGCGAACTACAAAGTAAACAAAGATTGGAGTGGAGATCCTTGTGCCCCCAAAGAATTCGTGTGGCATGGTGTCACTTGCACCTCTGATTCCACCAAATCTCTGAGGATTACAACTTTGTGAGCATTTCAATACGTTATACACTTTACTTTTGGAAAAACAGAGAAGCTACAAAAACTCTTTGACTAATTATGTGTCTTTTCCAGAAACCTATCATCAAGTGGACTGACAGGTGCCATAGTATCCTCTTTTGGAGATCTAAGCGCCCTCAAGTCATTGTATATTTCTTTAAACTAAGAACAATTATTTTACTGAGATTGATTATTTAAACTTCACTCCAATTGTATGTCTACTACAACATTTCCTTATTGGCATATCATGAATTCATTTTTGTGTTCTCATGCTAAAGCTATTGTTTGCTACCTTTCTTTTTCAGGGATTTATCTTATAATGACTTGTCAGGGGATCTTCCTATTTTCCTAGATCAGTTATCTGCTCTTACATACCTGTATGTTTGCAAACTAACCTCTATTTTTATCAAGAACAAAAATATCTCAAATTAAATTATAATTTTATTCATATTTCAGGGACATAACAGGAAATAAAAATATTTCAACTAACCTTCCTCCAGGTCTTCAAAATAAAAGCCAGAATGGGATTCTAATCTTTAGGTATGTTTTATTGTTTTTATGTGGTATTTTGTTCTCTTATACACTAGAATAGCTGGGCAATATTTTTTATCCTGGGACTTCAATATTTATTACGAAGTAAACATAAATGATAAGTAGAGAAAGGACAAGGCATTAACATACTGCCTGTACATTTCTTAAAACCACACAGAGTAGTTGTGCATCTGCATACATCACTGTTCCTTTTCACAAAGATAAGTCAATTTTTGTCAGCCTATTTTAATTTATGAAGTTAGGAAAAGCTGATGAAAAATCAATCGATTGGCTGTAAGAATACATGCAAATGGCTGGAGTAAAATCCTTACTTGATGGCTTCTTATAAAATAACTTAGCTGGGAATGAGCTCTCCAAATTTCTAATCTGTTTGCCATCTGAATTTATTTTTATCTACATAGGTTTGGAAGTCCAACTCCACCTCCACCTCCGAAAAAGAAAATTCCAGTGGTGATTATAGCAGTTGTCGTTGTGGTTGTACTGCTTCTGATTGTAGCATCCATTATAATAGTTGTGTGTCTGAGAAGGCGCAAATGTAAGTCTGTTTTTCTTTATTTTTTTTCCTATCTTGATAAATAAAATCACAGTTCTCAACTTTAATTGTGTAATGTTAAGGCCTCTTGTTGGCTACATTTATTTAAAAAAAGAAACAGATGATTGTTTAAAAAGGGAAGATTGATAATTTGGATCATAACCTGAAAATTCTAGGTGGTCAACTCAAAACCAGTTGGGCTCTCTGTTTGAAACTAGTCATCTTAGGCTAAATGGAGTTTTTTTTTATAAAGAAATACTAACTGGGCTATATGTTCAGTAAAAACTAGTCATCCTCTTTGTTCTTTTCTGTTTTTAGTAGGAAACTCTTCAAATTTTTTGTATTCTTTCTATCATTTAAAAACTCTGTTTCAGACTGTATCTTTCTTTTTTTTCAATCAAAAGTTCATATATACATAACTCTGGTTATTTATCTTACAGCTAACCAATCAATAATCCCAAGACCAATTGACAGCTACAAACCAACCCCTCAAGAATATTATCACCCACCAAACCTTACAAATACTCAAGAAGCAAACGTTCATCAGGACAATATTGCTGTGCAACATAATGCAAATGTGTCTAATCCAAATGATGCAAGAGTAATATGGGATCCTGACAACCGTCAATTCAGTTACAATGATCTTGTAAGAATTACTAATAAGTTCCAGAATAATATCGGCACTGGGGGATTTGGAAGTGTATATTTTGGGACCCTGGAAAATGGAACTAAAGTTGCAGTGAAAATGCGCTCTCATACATCTTCACAAGGAATGAAAGAGTTCCTGGCTGAGGTAATCATTTATCTTACACATTCTTGCCTTAGCTCTAACAAAACCTGAAATTGGTAATACTCGTACTAACACAGTTTGGCTTTCAATAAGATTTAGATGTTAATGAGGCTAATAAACCATCTTCTGAAGGTAAATCTAACAAAGATACAATAATTTGCTATGTTTCCAGGCTCAAAATTTGGCAAGGGTTCATCACAGATACTTGGTGTCACTAATTGGCTATTGCATGGATGGAGATTGCATGGCACTTGTATACGAGTACATGCAAGAAGGAACTCTGCAAAAGAAGCTCATGGGTGATTACTCCCTTTTAACTCTAATATTTTCTCAAAAGAAGGTTTTTGAAGGTATTTTCTAGTCAAGGATTTGAATTTAAGGTCTCAAATCTAACAATTTCAGATACTGCAAGGCCTATGAGTTGGAAACAACGTGTTAAAATCGCACACGAATCTGCACTTGGTACAAATGCCTTTTAGTACCTTGAATTCCTAATCATTTATTTCTTAACATGAAGTTCCTGATCTGAAGAAAATAACAACAACCAACCTAGGACACTCCATAAAATTTACAATTTTATCAAGTATTCCAATGATTTTAGTTTTTGTTGCCACTTATGCTTTTAGCATACCAGACCAAAAAATTAGAGACACCACGACTTCATACAGCTGTATCTCTTATTGGAAAATATTGACATTACAAGCCAAATGAAATATGATCATCTAAGTATTTGTCAATAAAACAATGAAGGGTTGGACTATTTGCATAAGGCGTGCAATCCGCCGCTAATCCATAGGGACGTGAAGACGAGCAACATTCTATTAAATGAAAACCTCGAGGCAAGGATTGCCGATTTTGGGCTTTCCAGGGCTTTTAACAATGCCGCAACCAGTCATGTTTCAACTGTAGTTGTCGGCACCCCTGGCTACCTGGATCCGGAGTAAGACCTCTTTTCCTTTCATAATTAATACTAAAATCCACCGAGCTTCTTTTCTTTGGTGGTAATAGACCTGTTTTTCTTTGAAATAATCTGAACAGTTGCATGCTGTAATAATGAAAAATGATATGACCAACTGATTATAACTATAAGAAAGGTATAGGATTTGTATATTACCCGAGTCGAAAGGCTTTCAGTTGCATGCCTTTCTTTTGAGTAGCATGTATCAAAATTGCGAAATTTATCCACTGCTGCTGCGGCAGTCAGCATCAGTTTGTGTGCTGTTATGGACTACAATGACCAACTTAAATAAAGTGAAAATTATAAAAATACAAAGCTTGGATGAAAAACAGGGAAAGCCAAGGTCTATAAGGTCAGCTCCATGCTTATCAATTCTCACCTAAATTTTACCAAAGAAGAAAAGGAATCTTATTTCCCTACCCTAGCCAAGGGCTATTTTCACATGCCTCAGCACTCTTTGTCGCATATTCCATTATCCTCTACCAAACAATCTGCTTATTGCCTAATTTGGAAATAAACCTCTCAGATCACAATGGAATCTTCTTTCTTACCTCTGTCAAGATCTCTTTTTACTTGCTTTCCTCATCCCTCAGTAATCTTCTTGCATATCTCATTAAACTCCACTAAACAACACAATTATTGCCTAAATTGAAATAAGGTCTCTCAGATAATAAGAAAAAGTAAAAAAAAAATGACAATTAATCAAACGGAAGATCAATGGGAGCCAGAAGGAGAATTTTGGAGGATGATGATTTCAAAGTTTCAGGCCCTTTACAGTTGGCCACTATTGATGGTTGAGTGATTGGCTGTCGAGAGGGGCAAACTTGAAGAGAAGAGCAGAATAATTGAAAGTGTCAGGCCTTGTTTTCGCAGTGCTCTGTTTACCAGGCCTTCCTCAAACTAATTTCTTTGCACTGAACCACTCCACATTAAATCGTCTCAATTAATGGGACCCACTGCAGACTTGTTAAATTTTGAATGTTGTAATTTTGATTTCACGGATTTAATTTTTTCTTTTTGATGCTACAGAAAAATAATGGGTTGAATGCTTTAATTAAAAAGCACCACTTTCATTAAAGAATAAACTAATAAATCAATGAAACTTCAGGTACTATTCCTCATACCAGCTAAGTGAAAAGAGTGACGTGTTCAGCTTTGGAGTTGTTATGCTAGAACTCATTACAGGACAACCTCCTATCATTGCGGGTCCAGGGGGAAGCCACCTAAAGGAATGGGTGAATCAAAAGCTATCTAGAGGAGACATTGAAAGCATTGTAGACCCAAGAATGCAGGGGCAGTATGACATAAACTCTGTTTGGAAGGTTACTGATCTCGCACGCAAGTGTACTGGTAATAGCTCTGCTCTGAGGCCTACCATGAGTACAGTAGTCATGGAACTAAAGGAAAGCCTGGATCTGGAGATCTCCACAGAGAAGACCCGCCATGGAAATGCGAATTTCTCAAGTAATGTTAGTCAGAACAGTGTTTTTGAGATGGCTTACATGGGTGACATATCTGCAACAGGTCCCATAGCGAGATAATTTGCTTGCTTGTTTTGTTGGTTTATTTCTTTGTTCTATTTTGGGCTATCACTTTTCCTTTTTTATGGTCGGCAATAAGATTGCCAACAAATATATTGATAAAAAAGAAGGTTTATGTACAAAAGTTTGAGCCAGAAATTTAATTATTATTTTGGGCTATCACTTGTGGATATAAATTAGTAGTTTGGTGATGTCAACAACTCTTGTTCTCAGTACATTGGCTTAATTTGGGTGTTCTTTCATCTTTTTGTTTATGTAATGTTCCTTTTAAAATTTTCTGAGCTTGCCTTAATATCTGTTTCGGTGTATTATTATATGCAATAATTTCTCTTGATCACAAAAATATTAGACACGATTGAGATATAAAAAATATAAGCCATTTAAACCCTACTCTAAATATAATCATTCATAGATACATACGCCACCTTTCGAGACTTAATTATCTCTTCACCATTTTCACCTGCTTAACAGAAGAACCTGCAATCATTGATTAATAAAAAGAAGGAAAAAAAAATGTACTTCTACATAACGCCTCGTCACCAACTGTACATCATGCAATGCACACCTACATGAATCTAGAGGTATTCATGACAATTAAAAATGATTATTGCCGAAAGTAAGCTGATAGAATTTGCTATTTTCTAGGATATCATATTTACCAACATGGGTATCTGTGAAGATACTGACACAATTAAGAACTTTTATATAGTTTTACCCTTGCTGATAATCATAAATTTTTATAGTATATAAAATCCGTGTAGGATAGCTAAAAATAAAAAAAATAAAAAATAAACAGTTCAGCAACCTTCCTACACGGATTTTTAAATAAAAAATCCGTGTAAAAAGGTAGTTTTAGGGTTTTGATTTCAGCTCATAGCACAACTGGGATCTGAGATATTTGAAGTTGTTATTTTCTCCTCTCTATCTTACTAAGGTTAGCCATGAATATATAAATATTTTTTTTCTTTATCTAATTTTCTGTTACTTATTATTGCTTATTTAGGTCATGTGTAATTATTATTGCTTATTTCTCTTTTATTTTTATTTTCAGTTTTGTATGGTTTTCGTTGGTTACTGTCATCTTCGCCTTAGTTGGTTACTATTGATGCAATATGGTCCTGCGCATGCCTCACGAAAAGGGGCGTAACTTTTGATTCGTCCGTCGGATCGGGCTGAATTGTTGACAGGAACTCCACAGCCCAAAACAGAGTTACGGGTTCAGATTCGCGATCCGAGTCTTCCTTCATGGACTTTTGGACTTTTGTTTTTGCAAAAGACTATGTATATTCAATCTGAAATATATAATTCTTGACTAGCAAAACTGGAGGCTAGCTAATAACAAAAAAAAAAAAAACGGTTCAGCAACCTTCCTACACGGATTTTTAAATAAAAATCCGTGTACGAAACAATTCTACACGGATTTCTACTTAAAAATCCGTGTAGGAATGTTATTGAACCCGGTTTATTTATTTAATATTCTGTTGAGGAGAGCTACACGAATTTTAACTAAATATCCGTGTAGGAATACTCTTCCTACACGGATATTTAGTTAAAATCCGTGTAGCTCTCTTGATTTTCCAAACGGCTCTTTATTAATAATCCGTGTAGGATTAGTGTAATCGTACACGTATAAATTATCCGTGTGTAAATGTGGACTTTCCTACACCCCAGAATCGCACACGTTTCCAAATCCGTGTAGCTCTCCAGTTATAATCCGTGTACAAACTGTTTTTTTGTAGTAGTGCGTGCCAATTAAGCACTAGAATGTTATTTTTTAGCCATAATAATAAAATGTTATTTTGCATGTGAAAGCATCATGCATAGCACATGCACCCACAATAGAGACTTGAGCATTTCTATTTTATTTTTTATTTTGAAATTTTTTAAGTTAGCACTCTAATAATTCGAAATTAAACAACCACTATCCAAAATTCCATATTTCAAATTTTATCGCCCACATTTTTTGGTGCGCTAGCTAGGAAGTGCACCAAATAATATATTTATTTTTATTTTTTAGTTCTGTTATGTTCTGCGTATAATTTGCAGTATAAAATGTTGATCAGATTGTGTGTATAATTTGTTTCAATTTACGCACCGACTTACATAGTACAAAATGCTTCTCAGATTGTGCGTATAATTCGTTGTAGTAATTTTTAGTTCAAATTTAATACAAAATTTTATTTATTAAACAAGTGTGTTTTATTTCTACAATTTCATCATCAAATTTGATGTGTACATATAATTTTGAACACATTGAATAAAATAGAATTAAACACAAAAAATATTAGTCTAAAAGTTTCAAACATAAAAAAACAAAACTACAAAAAATATTTGGTGTGCATCCTCAATTGGCGCACCAAAAAATTTGGTGCCCATCCTGAGTGTGCATGAGTGGTAAAATTTGAAATTTGGAGTTTTGAGTGGTGATTGTTTAATTTTGATTAATTGGGTGCTAGTTTAAAAAAAAGTCAGCTCTTTTTTTCATCGGTCGTATGTGGGGATTAATAATTTCATTCAATTTCAGAGGAGCGTAATTAATATTAATCCTAAAAGATGAGTCAATATATATATTCTACTGCATAGTAACACAAACAATATTAATTTTTATTTTGATTAACTCTGGACCGAGTAAATAATTCAATCTTGCGGAATTTTAATCCATACATATTGTCTAAATGCATGTGTTCACAACTCATGTTGAACTCTTGTATTCAAATATTTTAATAAAACACACAAGTTTCTAAATATCCAAACGTACAACTTACTAAATGAAATGTTTCTGAACGCATCCATTTATTAGTATCCTACATATCAATTCTTTATGTTTGGTATTAATTAAAAAAATTCAACAATTTTTAGCAATCTGAATGAATGGGTTTAGAATAAATTACGAACATGTTGTGAAATTATGCATATATGTTAAACCATTTCAACCAAAAATAATATTTTTTTTTGTCAAAACGAGATATTAAGAAGTAGAAAAAATACTAATATCTTACTCAAAATAAAACTATAATAAAATTATAAATCTTACAAGAGAAAAAAATAAGATTAATAGTTTGAATTCTAAATTTAAAATACTAACATTAAAAGAAATTGTGACACCACTGAAATTCATTTTTTTTTTAAATATATATGTAATGCTCCATAATGACTATATACATCTTCACCAATAATTTTAATGTCTCCCACTATCCTCAAATCTTATTACAGGTTCCCGACTAATGTAAAAAAATTCGAAAGCCCAGAGGTGTAATTAGTAAAATTGAAATGTTTAGTAATATTTTTATGTCAGGAGGACTAAACTGAAATTGTCTTTTCACAAAACCCCATCCCCCTGCCAAGACTGTACACAGCAAGCAAAAAGAGATACTGAGAAATCAAAAGAGCAAGGAGAACCATATCCACCTTATTATCCTTAATTACTAATACACTGAGACAAAACCAACTATACATCCACCTTATCGTCAATTACTCCGCACACTTTCTTTACAAACTAAAGAGATGGCTGAGACTATCGTGAAACTTGTTCTTGGCAAGCTGTCTGACGAGCTTGTTCAGGAAGCATTCTTTCTTTACGGGGTGCGTGACAAAGTCAAGCAGGTTCAACGCGACCTCAAATGGATCCAGTCTTTCTTGAAAGATGCAGATAAAAAGCGCCACAAAAATGAAAGGGTAAAAAATTGGGTGAGTGAAGTTCAAGAGGTTGGGTATTTGATCGAAGATGTAATAGAGAAGTTTTTGGCCGAGGTTAGTGGAGGTAGACGGCAAGGTCTAAGAAACATACTCAAAAGGCTAGGTAAGATGTCCATGAAACTAATTGTCAAACACAAAATTGGTAGCGAGGTAGACAAAATTCATAAGAAGCTCCGTGAAATCAGAGAAAACAAAGAAATGTACGGAATAGGTGGTCTCGAAGAAACCAGTAGTGGGGCCTCTGTGGAGCAACCTATAAGGCCGTTTGTTCATCCTGACATAGATGAAACAGAGGTTGTTGGTTTCGAAGTTCAAAGGAAAGCAATTGTCGACCAGCTCATTGATACAAATATTACGAGGCGATCTGTGATCTCAATTGTTGAGGCTGGTGATTCAGGAAAAACTACACTCGAGAGGTGTACAAAAGGTAACAATTGCTCCACAACATATATAGAGAGTTCATTGTTTTAAAAAATGTGTCTTATACGAATAAATAAGATGTAGTAATAACCATATAAATAGTTTAGATTTTTAATTAATTTGAAGTTCTCCACTGAAGAGAATAAATTGTATTGACTTATTGGAAATTAGTCGTCAATGTTTGCGGTGGTGCACTGGTAGTCTAGTGTTTTGGGGATTCGTAATGAAGATGGACGGTGATGTGAAATATATAGTTACAAGAGCGAACCCGAAGAGTTCATGGAGAGGAGAGGAAAAAGCTCCCACAGGCTTGCCAAGGAAATTTATTAATTAGGTGTTAAATATATAGTTATGGTAGCGAAGACCAATTAGGGAATTAATCCGAACGAGCAAATGCTCTTTGAATACTGACCTATTTAATCGTTAGAGCAAAACAATAAATTTAATTATTTAACAGTTCATGTTGAAATCCATAGAGTTTGGTAAAATCTTAATTTATGCTTGCTGTGCATATGCATGTATAAATATCTTACTTGTATACAAATGATCTAATTAATTTATTTGATGCATTTCATAGTGCTAAAGTTAAACGTCACTTTGATACGTCCAAGTGGTTAACTATTTCACAAGATTACAAGCTGGTTGATATTTTAATGAAGCTGCTAAAGGAGATTGGATCAGAGAGACAGAATGACGGAGAAGGGTATTTAATTAGAGAGCTTAACAAATGCATGCGAGAGAAAAAATATTTGGTTGTATTAGATGATGTTTGGTCAAGCAATAATATCTGGACTCGACTTCAGGCTGCTCTTCCTAATGCTAATAACGGGAGTCGAGTGTTAATCACTACCAGGTTTGCTCACATTTTTTCTATTATAATATAGTGTAAACATTAATAATTAATGATGGGATGACTTCACAATTTTTTTATTTTGACAATATTAATAATCATCAATATTAAAATTATAATTTAAAACCCAACATTAAAGACATGATCTATATTATCCACATATAATACTTCTAAAAAATTAAATATATCTTTTATGGTCCTTGATATAATCTTCACAATTGTTAAGGTCCCAAATCAACAGTTCTTGATGCATCTTCAAACAATATTAAAATTACATAAAATCCGATTGTTAGACTATATATATATCCAATAATTTTTCTACAAATTTTTGTTTAAATTTTAAATTTGGTTTGATTTTTGTTAACAAAAAAACTATTTTAAGATTATCAAAATTACCATCGATCGTCAAGTGATTCCTTCTAGTAAAATTTGCTTCTTATGTTTTGCATAACTAATTATTTCAGGTTCATTGAGATCGTTGAAGTGGCCAATATTATATCTAAGCCATATCAGATAATACCCTTAAATGAAGAAGAAAGCAAACAACTATTTCTGAAGAAGGTTTTTCCTAATAAATTTGCAAATGAATGTCCCAATGATTTACTTCCTCTAGCAACTGAATTTATCAAAAAATGTCGAGGATGGCCTCTACAATTGGTGGTGCTTGGCGGAATTTTATCAAGAAATACAATTGGTGGTGCTTGGCGGAATTTTATCAAGAAAAAATCCCGATCACATTACACGGAATGATGTCTTGCAAAAATTAGATTGGCAGACTGATGGTAGCATCTTCATGAGTGTTATATCCACCAGTTATGAGGATCTACCAACAGCTCTGAAACCATGCTTCATGTACTTTGGTGTTTTTCCTGAGGACTATCAAATCAAAGCAACAACTCTAATTCAATTATGGATTGCAGAAGGATTCATCCTACAAGAGGGGACAAAAGTACTAGAGGACATTGCGCACGACTATTTGGAAGAACTTGTGCAAAGGTATTTTACATTTATTTTCATTAAATTATCTTGTTAATTGCCATTACATATATTTTTCCAATTTATATTTAATAGAAATGGTTGGTTATTTATTCTAAACATCAACTCCACATTATGATATTGGGAGTTAAATTATGTCAAACAATTTTCATGTCTATCTCTATATATACTTTTAGTAAATTATAAGTTTTTGACATCAAATTTAAGAATTATCTATGTCAAAATCTTGATGGGGATTCCGCTCTCTTCCAATTGCATCAAAGCAGCACCCACCATGCTATGTCTAGAATGTAACACTTTGCCAGGTGCCAGTCCTATTTTGAAGTAACCACCAATTACAACAAAACAATTTCAAATCCGTGCTACTGCAATTCAAACCCAAATTGCAAGATGCCAACCCTAGTTTAATTATCTTGTTGACTCAGATACAAAAATTAATATCATCAGTATTGAAAATTAAAGTGGTATGGTTGGAGCATGCTTATTTTTCAAACATGTTCACCTCTCTATTTTTTTAAAATTTTGCCAACCGCTCTTAAACCTCTTCTCTATATCTGAGACAAGTACAAACCATCATAGCTCTAGAGTTTTTTCCAAACGGCCTTACCTAGAAGTTATTTATACAATGGTTCCCATGTTAAAAGAATTTCTATTACCCTTTTATTGTATTAAAATACTATTTCAATGTACCTAATCGCAACAAAGTATTATATATATATTAGTCATGTGAATAATGTTAAATAAAATAAATATTTGGCGTGACAGTATATTTCATGATATTATCACTACTCAATTTATTTCTCTCCGTGGAGTTTGTTTTTCTAAAACGAGATTCCACATGTTACTAATGATTTCTATTTCCTTTCGTTTTAATATTTTCAGCTTTTCCTTGTTCTCTAAGTTTAATTCATTTTCCAATTGCTTTCCATATGACTCATATCCAATTTCAGTCATGTGTGATTATTTTTTTTCTCGTAATGTTTTATCGTAACTAGGGTTGCACAAAAAATTCATAGTTTGTAATTCGATTCGAGTTTGATTCGGAAAAGTTCAAAAAAAATTCGATTCGGTAAAAATTCGATTCGAAATCAATTCAAACCAGTTCGATTCGAATTAATTTCGAACCAAATTCGAACCTGTGCTGGTTCGTTCGATAAGGGTTCGCAAATATATCAGATTCGAAACTCCGATATTAATCCTGACCATAGAATCTCCGATATTAATCCGTGCAACGGTGGAAAAGTTACGTCCGCGACACAAAACATGTATAATATATTAATATATATCTAAAAAGTCACACTAAAAAGTCACACAAAACATGTATAATATATTAATATATATCTAAAAAGTCACACTAAAAAGTCACACAAAACATGTATAATATATTAATATATATCTAAAAAGTCACACTAAAAAGTCACACAAAACATGTATAATAAACAGCTAAAAGTTTGAAATATCTCAACTGGGACCCACTCTCTCTTTTAATTTATTATCAACTTTATGGCTTTCTCTATCTTCGGTCTCCCTCTTATCTTCTTCTTTAAGTCTTCCTCCGCCATGGATAAGCTGTCTCGCTCTCACTGTTTCGCTCTCGTCTTGCCTCCTCGCACCCAGCCATCTCGCTCTCCACTCTCACCTCTGCTCTCTGCACTCACCTCCGCTCTTTTGCCTCAATTTCGAACCTTAACGAATCGAATCGAATCTAGTTCAAATTGAACCGAATCAAATTCGAATCTATGTCTTCAGTTTGAAACAAAGTTTTCATTTCGAACCAGTTCAATTCGAACTTGAACCAATTCGAATTCGAACCTACCCAGGTTCAATTCGATTTGGTTCGTTTGCAACCCTAATCCTAACATGGTTTAAATAATTTTTAAATTTTTTTTTTAAGTATATCAAACATTAAAATTAATTTATAACATAGTAAATTCTAACTTCTTTTCTTGTTTAGACAAAAGTCACATCTTTACTATTATGGCATCGAAGTCCTAATTTTTCTTTTAGAATCTTTCTAATGTATCATTGAGATGAGTTTGATTTCACATTTAATTCAAACTTAAGCACAAATTAATTTCCAAAGCGATGATTTTGACTTTTATTTTTTGCAAATAAAGATATTATAAATCCAATATTTGATGTTTATTAAGGATTACATAAAATTTAATATAAAACATTCAAACGATACAAAATACTTGATACCAGTAACTTTTATTTTTTATTTCAGTTTAATGGGTACACAATTTTTTATAATTGATATTATTGTCTCTGCTTTAAATGTATACTAACATTTGGTGAGATTTGTATAGTTTAAATTGAATATTGTATGGAAGATATGTTCACATAACAATGTGAATGGACTGTTATGATCAACTTCAATTTTATCATATTAATTAGTTAAAAGAAAATAGAAGCGAATTAAATAAAAAAGAAGTGATGCTTCAATATTTAATAAGCTTGAGGTAGATTTTCTTTTATATATTAATTTTTCTAGACTTTTTTTTTATAATGCTTCAAGAACAAATTTCTCCGAATGGATGTAATTACTCGTTAATTAATCTCAATCATCAATATTTATTAAAATAATTCCTCATATTAAAATTTCATATTAAATTTTAAGTTGCATAATGATGGAACAATAACTTCTAATTTAGTTTTAGTTAATTAATCTGAAATATCCATTTAGAAATGTGATTTAAATTTCCCTTTATAGCAAATATTGAAATCTAAAATCATTTATAATTTTATATATGTTATTACAAATTTTGTCTTCAAATACCCACATGACCTGGACTTATATGTTCAGAATTTGGGAGAACTCAAAATATTAAAGGTGTAGGATTTTCTGTTACAATTTCATGGATTTGATTTCACCTTAATTGAAATTTTTAGTGAAAAGATATGAGAAAAAAGGTCAACAAGGTGCCGACCGAAATTTAAATTATATTATAAATTATACATTTCTAATTTGGTAAAACTCAAAATACGTAAGTCGTAGGTCTCAAAATAAGTTTTCTGAATATATCTAATTAACTCCAATTGGAGTTAGTATGATAAATTTATGATTCAAATACTAACAGCTGTCCGTCATTATTTTTCTGAATCTTTCAATTAATTAATTCTTGATTTTCAAAATTTGTAAATTCTAAATATATGAAACTGGAAATATTTTAGAGTAGTAGTATAAATATCTTGTTTGAATTGAATCAATCCTCAAATGATTTAATATGTCATAGTAGTTTTTAGCCTTATTTAATTATTTGCCAAATTTCTATTACTCTTTTATTGTAATAATAAAAAGCGCAACGGAATGTTACATTATCATTACTCAATTTGTTTATCTTCGTGAGCCTTGTTTCTCTAAAGCAAGCTCCCACATGTTACAAATGATTTCTATTTCATTTTGTTTTAATATTTTCAAGCTTTTCTTATTCTCTAAGTTCTAGTTTAATTCAATTTCCAATTGCTTTTTGTATGACTCAAATTCAATTTTAGCCATGTATTTTTTTTTTTTTTCTCGTAATATTTTGAAACAGTTTTAATAAAAATCTTTGTTATTCTTTTTTTTTTTAAGTATATAGAACGTTATAACATAGTAAACTTAAAATTATTTTCTTGCTTTGACATAAGTCATGTCTTTACTATTATGACATACTTCAATTAGTTATTTATTTATTTATCTATGAACAGGTCCGAATTAAGTCTATTTTTTTTATTACAATATTTGTAATTTATCATTGAGATGCGTTTGATTTTACATTTCAACAATGTGAATGGACATTTATGATCAACTTCAATTTGATCATATTAATTAGTTAAAAGTTAATAGAAGCGAATCAAATGAAATTCAAGTGATGTTTCGATATTTAATAAGCTTGAGACGTAGATTCTTTTTATATATTAATTTTTCTAGTTTATTTTGATAACAGTTACTGGTTAATTAATCTTAATCATCAATATTTATTAATATAATTCCTCTTGTTAAAATTGCAGATTAAATTTTAAATTACATAATAATGGAATAGTAATTTCTAGTTCAATTTTAGTTAATTAATATGGAATATCCATTTAGAAATCAGATTTCAATTTTCCTTTAAAGCAAATCATTGAAATAATCCAAAATCAATTAAATAGGAAGTAACGTCCTTGGGCCATCAATGGAGTTTGTTTGATTTAATCCTTTCATATATTATATTAGTTTATGTAATGGCTATTTTTCACTTAAGACTCTGGAAAGTTCTTTGCCGAGAGCACTAAATTAATTTTATATCTTACAAACAAGTTCAATTGAAAAATATTTAGTAGTAATTTCATTCTTCTTTTCCATCAATAAAATCCCTTAAACTGATGAAATTGAAAATAAATTTATAACCTTTAAATAAAATATAACTTACTAGGTAATAATTGATTAATATATTTATTCAATGCTCCCCACGTTATATTAATATGCAATCCCATGTTATAAAATTTTTGCAACACTGTATATCTTTAATAAAATAATAAAATAATTATTATTATAATATCATTTACTTGTATTCTCAGGATTTATTTGGTCATATATTTCTTTCTTAGTTCTGCATTGAATATATTAATAATTAATATCCAACTTTTGTGGTAACTAACTAACAGGTGTATGGTGCAAGTC
This sequence comes from Carex scoparia, assembly GCA_024447655.1. Classification (NCBI taxonomy): domain Eukaryota; kingdom Viridiplantae; phylum Streptophyta; class Magnoliopsida; order Poales; family Cyperaceae; genus Carex; species Carex scoparia. The sequence continues at coordinate 2,830,836 of JAJHPE010000033.1, forward strand.
TCAATCAGATCTTCCATTGGTAAAATCAAGCGTTGTCAAACACACGATCTCCTACGGGACCTAGCCATTCAAAAGGCCAAGGAGGATAATTTTCTGACGATAGTCACGAAGAATGGCACACCGTTGAGTTCTAGCGCTTGTGCACGTCGTGTTGCACTTCACGGTTTTGGCAATTATAAGATGATAACACATGATGCTTGCACAAAAAATATTTGTTCTTTGATAAATTTCGAAGATGTACCACATTTCAATAGGTTTGGAATGCTACGAGTTTTACAGTGTATTTATATGGGACAAACTGTTTGAAGGGCCTTAACGCCCTAACGGCCTTGAAGTACTTCAGCCTGCCGCATTTCAATAGGTTTGGTAGTATGCTTGATTTTTATTGCATGTTTCCCACTGTTAGGTTTTTGAAGAGATCTCCTTTAACTTATATGAAGAATCTTCAAACGGTGAGTACATGGTTTTGTAAAAGTCACGGTGAGTTGCCCCTGTCCTTTTGGGGTAACAAACAGTTGAGGCATATCAACCTCGAATGTTGTTACGAGTGTAAAGCAACTCCAGAGGGACCACCATCAGGAGCAGACTTGCAAAGTTCACACAACTGCTCCAACTGTTTATATTCGTAATATTCCTAATATTCCTTAAGAGGAGTGAGAGCTAGGGAAGCCTGGGTTTCACAACTGCCTAATATTCCTAATATTCGTAAGTTGGAGACTGTAATACCTGAAGATGTTGCACATGAACCATTGATCAATTTGTTAAGCAATCTAAATCATCTGAGTTCTTTGTATTTAAAAATGTCAACGGACAACCCATTGACATTTCCAGATGGCATCTCAGCCTTCAGAAACCACAACCGTTTGCACTCATTCATCCTGTGGGGCGGCAAATGGCCCAACAAAGAAGTTGGTTACTGTACCATGTTCCCACCCCATCTCGTTAAGCTAATACTTTATTTTATTGAATTTGAGGAAGACCCGATGCCCCAACTAATTAAGAAGTTGCCAAACCTCAGAGTACTCAAACTATCGTTTTCATCCATGGAAGCAGCTGATGGAAAACAGATGATCTGCTCCAGGGGAGGTTTTGGTCGCTTGCAACGATTGAAACTTTCTGTAGATGATTTGGAGGAATGGAAAATAGAGGAGGGTGCTATACCCATCCTCAACCAACTCGAACTGTATTGCTCGAAGTTGCAGATAGTACCTGACTTGCAATATCTGGTCAACCTTCAAGAGTTGACTGTAGATGCTTCGGATGAGGTCAATTTCAGGCTGCGAGGAGAAGACCAATGGAAAATAAAGCATATTCCCTCTGTAAACATATAAATTGGAACTTTCTTGATCCCAGTTCATTTATTTATTCATTATAGTTGGTTTCCTTCTTATACTATTTTATTTGAACTTGTATACTTTTTGGTGTTATGTACTGCTTCAATTGACATGTAATATCATTTCAACTTGTATATACAACATGTTCCACACATTTTTCTTTTAATTTCCACTTATAGAACTGTTCAAGGACATTTCCTGTATTTTTGTGATAACCCCAACTTAAAATTTATTTAATATATTATAATCCATAATAAAGCAAAAATATTTTAAATTAAATAGAATAGAAAATACAATTTAAAAAATGATGATTTATGAATTATTTGTAATTAAAAAAATATTTAAAACATCAAGCTAAAAAATATATATAAGTTAATTAAACATAAATGAACTAGCAGTGAAGATGCAACATTAATTGTGAAAATTTTGGACAGATTAATATAAGCTAACACATAGGAAAAAATCAATTAAGATGAACACATTAGCAAAATTATTAGATTAATGCCAAGTCCTTAGTGCTACATTGAAAATTTATATGATACTAAAATTGATAAGTCCGAAATTATTCTAAAAAAATTTTAATTGTTTTACGAACTATCAATAATTGATATAATACGATTTTCTAACACAGGAAATCTGTTCAAGACATTATTTAATTTTACACTTAAAATCTGAAATTGAGAATGAGAAGCTGACATGTGAAGTCCCAATGTCAGAACCAATAGCACATGCACAAGCCTTCTTTAACTCTGTTTAGCCAATTCAACTAATATTAACCCGGTCAAAAGCTTTTTTTTAAGGTGGGAAGCATAAGCTCCAATATATAAACATATATATTGGTGAAAAAATTATACAAATAGTATACTTCTGTTAAATTCTCAACCCTACCGATATCTCTATCTCCGATCGCAAAACAATCAGGTATAAAATTTGGTCTCTAAACACATTTTAATATGGACATTTTAATATGGAGATCATGTTGAGCGGTTCAGCTTAAGGTTTGGTATTATAACCATTTAGGATGAAGTGGTAGGTATCTATCACTAGAACCGGATTTGTGTCAAAGGAAATAATGGTATCTAGTTGAGAAACAGGACAAGATCATAGTATTCACACTGAAAGTTCGAACGAGAACAATAAAATTAGCTCAAGTAAATAATAGTACCTAGCTAGTTGAGAAACAGGACTAGACCATACCAATTGGTACCATGCGTTACACCTCTTTTGATCCATTCCCCGTATGTTGAGTCAAGGCTTTCCTCGATGCCTAACAATTTCAAAAGTTACACCTAACAGTATTTAAACATCCTGAGCCCTAATGAGGCCCCCCATCTCTCAGCAGCTTCCTTTCTCAAGTGAAGCATTCAGAGAAGCCTCCAGCTCTCTAAACAGAAAACGCCTGGAAAATAATGTCTTGTTAAACATTACAAAGTTTATTTGCAACGTCTCTAATCTCGATGAATCACAACCATTTTAATCAATTTCACTAAATTCAAGAACTGATACAGAACAATGGCTGAACACCAAGTTTGAGGTGGAACTCAAACAAAAACTTATTAATTCTCTGATTTGGATCCACAAACCCATTTCCTATTTATAAATTATAAAGATTCTGTAGTTACAAGAATTATAAGAATTAGTTCGTAAATCTTCTAACTGCTCTCCGCACGCCATGTCAGTGCCATCTCAGCATTTTTCTGCTTATGTGGCTGATGACCCTCAACAGCTTCACTTCTTCTCTGATGATGCGGGCCCCACTCTCAGTGGTTCAGCGCTCCAATGTTCCGGGTCTTCATTTAAATCTTGGATCCCCACTGTCAGCAACAGAAAGTTTAATAAATTTCCTGCCTGACGTTCTTCCAGGTCGCGACCGACCCATTCGCCCTTTCCTTCGCGTCAGGGACATAGCATTATTCATGATAAATTAATTTCAACCAGGAGCTAGGGTTTATTTCAATGAGAGCGAGGGATATCCTACGTGAATGTAATACAAAAATTACAATAATAACAACAGGAGCGAGTTAATTTGGAGAAAAAATTAGACACCTCGTTACCGTAGAGTGCAACTGCAAATGCTAGTGTGACAATTCATGGTTGCTATGGTGCGAGGTGAGGTCGCCTTCAGAGGCTTGAGAATTGTTTGAGAGAGAGAGAGGTGGAATATAGGTGGGCTGATCCATGCCAAATTGGGCCTTTTGGGCCTCCAGCTCTTTATGTCATCTACCTCGGGGGCAAGCGCATTTGATTGGGCTCATGCTCATGGCATCCGAATTGCAATATAGAAACGTCTCACATTTCTCAAAGCCAGGTTGTCGATCGATGAAGCATATTCTTTGGATACCACATATGTTAGAACGAACTTTCAGTGAGTCAAAATAATTTGGTTACGAACCTATATTGTCTTTCATATATTTGTGTGTGTACAGGTTGGTTAATATCAAATTAATTGTTTTTGAGATTTTATACAACTAAGTTGTTTTTTTTTTTTTTAAAATTTAAAAAGTCGATTTAAACCGTCACATTTAACAAATACTGTAATTATTTAGAAAAAAAAAAGCTGCAAACATTTGTAGATTTAAATATAAACAATTATCCCATAAGTATAAATAAATGCTTTTAGATGACAGATAATAGAAACTAAACGTAAGTTGTACGAATATTTTCATCAAAAATAATTTAGTAATTTGATTTAGGCATTTAGTCAACCATGATTCGATGATCCATCCCACACATTTTTCAAGACTTTTACACACTTGATTCTTCTTGAAAATTATTGACATCTATAGTCTACCATATGATCTCCTTTTTATTTTTTATTTTTTTCTACCATGATGTTGCTTCGCAAATTTGAAACAGTGATTTAAAAAAAATGGCCAGAAAATAGTTCTTATGATGAGAATAATTCGTTCAGAAGCGGAGTGGTGTGATATTCATCAGATCCAATTTGAGTTTTATGAGTAGCATTGTCAATCGATCTACTTTAAGATATGTGTATACCTGTTTTAATATTTGTGTAGATCAAGCGCACAAGTATTTTGAAACAAATCAGACAGAAACATTGTACGTCAAACTCAAATTTGTATCTGATAAACAATGTACCTATCCTTGTGGATCACACTCTTAGTCGACTTCCCTTCATATATAGTATCAATCAAACAGTCTTACAACAACAACTACAAATGGAATTTCGAAAAAAAAAATGCAAAAAAATATTAAATTTCAAAATCTACACCTCGTTTGGTGGAATTTCGAAATCTGTCTAAACTGCAAATTAATTTTTTAAGATTATTAAGTTGAGGTTTTAAGTTTTTTTAATTAAACAGAAAATGTTATAATGAGTAATATTTTTAAAATAAATGGAATACTATATAATTTGATGTATTAGAAAGACTGCGACAAATAATCCGGCTAGAGGTGCTACTTTTACTCGATTATCCGGAACCGAACCGGATCTAAACCGGAACCGAACCGGAACCGACCCGGATCCGGTTCATTTGGGTAGGGTATGGTTTAAGAAATATAACCGGTTAAATTATAGGTACAGTTACAAATTTAATAATTTAATATCCGATCCGGATCCGAACCGGAACCGATGTTGTAATGGGTAGGATATGAGTTTGATTTTATTATCCGACCCATAACCGAACCCGACCCGTAACCGAACCCGACCCGATACCCGTATAAATACCCGATAAAAACATATATTAGTTTTGCATATTAATTTTTTCTATAACATTTATTGTGTTGGAAATTTATTGCATATATCCTTTGCCTTATATCCTCCCCATAATTATGGAAATTTATTGGTTGATATGTCATTTGTAATAAATCTCATTAAAATAAAAAATCTGTCATATATCCTTATTCCTTCTTGATCTTTTGTCAACCAATATTTTACTTTCTAAAAATTATATCGCTTCTTCAATCTTTTAATTTCAAGAACAATAGTATTATTATTTATGAACAAGAACAATAGTATAATTTTTATTTTGCAACAACCTTTAATTTATATTAAATGATTTATTATGTGAGATACTGAGATGTTGAGAAATTATAATTATAATTAAATGTAAATGATTTCTCAAATACTAGGAGTTGTGACATATGCCAGACCGGACCTGATAATCTACAAACAAGTTATGGGTATCTATCTTCCGGTATCTACGGGTAGATAGGTATCCGGATCCGGAACCGACCCGATTTGAAACAAATAAGTGTATGGATTGAAATTTGGACCCGAATACTTTTAGGGTACAGATCCAAATTTGGACCCGGCTCAATATTTTTCAGGATTGATTTTGCGTTTGTAAGAAAAATTAAAATATTTCTTTGTGTTATTGAAAAAAGTAAAAATATTTTGAATCTGAGTTATTGATCTCGGTTTAAAAATCACTTCTAAGTAAATATAGAAAATATTTGAATTCCTTTTTTTTTTTTAAAACCAAAAAAATTGTGAGAAAAAAGCTTTTCAAAGAAAATTTTGTCAAAGAATTTTTGGAGAAACTTTTTGTTTTTTTAAAATAAGATCACAATATTTTATGTATTTACCTAAAAGTAATTTTTAAATTGGTATTATAAAATATTTTTAATATAAAAATATAAAAATAAATAAATTATAATATTTTCTGTTTAATTAAAATAAACTTAAAAATGCAAATAAATTTGGGGTTTTGAAATTCCAAAACCCAAGACTCAAAACCGAAAATCCAAAACCGCAAAATTAATTTGTGGTTTTATACTGAATTTCAGCAAAAATAAAATTGGAGTTTGGACAGATTTCAAAATTCCACGGAATGAAGTGTGGATTTTGAAATTTAATATATTTTTTTATATTAATAAAAATCTCGGTGCGTTTGCTGTCAATGTAGACCTGTAAGTCCAATATGGACGATTTTTCTTTTTTAATTTTGAATAATTCCAAATGACTTTGACCGCTACAAATGTACACTAAAAAACAGAGTTTCTTTCTTCCCAAAATATACAGTATAAAGTGAAGCGGGTGTGTCTGAAGTACACCGGATCATTTGATTAGCATTGTGATTTGTTTGTCCGATCAAAATTATAAACTGCTAAATTAGATGTAAATTTTATCTGCTGTCTGTTAAATATCTTTGTTTCAAATAAAAAGATTTTTATTCGTTAAAAAAAATGTAAGTGAAAATCGATAACACATTTGCACCGAATTTCTATTTATTAAGCCGCTAAAAAACGTCGTTTAGTGCCTCAATCCAGTCCAGAAAAATGACAATGACTAGGATCATGTACTACCACCAGATTCTAGACATGATTTTCAATTTTGTTCCATTGCATATTTTCAATGTAAAATATATGACTAATCCGCGTTAGTCTATTCCACTCATTGTTCTAACTAGCACGCGTTAGTCTATTCCACTCATTGTTTTAAATAGCACGGTATAGCGATGTAATAGTATTTCGAAGATCAAATAAAATTCACTAGAAATTATGTCTAGGAAAATGACAATGAGCTAGGATCATGCACTACCACCAGATTCTAGAGATAATTTTCAATTTTGTTCCATTGCATATTTTCAATGTAAAATATATGACTAATCCGCGTTAGCCTATTCCACTCATTGTTCTAACTAGCACGCGTTAGTCTATTCCACTCATTGTTTTAAATAGCATGGTATAGCGACGTAATAGTATTTCGAAGACCAAATAAAATTCACTAGAAATTATGTCCAGAAAAATGACAATGAGCTAGGATCATGCACTACCACCAGATTCTAGAGATAATTTTCAATTTTGTTCCATTGCATATTTTCAATGTAAAATATATGACTAATCCGCGTCAGTCTATTCCACTCATTGTTCTAACTAGCACGCGTTAGTCTATTCCACTCATTGTTTTAAATAGCACGGTATAGCGACGTAATAGTATTTCGAAGACCAAATAAAATTCACTAGAAATTATGTCCAGAAAAATGACAATGAGCTAGGATCATGCACTACCACCAGATTCTAGAGATAATTTTCAATTTTGTTCCATTGCATATTTTGAATGTAAAATATATGACTAATCCGTATTAGTCTATTCCACTCATTGTTCTAAATAGTGCGTTATAGTGACGTAATAGTATTTCAGTGACTAAAAATTCTCCAGAAATTATGTCTAGGAAAATGACAATGAGCTAGGATCATGCGCTACCACCAGGTTTTAGAATTGGTTTTTCAATCATGTTCCATTGCATATTTTCAACATAAAATATATGACTAATTTTCATTAGTCTATTCTACTCTTTGTTCTAAATAGAACGTTATAGCAGCGCAATAGCATTTTGGAAAATGGTAATTCAATAGAAATTCAAGCCAAGAAAATGACAATGAGTTAGGATCATGCACTACCACCTGATTCTAGATATGATTTTCAATCCTGTTCCATTGCATATTTTGAACATAATATATATGACTGATTCCCATTGGTATATTCCACTCAGTGTTCTGGATAGTGTGTTACAACATTCGGTTTTCCTATAACGTGCTATTTAGTATGAGGAGGGATCCACTTCCAACATTTGAAAGTTACAACATATTACAACATTTAGTTTTGCAATTTTCAAAGTCCAAATAGTTGATCTAAACCGTTCAACATAATCTCTTTATTAAATTGTGCTTTGAGATCAAATTTTATATATATTTTTAATTTTTTTACTATTTATTAAGTATTTTACAAACTGTTGTTTCTAGACAATTCTGAACCACTGAAAAATAGCAGTATTTTTTGAACTTTGAGATTCATGCCGAACACATTTGAACGGTTGAGATATTCCAAAAAGTCATGCAAAATATGAGATATCTCAGAGGATGCGAATTCCACTAATACTGATTTGTTCTTTTCGTCGTTCAAAGCTGGGTAAATATATTAACACATCAGATATGGTTGTATACCATATACAACGCTGTTTTGATTCTACAGTTAGTGTCCTGTATGAAGTTAAAACTACTCTGTTAAAATCTTTACCCTTCAAAGCCGGTCTTTGTAGTCTCCTTAATTTCTCAGTTCATTTCATTTTGATCTTTCTCTTTTCTTTAACCTAAATCAAGGCCGCAAAGGGATTGAAAGAGAGAGATTAGGATGTTATCTCTTTAAGTCTAAGTTAACGATCGGAAAACCAAATATTATTCATGCAATACCGATTTTATCCATCAAGTTCCCAAATGGTACATCGACATAAACTATCGGTATTTCGAGCATCCTTTCAGTGATGTATAATTCTTTGATCTCTTATTTTGTTTTCCTTTTTTTTTTTTTTCTATACTCTTATGATACTTGAATTTACAGGGGAATCCCTGAAAACAACATTTCCACGATGTATTATGTCGCAGTATAATTAACTTCATTTATAATATAATTCTGAGTATTGCATTGTAAGTGTTTGATGAAATGTCAATGAAAATGCAGGGCGGTGTGGATGTTTATAATTGTGTATTCACAACCAGCCAATTAGAAAAATGAACTTTTCATTTAAACATACAACATATTTTTTTTTATGTTTTTAATAAAGAGTAAAAATGGGTTCTTTATAAATTTAAAATATATTTTAGTAGAAAGTCAATAATTGGGTAAATTTTTGAGTTTTTAAATTTTAGAAAGATAAATATAATATTATAAATTTTAGAGGCGGAATACACAAATGCAAGAATTTTGAGGGGTATACCTTAAATTTCCCAAAAAAAAAAACAATGGGGAACGCATATATTTAATTGAAGTCAATTTTGTAGTGAGAAAGGATAAAAAGGAATTAACAATTTAGCATTTTCTTTATTATAAAGATATCATCTCTTAAATTCAGCACACACACACACACACACTTGTATAACAATCTGCTTTTAATTTGTCAAATCCTACTTTCTCTATTGAGTTTCAGAATTTATTCTTATAGCATGCACCATGTGGGTTTTTTTCTTTTTCGTGGATTAAATGGATAATTTTTTAATATAGAGATCACATCTAACTGTTTGGATTGATTTTTTGCACTTCGATAATTGAAAAACAAGTTAGATGAATTTTATAACTTGTAACTTTTAAATGTTATAAGTAGATCCTCCCCATATACATATACATATATATAGATATAGATATACATATACATAAACATATGTATATACATATACATATACATATGTATACGTATGTATACGTATACGTATACATATACATATGTATACGTATACGTATACATATACATATGTATACGTATACGTATACATATGTATATACATATACATATACATATGTATATGTATATGTATATGTATATCTATATCTATATATGTATATGTATATCTATAGATATTTATATATATATAGAGGTTGGCTAAGCTCAAAACGTTTGTTCCTAGACTCAGGAACAAACGATTCAGTTCTTCGGTTTTCAAAGTCCAAACAGTCAATCCAAACCGACAGATATTTAATTTATATTAAAATGTGCTTGAAGACCAAATTTTACATTTATTAGAATTTTTTTGCTATTTATTAAGATGGTTTGAAAATCACTGTTTTTATTAAAATTCTACATCATTGAAAAATAGCGATTTTCAAACCATCTTAATAAATAGTAAAAAAATTTCAAAAAATGTAAAATTTGGTCTCCAAGCACATTTTAATATAGATCAAATATCTGTCGGTTTGAATCGACCGTTTGGAGTTTGAAAACCGGAGAACCGAATCGTTTGTTCCTGAGGCTAGGAACAAACGTTTTGAGCTTAGGCAACCTATATATATATATATATATATATATATATATATATATATATATATATATATATATAGAGTCCGGCTAATGTGCTTTCGATAGCATATGGACCGAAGTGCTACCGGTCCAAATTTGAAATTTCAAAATCTAAAAAGTCGATCTGGACGTTAGATGTGTTCTCTATATTAAAATGTGCTTGGAGACCAAATTGTACATTTTTTGAATTTTTGTACTATTTATTAAGCCACTTTAAAAATCGCTGATCCAACGGTTTCATTGTTAGGTTAAGCCACCTTTGGATCAACGATTTTCAAAGTGGCTTAATAAATAGTAAACAAATTCCAAAAAATGTAAAATTTGGTCTCCAAGAACATTTTAATATAGATAACACATCTAAAGGTTCAGATCGACTTTTTGGATTTTGAAATTTTAAATTTGGACCGGTAGCACTTCGGCCCATATACTACCGAAAGCACATTAGCCGGACTCTCTCTCTCTCTCTGTATATATATATAACGATGGGCTATGGTGAGGTGCGAAATAAGATGTCATTTTTATTTCACACTCATATTTTTATTTTGAAAGTCCAAACAACCGATTCGAACCGCTCAACATGTTCTCCATATTGAAATGTGCTTCGAGACCAAATTTTACAATTTTTGGAATATTTTTAGTATTTATTAAGACACTTTGAAAATCACTAATCCAATGGTCCAGAAAATTTTACTGTTTTTTTATTGTTCACCCGGATCTGTGATTTTTAAAGTGGCTTAATAAATAGTAAAAAAATTCCAAAAAAATGTAAAATTTGGTCTCCAATCACATTTCAATATATAGAAAATGTTGAGCGGTTCGGATCGATTGTTTGGATTTTCAAATTGGAATACAAGTGTGAAGTAAAATGTTGTTTTGATTCGCAACTCATAATACCTCATCCCTATATATATATGGGGAGGATCCACTTATAACATTTGAAAGTTACAACATGTTACAAAATTCAATTTTGCGATTTTCAAAGTCTAAACAATCGATCCAAACCATTCAACATGATCTCTATATTAAAATATACTTTGAGATAAAATTTTACATAATTTTGAATTTTTTTTACTATTTATTAAGTATTTTACAAAACTACTAGTTTTTAGACAAGTCTGGACCATTGAAAACAACAGTTTTGTAAAATACTTAATAAATAGTATACAAATTCAAAAAAATGTAAAATTTTATCTCAAAGTACATTTTAATATAGAGATCATGTTGACCGGTTCGGATCGACTGTTTAGATTTGGAAAATCACAAAATCGAATGTTGTAACATGTTGTAACATGTTGTAAGTGGATCCATATATGTGTGCGCGCACACACACACACAGTGAGAGTTGGGCTATTGTGCATTGCAATGTATAGGCCATCTTGTACATTGCACTATAAATTGTCGTATTCAAAGTCCAAACAGTCGATCCAAACCGTTCAAATAGTTATCTAATTAATACGGTAATATGTGGCATGACTTACTGTTAATATACTATAAACTGGTAATACGTGGTATAAATCACTTTAATATACTTTAAACTGATATTTTATCACTATTAATATACTTTATATACTCTAAATTGGTAATATGCTCTAAACTTCATATTCGGACCGAATATAAAATTTCTATTCGGATTGCAAGGAAATAAGGACGATTCAAATAAACTACATTGTATATATATGAGGACGATTCAAATAAACTATTTTTGTGTGCTCCAATATATACTTCACATCCTTATCTCTAATTTTAAAGTCCGAACAATCGATCTTAACTGCTGAACATGATCTTCATAATAAAATAAGCTTGGAGGCAACTTTATATATTTTTTTTAAATTGCTATTTTTTTAGATAGGTACAAAATCATTATTTTCAGGAGATTTTAGATCATCCGGTAAAGTGATATTGTACCTATGTAAAAAAAAATAGTAAAAAAATTATAAAAATATAAAATTTGGTCCTCATGAATATTTTATTATGAATATCATATTGAGTGGTTCGGATCGACTGTTCAGAATTTGAAAACAGAGATACATAATATGGAGCATATTAGAGCACAAAATGATAGTGTATTTGAACCCTCTTTTATATATATATATATATATATATGATGATGATGATCTCCTGTTTGAAATAGCAATTGAAGCAAAAAATATATATAATGGTCGTATACATCTTCGTAAATAAATTTGTTTCCCACTTCCCCCATGTACATGAGCGATACACTTAAAACGATATTTAAAAAATCAACATTTTCGAAAAACCAGAGGTGTAAAAATGAAATGTTCAGTAATATTGTTGTGTAATTAAGGAGGACTGAACTGAAATTATCGTTTAGCCCCCACGGCCCCACCCCAATGTTCAGTAATATTGTTGTGTTAGGAGGATTGAACTGAAATTATCGTTTTAAAATCCCCTACTCCACTGAAAAGACAAATTCAGATCCAGTGAAATAACACCACTTTTGGATTTTAAATTGGGACCGTCCGATTCAAATCTGAGACAATCTATCCGGATCTAGAGCGTACACATTCTGAGAACAAATTCGAATCTCGAGACGATTCGGAGCGACTGATTCAAATCGGACGGTCTCGATCCAAAACCAGAAAATTGAGTTACTTTAGGGGATCCTAACCCCTGCAAAGACTGAGAAATCAATCGAACAAGGAGAACCTTATACACCTTATCCCGATTTTTTTATTTATAACCAAAAAAAATATATATATTATTAATAACCAGATCCTCCAATTAATTTCATCCGTACCCAAACCGGCCCCCCATGGGGCGGTTTACCCCCCTTTCCCAACCCCCGCCGGGCGGGTTTACTAAATTATTATTATTATTTTTTTTAAATACCCTCCCTCCCCAAACTAAACCCTACCCGCCCCCTCACCCGAAACCACCCCCAAACCGCCGGATTTGGCCAAAAAAGCTCGTTTTTTCGTTCCGGACGCGACATTTCGCACCTCTCAACCGTTCCCGCCCCTCTCTCTCTCCCTCTCTCTACCCGCCACCCTCTCTCTCCCTCTCTCTCTCTCCATCCGAGTGCGTAGTCGCCGCCGCGCCGTCGCTCCGATTTCATTTTCGGTTATGAAATTATTTCTTTAACTTGTTTATAAATTATTTAGATTTTTTATAAATTGTTTGGAATTTTGTATAAATTATTCGAAATTGCTGGTTTTATATGAAATTGTTAGAAATTGCGGGATTTGCTTGAAATTGTTGTTATTGAATTTAGTAGAAATTGATTGTAATTGTTTAGGGTTGTTAGAAATAGTTAGAAATGTTTGAAAAATGGTAGCAATTTGTACAAATTGTTAGAAATTATTATATTGGAATTGTTAGAAATTATTTGAATGGAATTGTTAGAAATTATTTCAGTAGAATTGTTAGAAATTGTTTGATTGGAATTGTTAGAAATTATTTTAGTGGAATTGTTAGTAATTGTTTGATTGGAATTGTTAGAAATTATTATATTGGAATTGTTAGAAATTATTTGATTGTAATTGTTAGAAATTATTTGATTGGAATTGTTAGAAATTGTTACATTGGAATTGTTAGAAATAGTTGATTGGAATTGTTAGAAATTGTTACATTGGAATTGGTTATGATTGAAATTAGGTTTTAAAAATTAGATGGAAATTTGAGAAAATAACAGGGTTGAAATTTAATTGAGTGAAATTAAGTTATACAATCTCATAGGAATTGTTAAATAAAATTGTTAGAAATTGTTTCAAATGCAGCATTACTAGACCTCGACGTGAGCGACCATGAGATACGTCGGAGACCGGCGAGAGTTCACAGGCTCACGCCGATCCAACTGCGGAGGATGTCGATCCATGGGATGGCGGCATGGCGCACCACATCGTGCAGATACGTTTAGTCCTCTCTTGTGGGTCCCTCACAGACTTCACCGTGTCTCACTTGGATCGATTGAGGTACGTTTCAAACAACAAATAGTTATTCAGTTCCACTGGTCTAAAACATTGATAAATGCAGGATGAGACCATGTTGACGGTGTGGCACCGCTCGCCAGATGTACAGTATGTCGCAAATCCACTGATGGATCGGTACCTCATTCCATCTCCCGGTGGGGGAGATGACAGTGATCCTACAGGACGTGAGTGCCTTATGGGGTCCGCGGATCGATGGTGATCCGGTAGGAGGTGTCTCGGATCATCAGACACTCCCGACGTTGATCCCAGAGCTGTTGGGTGTGCATGTGGAGGGGGTGACAAAGAAGCTAAAACGGAAGAATGAGAACGATGATGAGAAGTTCTCCCAGTACTGCATCAGTCTTAAGGCTCTCCGCCAATATGCCGCCGAAATTGCCATTACCCCATTGACGTCTAACGTGGAGCTTGTCAAGAGGTATGTTAGGGCATTCGTGCTTGACTTATGTGGTACCATGATGTTTGTCGATTCTAGTGGCGACTCGGTTCCGATTATGTTCCTCCAGCAGCTGGAGCTACTCGATAAGCCATCGCGGTGGAACTGGAGTGGAGCCGTGCTTGCATATTTGCATGTTAGAAAATTAGAGAGAGAGATAAAGAAATAGGGAACCAGGACCGAGCCATACCAATTAGCACCATGGGTTACTCCTTCAATCCATCCCTCCTTTGTTGAGTTACGGTTTTCCCTCAATGCCTAATAATTTCAAAAGTTATACCGACAAAAAAAGTGAATTTGAATTAAAACAATTCATAATTTCACATTATTTAAAACTTCTGCTCCCTGATGAGGCCCCACCTCTCAGCAGCCCCTTTCTTCAGAGAGAGAGAGAGAGAGAGAGTCTAGCTTATTTGCTGCTGGCAGCATTTCAGCAAGATGCTGCCAACATTACCAACTGTTCGATTTTTATTTAGATTTGTATTGATATATCACTGGTTGATAGAAACGAAGATGGAAATAATTAAAAGAAGCTCCGTTTGCCTTAGCGCTATTCAAAATAAGAGAAGCCAGTCGAGAAAAAAAAAAGTAAAACCCTTCTCTGGCTCACTCTCTCTCGATTCAGCCGGCAACCTGACCACAAGTCTCGATAGCTCTTCCTTTCACTCGGCCTCCGTCGGAGTACGCTAGATACAGTGCGTTAAAAAAAAAACACCTTCAATTGTGAACTTTTTGCATTGTTTTTTGCCTCCAAAATTTGCATTCAAAAAGGACAATTTTAAAGGGAGAAAATGCATTGGAAATTTGTCTTTTGTTTACGACTATTTGAACTTTAAAAATAAAGATATTTATCAATAGCACGACCAATCTGCGCTATGCATAATATCATAACTTCAGTCAACAACACTAACTCTTTAACTTTACACAATCTTTAGTTTGATGCACACTAACTCTTTAACTTTATCTTTCACTTTAAATAAATGAATGACCTCACCAACTCTTTAAATTAAATAAGTCACAGACCACAATAACTCTTTAACTTTATACAAATTAAGAAAAAAAAGGAGGGCTTGGCACATCATAAAAAAACATCCATTTCCTTAACCGAGTGAAGAATCCATCTCCTCTGCTCAATTGACATGATTCTTGAATTAGGTAATGAATAAAATAACATAAATAAATTCAAATAATTAGTATTATAGAATAAAGAAATTACAAATTATGTAGTCTATAACAATAAATAACATTTATGAAGGAGCCTAGTCCTTACAATTGTATGTAGGTATAAGATTTGGTCCAAATGACTTTGGACCAGACACCGTCACTACAGCAAAACTGAGTAGCTAATTTTTTTTTAAAAAAATTAAAAAAATTATGCCAAAAAACCTTTCAGCGACCGGCGCCGTGACCATCAGCGACCATATTGTACCGGTCGCTGAAAGTTTTTCCTGAAAACCCCCTGCCAAACCCTTTCTTCTTCCCGCCGACGACGACGAAATCCATCCCGCTGGTGAAATCGATCCCGCCGACGACGAAATCCATCCCGCCGCTCTTCTCTATTACTCTCTATCTCTAGGCAAGTATCTCTCTGTCTCTTTCTCTCTCTCCGTTATTTTTTTGTTTTTTTGTTGCTGGTGCTAAAATATAACCAACGGAGGGTTTTTTGTTGATGGTTTTTTGTCCTAATTTCTAGTAGCTGCTGATTCCGGTGGGTGGCTGGCCTGTGCTCGTGGACCTCGGCGCTGTCGCGAGACGAGGTGCGAGAAGGCAACCTTGGTACTGACAAGCGTCACAACTCGGGTTTATGTTATTTCTGTCTCTTTACTTAATTTCTGTAATTTCTTGTGATTTCTCAATGTGTGACAAGGAGCTGAGCTCTCCATTGTACCATTCGTAGAACTTGAATTGTTAAATGTGAGTTCGGGTTTATGTTATTTTCCGACTCAATTGAATTGCTTGTCTTGTCTTGTGTGTGCTTGCTTGAACGGTGGGGGTGCTTGATGCACGAAAACGATAGAGAAATTGGGAAAATAATGGAAAAAAGAGATTTGATTTTTTGAGAAAATACATCAAAGACCCTAAAAACTCTAAAATTATAAAAAAAAGTCCAAAAGTTCATGAAGGAAGACTTGGATCGCAAATCTGAACCCGTAACATGAGCGAAACAAATCATAGATTGTTTCGAATAGGGTTTTGGGCTGTGGAGTTCCTCTAAAAATTTCAGCCCGATCCGACAGACGGATCGAAAGTTACGCCCCTTTTCGTGAAGCATGCGCAGGAATGGAAGAAAGTAGGGATGATACTATACCTCGGGTATGTATGGGGGAAGAGCTGGACGAGGGGCCTCTTCATTCTCGGTCGCCATGGACGGAAAGAAAACATTTGAAAATGAAATAGATTTGAACTGGGGTTTAAAAAAGGAGAGGTCTTGGTTTGGATCGATGGGGAAGGAGATGAAAATGTCACACGGATTTGATAGTGGATGCACGGACAAGATGCTTTTTGGCGGTGGACATCGAACGGTGTACAATCTTTTCTGAGAATGTCACACGGATTGCTGACGTGCTCTGGCACAATCTGTGTCGGTTAATTACAAAGAACCGATACGGAAGTCTGATTTTGTAATATTATTTTTTTCTGTATACAATCTGTGTCGGTTATTTATAAAGAACCGACACAAATAATATACCTTTTGTATCAGTTCCTTGCTAATGAACCGACACAGAATTTTTGTATCGGTTCTCTACTAGTAACCGATACAAAAATGCCTCCTTTTGTATCGGTTCTCTATAGAAAACTGATACAAAACTTGTGTGTCGGTTCATTAGCAAGGAACCGATACAAAAAAGTGTATTATTTGTGTCGGAGATTTATGGGAACCGATACAAAATATTTTTTGTATCATTTATTTTTTATTAACCGATACTAAATGTATTTTGTATCATTTCATTCAAAGAACCGATACTATTAGGGCGATACTGAAAGTCTTTTTTCCACTAGTGTCAAATTCGGATTAATAGATAAGAATAGATCTACGTTTAATTTACTACCTTAACTTTCATCTAACTCCGTAGTTGACTTCATAATTAATGTTGACTGCACTAATCTATATATGGTGGTATTGACAAGGCATTGACTAAGAAAATCGGAAGGTTCCCACGCACGGTGACCAAGTAAATGAAATTATTCACCCAAAACCCTTCGTAAATAAAAAAAAGAAATTCGAAAAAATAAAATTAGTAAACGTAACCGTTGACGGAGACCAAGTATGATATACAGAAAATGCTCACGATATAATTCCGTATTTTCAAAACCACTCATTTCTTTGTCGAAGAAAATATCAACAACTAGTTGAGAAAAGTTCAATGTGCATCCGGGATTACTAATTATTTATCTCTCAATTTGTCACTAAGCGAAGAATGTTCTAAGTTCTGACTAGGTCATGAGAGGAATGGTATTGTTTTGTCCGAAGTCCATTGGATCTATATTGGAATAGAAACATGTAATTTCTATTCCTCTCATGACTATATTGTTTTGTCCGACATGTTTCTAAGTTCTGACAAAACAACATGTTCTTATTATTTTGATTTTAATTGGGCTTGTTAAGTCAGGAGACTTTAATTGCTGAGAGGAAAATGTAGGCAATCTACCTCAGTTGTCATTTTTATTTCAAATTTGAGAGATCAATGTCAGAAATAAATAAATACTGGAGGAGGTTCAAAATTTTTCATTTTTTTGCATTCATCAAGTTTCTATTGTAAACATTAATAACTTTTAATTTGAAAACTAAAATATCATAATAAACTATTAGATGTGATTTATATTATTTTCTCAACATGCACATAAAAAATAAAATTTTGTTGTATTCTTAATTATTTAAATATGATATGTATCAAATTTTAGTAGATTGAAAAATTTAGCTATTTCACTAAATTTCCATTTTTTCTGCATTTAATGTGAATATAATAATAGAGTAACTAACTAGGTACGTGTATGAAGTGCCTTGTAAGTACTTTTCTTATTTAATTTGTTAGTAGTGCGACCACTAACAATTGCGATGACATCTAAATTAAGGAGGATCAAATTTCTTATTTTCCGGACAGTTGGAGGTTTTTTCTAAAGAAATTTAAACAAAGTCTAATTCAAAGCCTGATCTAAACAATCTGATTCATGCTTAAATTTATAGGACAGTTTAGATTTATATATAGAAACATTTAAATTTATTAAGTTTGAAATTCATTAGTATGAATCTCAATATAGATCAGATGGTTTAAATTCAGATTTGAATAGATTTTGTCCAAAGAATTTTGCATAAAACAAAATATATATTTCCTTTCCGGGCAGGTGAGTTTATTGTCCCGAAGTGCATTGTACATAATTATTTAGGGAGGTGCTATTCTAAGAGCAATAGTTTCAATAATGAGAGCTGAGAGAAAACTTAATATACTAATATCCAATTTGTCATTTCTTTTTTAATACCATATATATATGAGGATGTAATCAGGAGATAACTAATAAGGAAATTATTCAAATCTAAAATCTCTTTTCCCTTTTAGTACGTATAGAAATGGAATCAATCCTTCCTTTCTAGTATGTATATCTGTCATGTCTTTGAAAAAAAAATTTCATACTATAGAGTACAAAAAAATATTAAGTTTATATTAGTTGTTATTTACAAATGTAGAAAAGACTAAAACATATGGATATGTTCATTGATTTTGTTTGGATATATGCACTCTAAAGTAAGTTATATTTAAATTGATTTTACATGAAGTATGGCAGCTAATTTCAAACATAAAAAAATATATTAGATAAATTTCTATACAATGAAACATTATATGTGCAAAAGATTGCATCGTCATCTTTTAACAAAAAAATATATATATTTGTAATGAGGTCCTTAATTAAATTGAAAGAATTATATATTGCGTACAAAAATAAAAGATTGATACTTGCTAAGGAAGCAAGGATTAATTTCTATTTTATATGTACAAAAAGGCACTAGTGGAAAAAGTACATTTTGTATCGGTTATTAAGACATATCAGTGTCGGACATCGGGACGACACTAATACAGGCGACACAAATACCGGCACTAATCAGTATCGGTTTGTCAACCGATACAGAAAGTACGTTTTGTGTCGGTTATTCATAGAAACCGATACTATTTTGAGGTTTTTGTGTCGGTTATTAATACAAACCGATACTATTTTTGGATTTTTGTGTCAGTTCAACCTAAACAGCCGATACTATTTTTGAGTTTTTGTATCGGTTATTACAAGGAACCGATATAGTATGTGTTATTTGTGTCGGTTATCACAAGGAACCGACACTGTAATTTTTTTTTTTTTTGTGTTTATCGTTGATTCTGGCAATTGATTAGATTTCATACATTAAAAGTGGGATTATGAATATCGCCTGCAAAGACAGTGTTAAGTCCTCCAATAAAAAGTGCTAAAAGACCCTAAAACTCTAAAATTGTAAAGAAATGCCCAAAAGTCCATGAAGGAAGACTCGGATCGCGAATCTGAGCCCGCGAAATGGGCGAAATAAATGATAGATTATTTCGGATAGGGTTTTGAGCTGTGGAGTTCCTCTAAAAATTTCAGCCCGATCCGACGAACGGATCGAAAGTTACGCCCCTTTTCATGAAGCATGCGCAGGAATGGAAGAAAGTAGGGATGATACTATACCTCGAGTATGGGGGAAGATCTGGACGAGGGGCCTCTTCATTCTCATTCGCCATGGACGGAAAGAAAACATTTGAAAATGAAATAGATTTGAATTGGGGTTTAAAAAAGGAGAGGTCTTGGTTTGAATCGATGGGGAAGGAGATGAGAATGTCACACGGATTTGATAGTAGATGGACGGACAAGATGCTTTTTGGCGGTGGACATCGAACGGTGTACAATCTTTTACGAGAATGTCACACGGATTGCCGACGTGCTCTCGGCACAATCTGTGTCGGTTAATTACAAAGAACCGATACGGAAGTCTGATTTTGAAATATTTTTTTTTGTATACGTATACATGTGTCGGTTATTTACAAAGAACCGACACAAATAATATACCTTTTGTATCGGTTCCTTACTAATGAACCGACACGCAATTTTTGTATCGGTTCTCTACTAGTAACCGATACAAAAATGGCTCCTTTTGTATCGGTTCATTAGCAAGGAACCGATACAAACTTCTGTGTCGGTTCATTAGCAAGGAACCGATAAAAAATGTCTCCTTGTGTATCGGTTCATTAGCAAGGAAGCAAGGAACCGATACAAACTTCTGTGTCGGTTCATTAGCAAGGAACCGATACAAAAAGTGTATTATTTGTGTCGGAGATTTATGGGAACCGATACAAAATATTTTTTGTATCGTTTATTTTTTATTAACCGATACTAAATGTATTTTGTATCACGTCATTCAAAGAACCGATACTATTATGGCGATACTGAAAGTCATTTTTCCACTAGTGAGGAAATAAAAGATATTTGAAATTTAAATAATATCTCTTATTAGTTATGCATTGATTACATATTAAGATATGGTATTAAAGGAGAAGGGCAAATTGGATATTGGTATATTAAATTCTCTCAGCTCTCATTATTGAAACTATTGCTCTTACAATAGCACCTCCTATTATTTAGATGGATCCAATGGACTTGGAAATAGAAACATGTTGACTAATTAAAACTTAGAACTTAGAACATTCCTCTCATGACCTAGTCAGAACTTAGAACATTTTGATAAATAATACCATGTTGTTTTGTCCGATATTATTTTGATAAATTAGTCAACATGTTTCTATTCCAATGGACTTCGGACATAACAATAGACTAGGTCATGATCTATATTGTTATGTCCGAAGTCCATTGGAATAGAAACATGTTGACTAATTTGTCACTAAGCGAAGACTCGGATCGCGAATCTGAATTCATAACTCTGTTTTGGGCTGTGGAGTTCCTGTCAAAAATTCAGCCCGATCCGACGGACGGATCAAAACTTACGCCCCTTTTCGTGAGACATGCGCAGGACCATATTGCATCAAATTGTTTGGTACAATTCGTTTCGATTGGGTTGGGGAGAAATATATGAACATAATGGGTATATCAATTTGTTTGGTACATATTCCTCACCAATTGGTGAAATAAATAAATCACAAACCAAAACAACTCTTTAATTTATACAAATAAAAAAAATTAGCCTTGGCACGTATTGATTAACAACACCAATTTTTTGGTCTCGAGTGAAGAATACATGACGTCACCAAAATTGACATGATTCAAAAAAAAAATTAGGTAATGAGATAAAATAACATAAATACATTCAAACAATTACGTCTTATAGAAGCATAAGAAATTACAAATTATGTAGGGACTATCAACAATAAATAACATTTGGCATAGGAGCCAAATCGACTATGATACAATTGTATGTAGGTATAAGATTTGGTCCAAATGATCTTTGTCTAAAGCCTCTAAAAATTATACGATTAAAGTCCGAGCAATCAATCCAAACCACTCAACATGATTTTCATATTAATATGTGCTCAGACACCAAATTTTATATTTTTTGGGAACTTTTTACTTTTTTTTGGATACGTACAAAATCATTATTTTTAAACAGTCTAGAAATAATGATTTTGTCCGTATTTAAAAAAATATAAAAAAATTTCAAAAAATAGAAAATTTTGTCTCTCAGCATATTTTAATATGAAAATTATGTTGAGCAGTTTGGATCGACTGTTCAGACTTTAATCGTATAATTTTTAGTGACTTTGGACAGTGTCCAGTCCAAAACCATTGGGACCAAACCTCATCCCTTGTATGTATTCGGTGACAACACAAATTCTGAATTTAATCAAATTTGGACCGAGTGAAGAATTCAGGTCGGTTGTATCATTTTTTTTTCTATTCCATTTTAAATAAATATTAACAATTAATAATATATTTTTGTTTTTAAAGTTTTAGCTATACTCTATATATATTTTATGAATGCATGCATTCCCAAATCATTCCAGACTCATCTATACAAACATTGTAAATTACTAAAATTTTCTAAATACCGAAACAACTAAATGCATTCACTATCCTAATTTAGATTCTTTATTTTGGTATTTAGAAAAAAAAAAAAAACTTTCAGCATTTTTTAGTCGTCTGAATTAATTAAGCAACCTAAATATCACTATTCAAATGCAAATAATTAAATTAGTCAACATTGTTACTAGCTAGCAAGTAGCAAATTAATCGATGCTGGAATATAGCTCATTACTTTGGTATTGTTAAATACAACCAATTGGAGATTTCAGCGTGCCATTAAATGGGCCTGGAAATATCACTATTACCACCATTCACTTAGCATATTGTTTTCATTACCCTTTTCTCATTTCTTTCCATCCTTTTATGTTCTTTTTTTTTTTTTTTCATTACTGAATGCATGACTTGATGAAGAATTAATTTCATGTTGGCTAAATATTATTTATTTGTACTCTTAACTATGACATTTCTCTAGTTAAATTAACTATTTTTTAAATTAAAATTATCAGGAAGACTTATTTGTTTTGAAATTATTTTCATGGAATAAAATATTTTTTTATATGAATTCTTAGGCCAATGATAAAATTGTGCCGTTGTCTCTTGTTATATTCTGTGACGACTAAATTACATAGCAATAATGTAGCCATCACCCATGAACTAGATTGTTTTCAATAATTTGATTTTGTTGTTTGAAGCATAATAGGTTTCGAGATCATAGTACGGCATATCGCTATACTATTGATAAGACGCGCACCAACTAATTAATTATATACATATTTATTAATTTGACTTCATCTAATTACAAGAATATTTGTTTAACTAATTAATAACCTTAATAATAGAAATTATTTCTACCGTAATGATTTCTATAAATAATTTGATAAGGTATTTTGCTTTTCTTTTTTTTAAAATCTTCGCAGAAACTACGAAGTCGTGAGGGAGATTCGAACTCTCGATTTTTCAATAACTAACAATTCTAAAACTTTTCTTCTAGCCAACTATGCTACTTCCCTTTTGATAAGTATTCACTTTTCAAATTACAATTACGTAAATGGATTTGGATTTGTACAAATAAAATTTCAAGATAAATAATTGTAGAGTACATGACCCATGCCTGGATAAAGCCACGTTGGTCCCATGATCAGTTCAGATTCTATGTCACAGGTACAAAGGAAACTATAATGTATCAGATAACAAAATAAAATATAACTATATAAGGATCAATAATGTGAGTTTTAAAATCTGAAATGCTAATTAATTTATAATCTTGTTTTGAAATCTGTTAGTTAGGAGAAAATTTTAATTTTTCGAAATGAGTAAGTTACCGGTAAAATCCAGTGTATAATTTGATGATCAAATCTGTGTATAATTTGATGATCAAATCTGCATAACTCTACAATTAATTCTTTTTATTAAAATATTCAAATGACCACATAAAACAAATGTTTACAAAGGACCACATTGCGGCTAGACGAATGTTTCCTAAATTAATAAATTAGTAACAAATTGATATTGATAACAATAAGAACAACCACGACAACGGAAAAAATATTATTGTTATATATTATTGGTAAAAATATGACTATAACTTGAACAAATCTAGGTATTGATGTGCTCTAGATTTGGTGAGCACAATTCCAATGTCTATTTGATCGGCTTAAAATGATGAATTCAAACTGCTGAAATCCAAGCTCTTTTGGTGAGCACATCACACCCTAGCTTTACTCTTATAATATTATTGTTGTTATTGAAAGCAAAAGATAATTATATATATGATTTAAAAAAAGTAAAAGGAAACGACATTTTAATAACAAAAGAAAACTATGTTGATATTGTGTTTGAAGAAATCATTCCAATTTTTTTTTGGAGGAATTTCGTGTATATCCCTCAAAAACTTATTCAAATTCATAATATCATAAGTACCATGTGATATTATGAATTTACCGATTTTATTCTTCTATTAAAATTTATTTTAAATTTATTAAGTACGCGTATTACTCTTTATTATGAATAATAAAAATATGTAGCATATTTGAGAAAAATATAAATCTTCTGATTGGTTGATCAAATTTTTAGGGAAAATAAGTCATTTCTCTACTTCTGACACATATACAATGATATTTAGTAATATGTGATTATGTGAACATCAGAAGTAGAGAAATGACTCATTCTCCTCGGAAACAAACCAGTTAAAAGATTGATTTATATTTGTAAAACATGGTACATATTTTTTTTGTTTCTTAATTAAGAGTAAAATGAGTACTTTATAAATTTAAAATGATTTTAAAAATAAAAGACAATAAATTTTGTAAATTTGTGAGGTTTTGAAATTTAGAATGATAATATATGATATTATGAATTTTGGTGGGAGAAATACGTAGTTTCAAAGTTTTTGAGAGATATAAAGGAAATTCCCCCAACATTTTAAAGGTGAATCAACAATCAAATCCAACGAAAATTTAGGAGGTTTTGACCATGTTTCGTTACACCATAGACATCAACTTGCAACATTATAATTTGGTAGGAGACAAAATTTCTTATTTATTTTGGAAAAATAAAATAAATGTTCTTTATATTAGACTTAGTCTAACAGTTGTGCTTATAAAAAGAGTATCTGTTCCCGTGGGCACTTCAGAGGAGAAGGAAAATGGAAGTTCCCTCTAAAGGAATAGATTTATGGTTCTTAGTTCTTCTGGTAATATCTGTCTCTACTGTGCTGGTAGATAGCCAGCCTGGTTCTAAGGGTAAGCTGAATACAATGCTTCAAATTTACAATCACTTCATTCTCTATCTACAGTATGTTGTTTGTTACAAACATTTTTTTTCACTTTATCTCTAGAAAATGATATGTGCATAGAATTGTTGCTCGTTGGATCGCTTTTAATACTGTTTGCTGTTATTTCTCCATCATTAGATGACTTAGTTTCTTGATTTTCTTAATCATGCATAGACATTCTTGACATAATATTATTTAGAGAAAATATGTTTATCCTCCAACATTCTGTCTTCCAACGTCCTCCAATCTTTATTTTTTGAAGTCTAAAGACTTTGATAAAAATGTCGGCTCTCTCCCACTCCGATTCTGATCTCTTCTCAATAAAATAACACTCAGCTTTCTCTCTTAATTTCCACTTTGATCCTGATCACCTCTTGTCTCCGCCTCCCACAACTGCGTCAAATCCTCTATCATCAACTGCAGTGTTGCTCAGAGGATCTCTCTCAAACGATCTCAGTCACGTACCATGGTTCTGAAACTCGGAATCGGAATCGGAATCGGGTTCTTGACTTCAGGTCGAATCGGAATCGGATGACTCTCTGACCGCTGAACCACCTACCTCCATCAACTGCAGTGTTGTTTATGAAGATGGAGATGGAGGCTCAAAACGTAAAAAATAATTGGTAAAAAAATAATTTGTAATAAAACTATGTTAAGACATAACATTACACTCAAATAATTCATTAATTATATAATGTAATACAAGCATTAAAAATTAAACACATTTTTTTATTGCCAGTACAACACTCATATTAATTAAATTTGGACGGGTAACAATCAAATTTACATTGTATTACTTATAAAATTAATATTTATCTAATTTAAAAATTAAATAGACTTTCATAAAATAATAACAAAGCTTAATAAATTCACAAAAGACAAATAAATTATATGTTTAATTTTAACTTTTATATTTTTGTATTTTATTTTGTATGCATTAATTTATCTTCAAAGAAAATATTTTATTTCATAAATATTTAATATTTTATTTTGCGTAAGTCAAAATAAAATAAATAAAAACTTAATTTATAAATAAATAAATAAAATCACTATTGTCAACAACTATATACACCATTAACTTTAGTCAAATAAAAATAATAATAAAATAAATTATTGTCTATTTAATAGTGTTATAGCACGGAAATTTAAATTTAATTTAATTACACTAATAATTAAATTTTCAACTAATTAATTTTTTTAGTTGATTAAAAAGGTAATATTTAAATTTTATAATATTGTTTATTAAGTAAATTTAAGACTTACCTATTAATAAAGTTAATTTTTACAAATAAAGATTTTCCTTCATACTTAAAAATGTTATTAAAAATTAGTAACCTTGTAGAAATGTATTAAAATTTTGGGTAACAAAATTCTAATAAATTATAAACAAAGTATAAATTAAATGAAGAAAATAATTTGTATAAATTTCAAAACGTAAGTTCGTTGATTTGATTTGATTAGATGTAAATAATTCATTAGATAATATCAATTAAACCCCTTAAAGTAACTGGAGAGATCTCAAACCAATCAACTAAGTTTTAGCATGAATCTCAAAGCCTTCAATTTCACTTCCTTGTTAATCTCTTTTACCTTCCTTCTCTCTCTGATAGGCTAGGCCCCACCCCTCGCTCTTTCTTCTTTAATCGGATCCCAACCCTTTTCCCTGTCGCTCTCTCTCTCTCCCTCACGGACCTCACGGACCCACTAGTCCTCATTTCTTTCTCTCGCTCTCTTACAATGGCCCATCTCATCGCGTTGCTTCCTAGAGAAGAAATGGGGACCAAATAGGTTCTCTCCTTTTTCGTTGCTCCTGGAGACCAGATCTGCTCCTGTCGCATCTCCTCTGTGCGCGGTGACGACGCCGCAGAGCCAGGCTCGGCTTTGTCCCGGTATCTCTCTTTCTTTGTTTTATAAGGGTTGCTTGTCTTTTGCTTTCGCTCAGCCGGACTAAGGTTGACTCGCCGGACCTGTTTCGGCGGTGGAGACTCGGCTGACTCGGCCTGAAACTCGGAAACTCGGCCGAGTCAGACACTGTTCATCTGAGTTTTACTCCAAAACTCAGCTAGGAACTAAGGCATAACTCGAATGACCAGCCCGATTCAGATATAAATCGGATTAGTTGAGTTTACGAACCATGCGCTGAACCACCTACCTCCACCTCCAACCTCTTCCTTTTCGACGATTTACAAATGAAATAAGAGTTGTTTATGAAGATGGAGATGGAGGAGAGGGAGGGAGAAGGAAAAAGGATATGGAGAAGAAAAACACTACTAAGATGTGTTTTGTTGCACAATTAAGCCACTGGTTATCACGTCCCTATTTTTTTTATTATAGTAGGGTTAAAATTCTATATATCCCTACTAAGATGGAATTGGTCACAAAAAATTTCAACCGCTTCCAACATATCATCACGCTACTACATGAGCCATTCGCTGGCTCGAGATACTTCAAAACTTCAATGTTCGACACTTTAAGAGCATTCCCTTGTGGGACTAAGAAGTCCGGATATTCTTTTTGTTTTATTTATCCGAATCTGGTTCTTTTTTTATTTCTGAATTACATTCTTTTAATTATCTGAATATATTTGTATCTGTCTAATATTCCACCTGTTATTGTATCCGTTTAACATCCTATTTGTATCCGTATCGAGATTATCCGTATTCGTATAAATATCGGCAAAATTATTAAAGGCAAAATTATTAAAGATAATGATACGGTTTGATCACTATTTATTTGTTTCTGATCTGTTTACTACTCTATCTATTGGTTGCAACAGAGTTGGGTTCCATATATATTTATGGATGATGTATGACTTGTTCAATAATATTGTCATTTCTGAAGCATGTTACAGTCGAATTTTTTCCTTTCTTTGTAATATTTTTTAAAATAATTTGTCATCACTTTCTCTTTACAGATTTTATAAGCATTGATTGTGGACTTGCTGCAAATTCTACGTTGCTTGATAGTGAGACTAAGTTGACTTACGTGTCTGATGATCAATTCATCAACACGGGAGTCAACTACGGTATTTCATCAGAATATGCCCCAAATGGCATATACCAGAAATATCTAACTGTCAGAAGTTTTCCCAATGGGACCCGAAATTGCTACACCTTAAGATCCTTAAAACTAGGATCAAGGTACCTTATAAGAGGAGTATTCAAGTATGGAAACTATGATAAATTAAATAAGCTTCCAACCTTTGATATTCATTTGGGAGTCAATTATTGGAAAACAATGGAAATACCCGATGCGGATGGTGCATATTTCACTGAGATTATCGCCACAACCACTTCTGACTACCTACAAGTTTGCCTTATTAATAAAAATATTGGAACTCCTTTTATCTCTACGCTAGAACTGAGGCCATTGACAATGAGCATTTATACATTGACAGATTCCACACAATCATTGGTTTACGCATCGATAGGCTGAACTTAGGAGCAAGTGATCAACTAAGGTAAATATGCTAAATTAACTCAAAAAAATGAGAAGCGTTTTATTTACCAATTATTTAGTGGTTAGATATTGTTTGTTGTCGGAATAAATCCTAATTTTTAAGTTAATGCACAAATTAAAGAACTATGATATAATCTTAATACATTCTGGCTAATTGGAGATAGACAACGTTTGGTACCAAACCTATATGATTTAATTAATATAGGTACCCTGACGATCCATATGACCGACTTTGGAGGCCCTACACGCAACCGACATGGAAAAATATCTCAACCAGCTCCAAAGTGGACCCAGATGCAGACTATGCGACCCCCTCTCTCGTCATGCAAACTGCTGTCACTACTTTAAGCACTACAGATCCCCTTGAGCAGTACTGGTCCAGCGACAATACGTCCACAAGTTTTCTTGCAATCCTTCACTACAAAGAGATCCAGAACATACCATCTAATGCTAGTAGAAAGTTCGATGTATTTGCTAACGGGGAACTACTAGATTCGGGATATAAATTTGCTGCAGGTTGGGAATACAGTGACACAGGCATCAATAGTTATAATGTGTCCCTTAAGGCTACTTCAAGCTCAACTCTCCCACCTCTTTTGAATGCATTTGAGGTGTATATCATTAAACCCACTTCTGGGATTACCACCAATAGTGAAGATGGTATGTTTCATTATTGTTGTCTCATTCAGTGTACTTCAAACTATTCGTTCATGCTATGAAAAACACCCGCAAATAGAAAGGTTTTCCAAAGAAACTTTACCAAAAGTTTCCGTCCCACTTTTCTTTTCCAGAGTTAAGCTCTTCTTCCATTACCCTCCATAAAATATTTAATAATAACTTTTATTTCAAACATTTATCTGAAGGACAAAACTAACTATAACTAGTTACTTTCCTTAATTAACATGCCATAATGTGTTTTATTGCAATTGAAGTTTCTGCCATGAATACAATTAAAGCGAACTACAAAGTAAACAAAGATTGGAGTGGTGATCCTTGTGCCCCCAAAGAATTCGTGTGGCATGGTGTCACTTGCACCTCTGATTCCACCATATCTCTGAGGATTACAACTTTGTGAGCATTTCAATACGTTATACACTTTACTTTTGGAAAAACAGAGAAGCTACAAAAACTCTTTGACTAATTATGTGTCTTTTCCAGAAACCTATCATCAAGTGGACTGACAGGTGCCATAGTATCCTCTTTTGGAGATCTAAGCACCCTCGAGTCATTGTATATTTCTTTAAACTAAGAACAACTTATTTTACTGAGATTTATTTTTTTAACTTCACTCCAATTGTATGTCTACAACATTTCCATATTGGCATATCATCAATTCAGTTTTGTGTTCTCATGCTAACTTAAGCTATATATTGCTTGCTACCTTTCTTTTTCAGGGATTTATCTTATAATGACTTGTCAGGGGATCTTCCTATTTTCCTAGATCAATTATCTGCTCTTACATACCTGTATGTTTGCAAACTAACCTCTATTTTTATCAAGAACAAAAATATCTCAAATTAAATTATAATTTTATTCATATTTCAGGGACATAACAGGAAATAAAAATATTTCAACTACCCTTCCTCCAGGTCTTCATAGTAAAAGCCAGAATGGGATTCTAATCTTTAGGTATGTTTTATTGTTTTTATGTGGTATTTTGTTCTCTTATAGACTAGAATAGCTGGGCAATATTTTTTTATCCTGGGACTTCCATAGTTATTACGAAGTAAACATAAAAGATAAGTAGAGAAAGTACAAGGCATTAACCATACTGCCTGTACATTTCTTAAAACTGCACAGAGTAGTTGTGCATCTGCATACATCTCTGTTCCTTTTCACAAAGATAAGTCAATTTTTGTCAGCCTATTTTAATTTATGAAATTAGGAAAAGCTGATGAAAAATCAATCGATTGGCTGTAAGAATACATGAAAATGGCTGGATTAAAATCCTTGCTTGATGGCTTCTTTTTCAAATAACTTAGCTGGGAATGATCTCCCCCAATTTCTAATCTGTTTGCCATCTGTATTTATTTTTATCTATTTAGGTTTGGAAGTCCAACTCCACCTTCACCTCCGAAAAAGAAAATTCCAGTAGTTATTATAGCAGTTGTCATTGTGGTTGTACTGCTTCTGATTGTAGCATCTATTCTAATAGTTGTGTGTCTGAGAAGGCGCAAATGTAAGTCTGTCTTTTATTTTATTTTTTTCCCTATCTTGATAAATAAAATCACATTTCTCTACTTTAATTGTGTAATGTTAAGGCCTCTTGATGGCTACATATATTAAAAAAAAAGTTATTGTTTCAAACGGGAAGACTGATAATTTGGATCTTAACCTGAAAATTCTTGGTGGTCAACTCAAAACAAGTTGGGCTCTCTTTGAAACTAGTCATCTTAGGCTAAATGGATTTTTTTTTTTTTATTTAAAGAAATACTTACTGGGCTATATGTTCAGTAAAAACAGAATTTTTTTTTCTATCATCTACATCCTCTTTGTTCTTTTCTGTTTTTAGTAGGAAACTCTTCAAATTTTTTTATTCTTTCTATCATCTAAAAACTCTGTTTCAAACTGTATCTTTCATTTTATCAATCAAAGGTTCATAAACATAACTCTGGTTATTTATCTTACAGCTTACCAATCAATAATCCCAAGACCAATTGACAGCTACAAACCAACCCCTCAAGAATATTATCACCCACCAAACCTTACAAATACTCAAGAAGCAAACGTTCATCAGGACAATATTGCTGTGCAACATAATGCAAATGTGTCTAATCCAAATGATGCAAGAGTAATATGGGATCCTGACAACCGTCGATTCAGTTACAATGATCTTGTAAGAATTACTAATAAGTTCCAGAATAATATCGGCACTGGGGGATTTGGAAGTGTATATTTTGGGACCCTGGAAAATGGAACTAAAGTTGCAGTGAAAATGCGCTCTCATACATCTTCACAAGGAATGAAAGAGTTCCTGGCTGAGGTAACCATTTATCTTACACATTCTTGCCTTAGCTCTAACAAAACAAGAAATTGGTAAATACTTAACACTTTGTTTTCCAAAAAAAAAAAAAAACCACAGTTTGGTTTCCATTAAGATTTATATGTTAATGAGGCTAATAAAACCATCTTGTGAAGGTAAGTCAAACAAAGGTACAATAATTTGCTCTGTTTCCAGGCTCAAAATTTGGCAAGGGTTCATCACAGATACTTGGTGTCACTAATTGGCTATTGCATGGATGGAGATTGCATGGCACTTGTATACGAGTACATGCAAGAAGGAACTCTGCAAAAGAAGCTCATGGGTGATTATTGACTTTCAACTCTAATATTTTCTCAATAGCGGGTTTTTTTAAGGTATTTTCTAGTCAGGGATATCTATTTAAGGTCTCAAATCTGACAATTTCAGATACTGCGAGGCCTCTGAGTTGGAAACAACGGGTTAAAATCGCACACGAATCTGCACTTGGTACAAATGCTTTTTAGTACCTTGAATTCCTAATCATTTCTTTCTTAACATGAAGTTCTTGATCTCAAGAAAATAACAACAATCAACCTAGGACACTCCATAAAATTTAAAATTTTGTCAAGTATTCCAATGATTTGAGTTTTTTTTGCCGTTTATGCTTTTAGCACACCAGACCAAAAAATTTGGGACACCACGACTCCATACAGCTGTATCTCATATTCAAAAATATTGGAAATATCATCATCTAAGTATATGTCAATAAAACAATGAAGGGTTGGACTATTTGCATAAAGCGTGCAATCCGCCGCTAATCCATAGGGACGTGAAGACGAGCAACATTCTTTTAAATGAAAACCTTGAGGCAAGGATTGCTGATTTTGGGCTTTCCAGGGCTTTTAACAATGCTGCAAGCAGTCATATTTCAACTGTAGTTGTCGGCACCCGTGGCTACCTGGATCCGGAGTAAGACCTCTTTTCCTTTCATAATTAATACTAAAATCCACCGAGCTTCTTTTCTTTGGTGGTAATAAACCTGTTTTTCTTTGAAATTATCTGAACAGTTGCATGCCGTAATAACAAAAAATGATATGACCAACTCAATTTTCACCTAAATTTTACCAAAGAAGCAAAGGAATCTTATTTCCCTACCCTAGCCAAGCGCTATTTTCACATGCCTCAGCACCCTTTGTTGCATATTCCATTATCCTCTACCAAACAATCTGCTTATTGCCTAATTTGGAAATAAATCTCTCAGATCATAATGGAACCTTCTTTCTTACCTCTGTCAAGATCTCTTTTTACTTGCTTTCCTCATGCCTCAGTAATCTTATTTCATATCTCATTAAACTCCACTAAACAACACAATTATTACCTAAATTGAAATAAGGTCTCTCAGATAATAAGAAAAAGTAAAAAAAAATGACAGTTAATCCAACGGAAGATCAATGAGAGCCAGAAGGAGAATTTTGTAGGATGTGTTTAGTTTCGGCCCTTTCAGTTGGCCCTATTGATGGTTGGTGACTGGCTGGCAACTTAAAAGAAGAGGAGAATAATTGAAAGTGTCAGGCCTTCTTTTCACAGTGCTCTGTTTACCAGGCCTTCCTCAAACTAATTTCTTTGCACTGAACCACTCCAGATTAAATCGTCTCAATTAATGGGACCCACTGCAGACTTGTTAAATTTTGAATGTTGTAATTTTGATTTCACGGATTTAATTTTTTCTTTTTGATGCTACAGAAAAATAATGGGTTGAATACTTTAATTAAAAAGGACTACTTCCATTAAAGAATAAGCTAATAAATCAATGAAACTTCAGGTACTATTCCTCATACCAGCTAAGTGAAAAGAGTGACGTGTTCAGCTTTGGAGTTGTTATGCTAGAACTCATTACAGGACAACCTCCTTTCATTGCGGGTCCAGGGAGAAGCCACCTGAAGGAATGGGTGAATCAAAAGCTATCTAGAGGAGACATTGAAAGCATTGTAGACCCAAGAATGCATGGGCAGTATGACATAAACTCTGTTTGGAAGGTTACTGATCTCGCACGCAAGTGTACTGGTAATAGCTCTGCTCTGAGGCCTACCATGAGTACAGTAGTCATGGAACTAAAGGAAAGCCTGGATCTGGAGATCTCCACAGAGAAGACCCGCCATGGAAATGCGAATTTCTCAAGTAATGTTAGTCAGAACAGTGTTTTTGAGATGGCTTACATGGGTGACATATCTGCAACAGGTCCCATAGCAAGATAATTTGCTTGCTTGTTTTGTTGGTTTATTTCTTTGTTCTATTTTGGGCTATCACTTTTCTGTTTTTATGGTGGGCAATAAGATTGCCAACAAATATATTGATAAAAAAGAAGGTTTATGTACAAGAGTTTGAGCCAGAAATTTAATTATTATTTTGGGCTATCACTTGTGGATATAAATTAGTAGTTTGGTGATGTCAACAACTCTTGTTCTCAGTACATTTTCTTAATTTGGGTGTTCTTTCATCTTTTTGTTTATGTAATGTTCCTTTTAAAATTTGCTGAGCTTGCCTTAATATCTGTTTCGGTGTATTATTATATGCAATTATTTCTCTGGATCACAAAAATATTAGACACGATTGAGATATAAAAATATAAGCCATTTAAACCCTACTCTAAATATAATATTCATAGATACATCCTTTCGAGACTTAATTATCTCTTCACCATTTTCACCTGCTTAACAGAAGAACCTGCAATCATTGATTAAAAAAGAAGGAAAAAAAAAAAATTTTTAAAAAAACCCCCCCCAAAAAATTTACATCATGCAATGCACACTACTGAATCTAGAGGTATTCATGACAATTAAAAATGATTATTGCCGAAAGTAAGCTGATAGAATTTGCTATTTTCTAGGGTATCATATTTACCAACCTGG
The DNA here is from genome assembly GCA_024447655.1 of Carex scoparia. Classification (NCBI taxonomy): domain Eukaryota; kingdom Viridiplantae; phylum Streptophyta; class Magnoliopsida; order Poales; family Cyperaceae; genus Carex; species Carex scoparia. The sequence continues at coordinate 2,865,443 of JAJHPE010000033.1, forward strand.
ATATCTGTGAAGATACTGACACAATTAAGAACTTTTATAGTTTTACCCTTGCTGATAATCATAAATTCTTATAGTATATATATGAATCTCTGAGTGTAAAAATGCTTTTGGAAAATGAATATTTTTGATAGTATCTCTATTATCGACGAAAATAATTGTGAGGATACTGACACTGTTAGATAGTTTTATTTTTGCAGATATTAACATATTATTGTAATAACGGTTTTATTACATATGTTAATCAATAGTGTAAATTTAATAAATATATTTGAATTAATTATTGCCAATGACTCACTCTAAAAGTAACTGTTAATTAAAGTTGATCACATCTCATGACCAATAGTTTAATGAAAAAAGAAACCATCAGTGAAACTTAGAACTTAGAAGTTAAAACCGATGATTCATTTGCACTGTCTGGTTTTTACTAGTTTTGTAAACCGTCCTTTTTGTTTTGGTCTCTGGCGGCTGCCGTTTTATCATTAACACTCATACACTGTCCGACCAACACTTCCGCACCATGCTATCCCCTGCCATCCACACTCGCTGCACTTTCTCTAACTAAACACAGCACATTACAGATCATCTAAAAAAATATTTAAAATACAAACAAGCTGAGATATCTTAGAAATATTTCAACCTAAAGCAAGGCTTCTTCTGATACCCGCTTTTGTTATATTCCACTACATTTAAATAATTATGGAATGTTTATCCTGATTTTATTGAACAATTTTAATTAAATTAAAAAAAATATTATGAAGGATATTAAAGTCATTCTAATTTACAAACTAAGTTCAGGCGAACCTTATTAGTGTTTAGATCTTAATTATCACAGCATAAACTAAATTCATGAGCAATGCACTTGTATCAGGCGAAGAATGCATCGGTACCAGATACGCACCAAGAGTACAGTGTGCGAAATATAGGTGTACGAAACTAAAATTTCCATGTTCTTGCGCAACCATTGGGTAAGATGCATCCATTTGTATCCGCTATTAGTTTTTGTGAAGAAAAGTGGAGTTTTGGTTTTTCGGTTGGAACCTGTCGCGTCCTAACAACAGGACTTACGAACCCCACCCCTCATCAGCGCAAGGCATTTCAATAATCATACACAATCATACACACACACACACACACACACACATACATTACCAATGATAAGACAAGAGCCACAATACATGATAATTTTTTTTTAAGTTCATAATACATGTGTAGCCAATTGAAAATAAACCTACTACTGTATAATTAAATACAACCGAAATCCCATAGTAGAATTATTTGAAGCAAATATCACTCTATGGTAATTCCTTCACTCTATGGTAATTTCCGTAATTCTTCAAGTTATATTATCTCATTTCTTAATTCCACGCTTTGTACCTGGAACCCACAAAGTGGAACGGTGAGAGATTGATAATCTATCAGTGTAGTATTTAGTTTCAGTCGAGTTATCCTTAGATCCAACCAACTAAAACTAAAACAGCACCGAGCACCAAAATCTAAGTTACCAACTATAATCAGTCAAGAAACATAAGTATAAGTTCACTTTAAGAAATGCTCAAATATTGCGAAATAAAATCAGCAAACTAGAGAAACAATTAATAATTATAACCATCAAGCATAATAAAAATATCATACTATGCAATGCTCATGTACAATAAAAGTTCAATCCAATTTAGTTGTGCAACCATATCTTATAATCATGCTTTATTAACAAACAATTGTGTTAAATGCAATATAGTTCATAATTACTAAGGTAGGGGTAAATGCTTTATTAACAACCATATCTTATAATTCACACGGAGCGCTCCATGCCTCGGTCATGCGCTACACATAACAGTGCCTACATGATCCGATCGTGTGCTACACATAACAGGGCCTACGCGATCGACTGAAACTCATATTTGGTTTTAAGTCATGCACTACACATAACAGCGCTTACATGACTTCGATCACGCGCTACACATAACAGCGCCTACGTGATCATTCAACTCTATGATTCAGCTTCAAGCATGCGCTACACATAACAACACCTACATGCTTGAAGGCTATTCATTATATTTAACCCTTTCAGCCAACAATCAATCAATACTTCAAAATTCATCAATTTCAACAAGTTCTTTAAATTATAGCACAATTATTTACAACAATCTCATCTACATCAATTTCACTTTTAAAATATAAATCATAAAATAAACCTCATTTAATTTCATAAATAGTTATATGAAAATATGATCATGGCATCATATGATATATATATTTCATGTCATGAAAATCAAAGTCATGTCCAATAATTTATCTAACCACAACCAAACACCCAGAAATTAATCAACATGTAAGCGAGTAACTAGCAAAAATACATTTCTTTCAAATACACATTTCAAATCAAATGCATAAGGTCATATTATAATTTTGAATAATGTTATTTCTAAGAGATATAACAAATAACTTAATTATGATTTCATATTCAAAAATAACATTATATTCTATTTTCAGAAATACAAATTTTCCTCGTGTGCATCTCATGCATATAATAAGTCTATCTCATGTCTCAAAACCAAATTCTAAATTTGAACATCATGTTTCATTTTCATATTTTACTTTAAAAAGATAGGATCATGCATATTTATGCTTCAATCTAAAAATATAACAATAGGATCATGCATATTTATACATATAATTTCATGTCTCAGAACCAAATGCCAACTTGATACAATGCTTTCTTTTCATAAAATGTGATCTTACCTACTATGGCAAGTATTTATTTATGTCATGCAATTCAAAACCCCAATTATGAATTTAACTATAGGTTAGCTATCAACCAAGCAAACAAGCCATAAACATTGAGTTCTAATAATTCCAAACTAAACTCATCAAGTTATGTCACAATTCAATTCTAGAATATATGTTAATGCTCTATATGACTAATCATGCATTCAATCTTTCCAATTCAAAAGAACAATCAATAACTTAACTACAACTAATTACCAATCAAGCAACCAAGCAAACAACCAAGCAAGCATCAACAACATACAAGGAATTTAACAAGTACATAACAACAATAAGTTAGATGAACCTGAGAATAACTCGAAACCCGCACCTTAGCAAAGTCCACAATATGATTAGTGTGTCGTTGCAGTGTGGATACATCATACAACCTTGCTGGATCAAATCATACAGAGTTTCTCATTCATACGCTTTAAACCAGTAAAATTGCATATGATTTAATTAAAGCTTCGCAGCAAAACATATATTTAATTTTCTTCAATAGAAAAGTTTAAGTAAAATAATCATAAGAATGAGATAAATAAAGTAGCATAACAGTAAGGAATTGTTATTGGGAATATGTACCGTTGGGGTCTAAATTTGGACCTTCAAACTTTTCTAGGTTGCATAAACCCGATTATTTCAAGTACAAGACTTTTAACAATTGTTATTTTACATTTCACAATCTACCCCAAAGTTTAGGTTTGTTAAGATTACACTCGGATTCAGCATCTACTTAGAGAAGGAAACAATGATTTCAAGGAAGAAATTTTTCAGCATCTACTCAAAGAAGGAAACAATAATTTCAAGGAAGAAATCTTATGCACATTTGGTGAAATCAGCCAAAGATAGTTGAAGATTATTTTTTTCATTTATTACTTTCCATGTAGCATGATTTGATGAATATACAGAAACGTTTTTTTCTGTTGTATAAAAGAAGAAGTAAGGAAGCTATGTAAAATTCATTCAAAAACAGAGAAATAAAAATAGGGTGGGAAGGGAGATTTCTTGGGAGTCTTGTGTTCTCTATATTTTCAGTATAATTTTGACATGGTATCAAGAGCATGGTTGCCTGGTGGTATAGCTAGAGAAATTGTTGCCCTTCTTGTCTTTAACTTCAATTTCTTGTGCTATACTGCTCTAAGGAGCGATCCATACTTCGTAAAATAATGTCAGAAGCCGAATCCCAAGAATCGACCAATACTACTGCGTTGATTGAGCAGATGGCGAGAATGATGACTCAAATGGCGGCTATGCAAGCAGCTGCCCTAAATAATCCCCAACCGGCAACACAAATTATACCTCAACCTGTTGCCATGACTAAGGGTATAATTCACTCAAGCGCTATTGATGTAAAATTCGATGGCACAAACTACTCTTTTTGGAGCCAAGCAGTGACGATGTACGTTCGTGGCAGAGAAAGGATGAAGCATCTCACAGGTGAACCGGCTCCACCACCCATAACTGAACCATCATATCAAAAATGGGCAACTGACGATGTGGTGGTGAAAGGCTGGATTATTAATTCCCTTGAACCTCGATTAAGGGGGAGTTATATCCGGTATCCAACTGCTAAAGATGTGTGGAAGGCAATAGCTACAACATACTACGACAACAACGATGAGGCTCAGGTGTATGCCCTTAACCGTCAGGTCATGCGTGTGAGACAAGATGGACGAGTTATTGAAGAATACTTCGACGAACTTCAAGGACTGTGGCAAGAGATTGACTTCCGATGCCCAAATCCCATGGAGTATGCCGTGGACATCGACAAATTCAACACCTTTATTCAAAAGACGAGGGTGTACACTTTCCTTGACGGGATTGATGACTCGCTGGATGGTGTAAGGGCACAAGTGGTGTTATTGAGTCCATTTCCATCAATTGAGCAAGCATATGGGTATGTAAGAAGAGAAGCTACTCGCCAAGGGATCATGATTAAGGGTGGAGTTGATTCAAACTCATTAGCCATGGCTTCGAAGGGATACAAATCTGGTAAGATGTATGATTTTCAAAGAAAAAAATTTATCTCATACTGACAAAACAAAACTTAAGTGCACGGCTTGTGACAAAAGTCGGCACACAAAGGAGACTTGTTTTGAAGTGGTAGGCTATCCTGATTGGTGGAAAGGTGAGAAGAAGAAAAATTAGGAAAGAAGCAAAGGAGTAGCAGCCACAACAGCGATCGTGGGTGGTCAAGCAGCCAGCAAACAACAAACGAGAACCAAATATGGGAGAATCAACCGGAACCAAACTGCAATCAAACCAGCAGCCAAGAACAAGCCAGCGGGGTCAGCAAGAAGCAACTAGAACCGATCCACAAGAAGAACATTATGATTGTGAAGGTAAAAATGGTATTTTCAAAACCGGTTTTGGTAAGTGTAACATCTCAGACCTAAGCAAAAACAAGGGAAATGAAGGTTGGATTATTGATTCGGGTGCAACTGACCACATGACTCATGAAATGACTGAATTGAAAAACATGTGTACTTCTCATAAAACTGGTATTATCAATGCAAATGGAGAAATTTATCCCTGTAGAAGGTGCTTTGGGGAGATTGTATTGTCAAACCAAATTAAGTTGAAAAAATACTCTTGTGGTCCCTTCTCTTGCAACAAAATTGATATCCGTTAGTCAACTCACAAAGGATCAAAATTGCAATGTGCTTATGTTTCCTGACTATTGTGTATTCCAGGATATTCTCACGAAAAGGATCATTGGCCATGGTACTAGACGAGATGGGTTGTATTACTTGGATGAATTTAAACCCGGCAGCACCTATGTAGTACAAGGAAATCAAATATCTATTAGAGATAAAGTGTGGTTATGGCATAAAAGATTAGGACACCCATCATTCGGTTATATGAAAAGGCTGTTACCTGATTTATTTTTAAATTTAGGTCCTAAAGACTTTTTTTGTGAAACGTGTATTAAGTCCAAGAGTCATAGAACAACTTATTATAGTAGTATGAATAAATGTGCAAAACCTTTTGATTTGGTGCATACAGATGTTTGGGGTCCATCCCCAATTATTTCTAAATCCGGTTGAAGATGGTATATTTCTTTTATTGATGATTGTTCCCGAATGATATGGCTCTATTTACTGAAAACAAAATATGAAGTTTCTAAAGTTGTCCAAAATTTTCATAAAATGGTGCATACTCAATTTGGAAAGGAAATAAAGATTATAAGAAGTGATAACGGGACAGAATACGTGAATAATTTTTTGCAGAATTTTTTTAAGGAGAATGGAATTATTCATGAGACAACCTGCATAGGGACACCACAGCAAAACGGAAATGCTGAACGCAAGAATAGGCACCTCCTTGAAATAACCCGATCACTACTGCTTGAGAATAAGGTACCGCGTATATTTTGGGATAATGCACTTTCATATGCGGTATATCTCTCTAATCGGACTCCGACAAGTGCAAATGATTATAAAACACCCATTCAAGTTCTCTCTTCTCATGTGACCATACCATCTATTCTTAATCTACCACCAAAAATATTTGGATGTAGTGCCTACGTCCATATACAAAAACCATTTCGTTCAAAATTAGAACCAAGGGCTGAAAAATGTGTTTTCTTGGGCATGGGGGCACATAAAAAAAGGTTATAAATATTATAATCTGGATACTAGAAAATTTTACACCACCATGGATATTACCTTTCTAGAACATGAGCCATATTTCCAACAAACCCAAGTCTCAATTCAGGGGGGCAACTGTGATAATAACCATGAATTAGGCTTGGATTTGGCTTTCTTATCGGGCTCAGTAGGGGGTTCAGATTTTTTAGAAGCAAATTCAGCAGGGGGTTCAGAAAAAGGTAAAACAGGAGAAACAAACCCAGCAGCTGAAGAAAGTCCAGCTGCTGAAACAAGTCCAGCAGAAGCATCGGACTCAGCAACAAGTGGAGGTCCAGCAGAAAATGAAATCAGGATGTGGATAGATCTAGGCAATGTCAAAGAAGTAATACAACCAAATCTCACTACACCAAGACCACAATCCTGTGAGAATAACAATGAGGTATGTATTTCTGAAACTCAACGAAAATTACCTCCTCGTACTAACCGTGGCAAGCCACCAAAGAGATATATCCAAGAAGATGGGACGAATAAAGAACTGACATATCCCATTGCAAATTATACCTCAACAAAAACATTGGTTCAACCATTAAAAGACTTTGTAGAACAATTTTCTTCTGTTGTTGTCCCTGAAAAAGTTGAGGATGCCCTTAAAAATAAAGAATGGACTAAAGCAATGAATGTCGAGATGGAAGCTCTAGAAAAAAATTGCACATGGAAAATAGTTGATTTACCACCAGGAAAAAGAACAGTTGGGTGTAAATGGGTGTACACAATCAAGTACAATGCAGAGGGAAAAATTGAAAGGTACAAAGCTAGGCTAGTAGCGAAAGGGTATACGCAAACCTATGGGATTGACTTTCAGGAAACTTTTTCTCCAGTTGCAAAATTAAATTATGTTCGAGTTTTATTGTCCCTTGCAGCTAACTTTGATTGGCCATTACATCAATTTGACGTTAAAAATGCATTCCTTCATGGAGAATTAGAGGAAGAAATTTACATAGAACTACCTCCTGGCTACAACTATATTGGATCGAAAAACAAAGTGTGTAAACTAGAGAAGGCATTGTATGACTTGAAACAGTCACCAAGAGCATGGTCTGGGAGATTCTACAAGGCTATGAAAAAATACAGGTACAATCAAGGAGATTCTGATCACACTATGTTTTTTAAAAAGAGTGAAGGTAAAATTGCAATTCTTATTATCTATGTAGATGATATAATAATAACAGGTGATGATCTGGTTGAAATTAAAGAGCTTGAAATGAAGCTGTCGAAGGAGTTTGAAATGAAAAATTTGGGAGGTTTAAAATACTTTTTAGGGATTGAAGTATCAAGAACATACAAAGGTATATTTCTCTCTCAAAGAAAGTATGTTCTCGATCTTTTGGCTGAAACTGGAATGTTGGATTGCAAACCAGCTAGTACCCCCATGGAACAAAATGTGAAGTTTGAGGTTAGCCCTGATCAGTGTTCTACAGACAAAGAGAGATACCAGAGGTTAGTTGGAAAACTAATATATCTTTCACATATTAGACCTGACATAGCTTATGCAGTGGGAGTAGTGAGTCAATTTATGCATAAGCCAAGTGAGGATCACATGGGAGCTGTCATGAGGATCTTAAGATATCTCAAGGGGACACCTGGTAAAGGAATTAAATTCGAGAAAAATGGACATACAAAAATCGAAGGATACACAGATGCAGATTGGGCAGGAAACATTGTGGATAGAAAATCAACTTCTGGCTACTTTACATTTGTCGGGGGTAACTTAGTAACATGGAGAAGTAAAAAACAGAATGTAGTCGCCTTATCGAGTGCTAAAGCCGAATTTAGGGGCATGGTGAAAGGAATCTGCGAACTATTATGGCTAAGGAAAATGGTCACCGAATTAGGATTGGAAACTGAACATGAGATGAAGTTGTATTGTGATAACAAAGCTGCCATTGACATCTCACACAATCCAGTGCAACACGACAGGACAAAACATATAGAGGTAGATAGACATTTTATTAAAGAAAAACTTGATTCTCATGTTATTTCTCTACCTTTTGTTAGATCAATAGAACAGGCGGCAGATATCTTAACCAAGGCAGTGGCAACTAAACCATTTCAAGAAATACTGGAAAAAATTGGAATGACAGATATTTACTTGCCCTCGTGAGGGGGAGTGTTAAGATTACACTCGAATTCAGCATCTACTCAGACAAGGAAACAATGATTTCAAGGAAGAAATTTTTCAGCATCTACTCAAAGAAGGAAACAATAATTTCAAGGAAGAAATCTTATGCACATTTGGTGAAATCGGCCAAAGATAGTTGAAGATTACTTTTTCATTTATTACTTTCCATGTAGCATGATTTGATGAATATACAGAAACGTTTTTTTTTTTCTGTTGTATAAAAGAAGAAGTAAGGAAGCTATGTAAAATTCATTCAAAAACAAAGAAATAAAAATAGGGTGGGAAGGGAGATTTCTTGGGAGTCTTGTGTTCTCTATATTTTCAGTATAATTTTGACAAGGTTGAATTCAAATTCAGAACTAATTATAATTAAACTCAATCATAAGACTCACATCTAGATCAAAAGAAACCATTATTGGCACCATGCTTCAATTCTAGTAAGCGGGAATAACAATAGGGCATAGATTGATAAAAAAAAAGGTCTCAATTAATACATAAGGGCTCAATTGATACAAAAGGCCAGCCCTTTCATGCATCTCAAATGCATAATAGAGAAATAAAATGAATGTACAAGATAGATTGTTCAATACCTAAAATTGCTCCAAACAATTACGAGAGAGTCCGTTGATCGTGAAGAGAATTGCACGTGTTGTGAATATTGCGGCCCGACATCAGAAAAGGTTAACAAGAGTAAAGTTAGTGACGAGATTGTCGGCCGGAAAGTGTCGTCCTCCGCCGTTCACTACAGTGTGGCTGCCGGCACTGCCCATTATTCTCTTCTAATTTCTCTCTATTCTTCCTTTCTCGGTTTCTACGTTTGATTTCCGATAATTACATGGGTGGACTGGAACAAAAGGAATAAGAATTTGAGTGGCAGCTAGTGTGATACGTGAGAGAGATGGAATGAAGTTAGGTGAGTGGCAAGCTTGTAAATTTTGATAATATAGTAGTGGATGCCAACTGTCCATATGTTAATATTTTAGAACTTGAACAAAAAATATTATATATTCTTCTCAATTAATTGTTTAGTGAATATGTACTTACACCCTTTGCATTTTTAAAATAAACTTGGCTTTCAAAATACTAAGTTTTAAACTAAAATATTACTACCAATTAATTTTAAAATATCCAAAATTAGAGTAAGACTTATTGATTTTTTTTTTTCAATACTATAAAATTTATTAATCTATATTTTCAAGAAACTTACAATTACATGTTTTCTTATTTAATCATTCTAAAGTATTTGTAGAGTATTAATTTTAAAATTACAAAGATTCATAATATACTTGTAAATCCATATTTCCACGTTTAGATGCATTGTACTTGAAGTTAGACAAAAAATTTCATGTGTTCGAAAATTGGGATCTTATAGAACCATCCCATTTGAAATATAAAATCATAGATCATAGATCCATGCATGATTTTGAAACTCGGAATCAAAATTGGAATCGGATACTTGATTCTGAAATTTGAATCGGTTGAATTGGCCATAATCGGAAGAATTGGATTGGGAAGTCGGATTTTTTGGCAGGAGCTTGTTTTGTACCCAAAATATAGGAAACAAATTGGTAAAATATAATTTATAAGAAAACTATGTTAAGACAAAAAGACAAAATACTATTCTCAAATAATCCACTATTTATATAATATAATAGAAGTATTATCAATAGAGAACACTTTTTATGCAAGCTAGTTATAATTTATGTATAGAAAAGCAAGATTACATTGGCAGCATAAATTTAGTGCAGAAATATCTTGACACGATATGTTTGCATAATTTAAATTTTTTTTTGTGATTTGAAATCATAGATTAACAACTGCCAAAAAAGAAAAAACGGAAAATAACCAAAAGTCGGCTTGACTCGGGCTTTACTAGGCCTGACTCGGCTTGAAAATGGGATAACTCGGCCGAGTCAAATAATGTTCACCCGAGTTATGTTGAAAAAATTGTATGAGCGCAAGACTCGGTTGAAACTCGTGCAGTAATGGAATGGCCTAGGCCGAAGACCCTACATGATGTTCGAAGCTTCCATGGCTTGGCATCTTTTTATCGCAGGTTTGTTAAAAATTTCAGCACTGTGATTGCTCCTATCACTGAGTGCCTCAAGGGCAGGGATTTCAAGTGGTCCGATGAGGCAGAGGCCAGCTTCCAACTAGTTAAACAAAAGATGACAGAGGCACCAGTTTTGGCACTTCCCGACTTTGAAAAGGTATTTGAACTAAACTGTGATGCATTAGGAGTTGGTATTGGTGGTGTTTTGAGTCAGGAGAGCCGTCCGGTAGCATTTTTTAGCGAAAAGCTGCCGGGATCAAAAAAGAATTACTCCACCTATGATCTAGAGTTCTATGCTATTGTGCAGTCCCTAAAGCATTGGCGTCACTATTTGGTGCAGCGAGAGTTTATTCTCTTCACTGACTATGAGGCCTTGAAGTACATAAACAACCAACACAAACTAAACAGGCGACATGCCAAATGGGTGGCATATTTGTAGGAGTTCACATTTACATTGAGGCACCAAGCAGGTAGTCAAACCCGTGTTGCTGATGCCTTGAGTCGTCGCACAACACTTTTGACCACCATGAGCACCCGAATCACCGGGTTTGAGGCATTCCCTGACATGTATCCAGCTGATCCTTCATTTGGAGAAATATTTCAGCAGGTAACCAATGGTAAGCGACATGATTTTATTATCCATAACAGCTACTTATTTCGTGGGTTTCAGCTGTGTATTCCAGATTGTTCGTTGAGGCAGCAAATACTTAGAGAGTTACATGGTGAAGGTCATTTTGGACGAGATAAAACTCTGTCCTTGTTATCTTCTTATTATTATTGGCCAAAGTTGACCAGTGACGTATCCAAGTACGTTGAGCGTTGCCATGTGTGCCAGCGGTCTAAGGGAGTCCTTACTAACGCAGGCCTCTATACTCCCTTACCTGTCCCTGAAGGCCCTTGGCATGATGTCAGCATGGATTTTATGCTGGGTTTACCTCGCACCCAACAAGCCGCTGACTCCATTCTAGTAGTGGTTGATCGGTTTTCCAAGATGGCGCATTTTATTGCATGTAGAAAGACGATGGATGCAGCCCGAATTGCACACCTCTATTTCAAAGAGATTGTCCGTTTGCATGGTGTTCCTCAATCAGTTACATCAGATCGTGACACAAAATTTGTTAGTAATTTCTGGAGGAGTTTATGGGGAAATTAAGTTGGGAACACAATTGAATTTTAGCAGTGCCTATCATCCCCAGACAGACGGCCAAACTGAAGTGGTGAACCGGAGTTTGGGCAATCTTTTGTGTTGTTTAGCAAGGACTAAACCCAAGCAGTGGGATTTGGCATTACCTCAAGCCG